>CAIGQZ010035027.1:6352990-6385208 GCA_903798205.1 Danio tinwini
GTGTTTTGCCCGTTGACTCCGTATCGCGATCTGCTCTGTACAGCTGATAGTCCGGTAAGTGTATTGCGATGTCCGGAATGGCTTCGTTCAGCCAGGTTTCTGTGAACATGGTCGCCTTCCTTCTGTCAAACCTAATATATGTATATATGTACAATGTGAGTCTGAGCACAAAACAATAAGTGTAAGATTACAACTGTAATTTGTTCATACATTAAAATGTGTCCTGTTTAATTTATTTAAAATTACTAATTTATTTAAATTAATAAATTACAATGTATCCTGTTTCACTCTCAATTTATTTCTGAGCAAAAAATTATTACTTTAAACAATTTTTACCATAATACAGTATTATAGAAGACACCCACTAAAATACTTAAACTTCAAAAATCAAACTATGAAAAAGTTAGGCATCTTTAGAACAAGAATCATTAGATGACATTAAGAAGCAAATATTAATGTATTGTAATGTGGAATATTTTTATATATTTTCATAGATAAACAGCAGGATAACTGTTTTGTTTTTACACAAATTTATTTGTACATTTGTACGTTTAACTTGAATATTACTTACTAATATTTTGACATTTTTTGAAACAAAAAAAATACACTGACTTTACTTACATTTAATGTTTCTATGTATATAAAATGATTTATTTAAATTAGGGCTGTCAAAAAAAGCGAGTTAACGCACGCGATTGATTTGAAATATTTAACGCGTAAAAAAAATAACGCATTTATCGCAGTTTTTTTTTTTCCTGTTGTGGCTGACGTGTGTTCAGGGCCGGCACATCCATAGAGGCGACCTAGGCGGCCGCCTTGGGCGGCATAATAGTGAGCGAACCCTCCGGTCCTCACTTTTATCCGCGACAACCACCCACCCCCTCCCTCCCGGTCCTCACTTTCATCCGCGAACCGGTCACTTTCTATTTCACTTTCGGGTTGAGGGCGGCAAGATTGTCGTTCGCCTAGAGGGCCAGTTCAGCTTGCTCCGGCCCTGTGTGTGTTTAATGTGCAAACAAATATGGATAAGACCAAGGAAGCGCTTTTAGAAGGAAAGTTTCAGTATAAAACAATTAAGGTTGCATCACCTGAAGGGAGTGCGCTGTACTGCGCGCGCTCTCTCTCTCTCACTCTCTCTCTCTCTCTCTCTCTCTCTTTCTCTCTGAGCGTGTGTGTGTGTGTGTGTGTGTGTGTGTGTGTGTGTGTGTGTGTGTTTGTGTGTGTGTGTGTGTGTGTGTGTGTGTGTGTGTGTGTGGGTGTGTGTGTGTGTGTGTGTTGTCCCACGATAATGTCAATAGACTGGACTGTCTTAGCAACTGGCTAAATGTTAAGGAGGACTAAGCTAAATTGTTTCTACTTTTTATTTAATGTTCTCAACTTGCAATACAACTTTACAATGAATACAATTGTTTGTATTCAAAACTTTATTATTATTATTCTTTTCCAATTTCCCTATTTGCAGTGCCTGTATTTTGGATTTTTTTTTTTTTAATTCGTGAATAATCATGATTAATCACAAAAAAAGTGTGATTAATTAGTAAATTTTTTAATCAATTGACAGCCCTAGCTTAAATGTATTTATACTGTATAAATAAATAATACACCATCATAGAACATTCATCAGTTTTCCTGGTTTAAATATTTTTATTATTAGAAATTTCAGCAGACATTTATTTGTAGATACACTTTTTAAAGTATAAACATAAACATAAAACTTACATTTTAACAATAAGACATAAAAAACAATAAAAAACAACAACCAACACACAAATAATAATTAAACAAAAAATAAACATGCATTCCCCCAACCCACCACCCACTAGTGCTATCCAATGTTAAAAGTAGGTACTAAAGGCATAGTAAACATATGAATCACAAGTTTGTTGAAAGGAAATAAAAGGGGACCACATTTTTTAAAATAACAAAACCTTGTGTATTAGGGCAGTGGTTCCCAACCCGGGGGTCGCGACCCCCAGTAGGGGTCGCTAATGATTTTCAAGGGATTGCCAAGAGCACTCATGTTTTTTTTTTCCTTTTTTTTCTTTGTTTTTTTTTTTTTAAGGAAAGTACTTTCATTTATTAAATAATTCAATTCTGATTATTTTGGGGGGAAAATCAAATATAGAAAGATAATAGATTTTTATTAACGTCGAGAATGTTACAGCATATTGTAAGAGTGGGAACGTAGGCCAGAGCTTACATTAGCAAATTTAAAAAAAGATGCACCAAAGAGAAGATATGGCAAAGCACCAGGAAGGAGATAAAAATGAATGTGCTAAAAAGAAAGCAAGGATTTATTTGGATAGTTATCTTGAATTTAGTTTCATTGAAGCAATGGACAAGGTGAGAATTGAGTATGTCATCTGTGGTGACAGACTAGCGAATGAAAGCATGAAGCCCTGCAAACTAAAGAGACATCAGAGCACCAGACACCCACAGACGGGTGGTAAACCCCCAAAATTTTTCCTATGTGTGCATGTTTCACCTTTTAATAAGTTAAACAGATACATTTGTACATGTTATTTGTACATGATGTTAAATGTGCTGCTGTTAAATTTGCAGCAGGTTTTGGAAAAAAAGTGCAAACTGTTGTTGAGAAAAAGTCAGTAGTTCAGAGTTGTTGTTTTTGCATATATTAAACACAACATTAGCTCAATGTTATATGTTAGTCAGTGTGTGCATTTTTTTTTGTGTATGTGTGTGTGTGGGGGGGTGTCTTTAAAAAATGTCAGCGTTAAAATAGGGGTCACTTGGAAAAAAGGTTGGGAACCACTGTATTAGGGCATACTCGATTTTTTCCAGATGTAATGTACCTGTTAACTTAGTCAGCCATATTTTAAGAGTTGGAACTTCTTATTTCTTCCAAAACAAAAGGATAAGGCTTTTTTGGCAGAGATCAACCCATATGAAACAAACTGTTGTTATACCCGTGTAAGTCTCAAAAATTCTTCGGAAACTCCAAATATAATTAATAGAGGATCTGGTTCAATTGGAATGTCTAATGTATCTGAAAACATTGAAATATTTGGTTCCAGAAACTCTGTAATTTGGGACACATAGGAATGACAGGTTGGAATCTAAAAACTGACATTTGTCACACAGTGGCGACACTTCTGGAAATAATTTATCGGTTTTCCATAGAATTTATGTCACATATATCAGGTTTTTTTGAATGGCTCGGCAACTATTGTGGTGATTGACACCAACAGATTTCGCCTGGCTCTTTACTGGCTGTTATGAGTCACTGTGAGGATTAACATAAGCACTGAATGGAGTTTTCCTCTCGGCCAGCCGTAGGGGCGACTCATGGACTCATCTGCACCCCTGAGACAATCACACAATACAGATGAACACAGAACACCACTGAAAATAGACACATTACACACCAGCAGAGAAATGATAACTGCACCCATACTCCCATTAGTCTAAAACAAGTCACACACAAAGCAGAACACAATTGTCAAGAAGAGAAAATAAACTGGAGGAATAAAAAGAGCCTGGAAAATGTTCCAGAACATTTTATCCATTGCAGATGTAGAAATTGTCACTAATCCTTGTCTACAATGCTAGATATACACATTTATCTGAGTAAACAATCTCAGATTAAAACAATCTTTTGTATCTCAAACAAAGAGACTGGCTGACGGGATAAAATAAGCCTTAAGAAAAGACAGTAATTACAAGGTTTAGACAGTGTTTTTGTTCTTATATGCTTACTTTGTTTAATATAAGAAAAGATACAATGTGAAATTACGCAACATTTAATGTTCATCTACCGATTGGGGCGCCTTCAGTTTACATGCTTTAGAGGATGTTTCTAAAACAAACTCATATCGTTTTCAAGAGTGAGATGTTATCTAAGGTTTAAAGAGCAGAGGAGGAACACAAGGCTAGAATGTGCATGGATTAGGAGTGATGTAAGTGGCTTAAATTTCACTCTAGATGTTTTGTGTTAAACACTTTGGATTTTTTTTATTATAATGTGCTGTCTGTGACAAAAAATTGCTTTCTGTTTTTGTTGAGTCTTTTATTGCTGTTCTTGTTAGTATAAAATGTCTACTGACCAGTTTTATTCATAACCACCCCATACGGTGGCAGTAGAAAATATGTAAATAATGAATAAAAAGTTGTAATGTAACTTAGTAAAGGTTAAATATTCACCCTTTTCACTGCATACAATTAAATATCAACAGAATAATTTAAAAAGTTTGATTTGCAGTCATTGTATTAAAAATGGTAGAAATGTAGTTTATGTACATAATGTCAGTTTTATTTAGGATTTTTTGTCACATTCACAAACATTTCTATTTTATTTGTTTTCCTAATATTATACAGTTTGTTTGCCATTTTTAATTAACATGTCTCATTACCACTGAAATGAGAGTGAGGATCATTGGTGTCATCAAAGTTATTTGAACAAGAAATTATGGCACCATTTAGGCCAAGGGTTTAGAAATTGGAGTCTGAGACCCCCATGTAATGTTTGGTGAATAAAGCATTTAAAAGTAAATAGGTACAAATAATTTAATAATATAATAAATAAGTTTTATTAATTGTATCAAGATAAAAAAAATGCATATTGGTATTAAAGAAACATACCTCTAGTTTTAAAAGCATTTAAATTACCTAATAATTATTTACCAAAATAATTAGTAGAAAAATGTATATCATTCCAGTAAATAAAGTATTCAAATTTGACAAAAAGAATTAAATAAAAACTAGATTACAATAAATTAATAAATACAAATGATACAAAATTAAAACATTAAATAAAGAAATACTTTAATCAGAAAAAATATATTACTTTATAGAAGCTAAATTGTATACATTTTTGTTGTATAGATTTGGGGCTTTAAACAATAGCTTACATCATATGAAAGTGTATTAAATAAAATTATATACTTTTAAACAGTTGATACAAAATTAAAACATTAAGTAAATAAATACTTTAATCAGAAAATAAAAAAAATGTATTACTTAATATAAACTAAATAGTATACATTTTGTTGTTTGAATTTGGGACTTTAAACAATATCATATATTAAACGGTATTAAATAATATTATATACATTACATTTAAACAAAGTTTAGCATGAGGACTTTTATGATGGAGGTAAATTGCGGGACTTTTATTATGTCGGGCAGTCAGGCAGACTGCTGTAGTGAGTCAGAGAGAGCAGAGCTTCAGTAAGACGGCGCGTCACTCAGCGCGTGTCTGCGCTTCAATATAAAGACAAGAGCAGCTGACTGAACCCGCAGTCCTCAAACACACACACACACACACACCCACACCTGTGAGGAATTACCTACGAGCAACGGGAATAACATTAACGAGTTGGAGAACAAGGTACAAACTTTTTCTTTATCTTCAGAGAAACTTTCAATAATGAAGGTTGGTCATTTTTATAAATGAGTAACTCATTTTGTTCATTCATGCAAGTCCGTTATATGTGAGAAAACACCAAATGTAAACAATTAAACACTTGAGAGTTAATTGTTAAGTTTTGTGTAGCAGTTAGCTCTTTATTTTGAGTTTTATTTTTTATTATGCAGATTTTTTGTGTTTATAACTTGATAAATTGATTTACAAAATGGGAAGGGATAAGGAAAAATAAGTTCACAACTACAAAAAATATAAAGGCAGAGAGAACGGCTATATTTATTTTGCTAATGAGTTATTTTTTTATGTCTACACAAAAGTAAGCTAGAAGATAAAAGTAAAGATCCTTGAACACAAAATTAAAAATATAAAGCCACAGAAAATAATAGAATAAATTAAAAGAGCTTCAGAAAATGAATACAATCTCTACTCTGTAAAAGTCCTGTCAGTCAGCAGAGTTTTGCCCAGAAAAGTAGGTTATTTAAAACTCAAAGGCTCCAAAATATCTGGGAAAGATGTTATGTTAGTGGCTTAGGCTTTTGCACTGTTGAATGTTTAGTTCTTTAATGTGTGTGTGGGTTGGCACTTTACTCACAACAGCAGAAGCACAATTAATTGCGGGTCTGCTTAGTGGAAATTTGGTTCATAAAGGCTTTTGTACTAACCTTTTTTTTATTGCCAGCAGAGACCGTTTTGCACTATAACTCTCTTTGCCGCTTAGTTAAACTGGTTTTGGACTTATTTCTCTTGCTTGTAGTCCCCCCGCTCTCTCTCACACTTTCCCTGCTGGTAATCCCATTTGATGGTGATGGGTGATGTCTTTTCAGCCAATCCTGAGAGGAATGTATTCAGCTCACATTCCTACAATCCAGACATATACACACTTTTTGAGAGAGAGAGAGAAAGAGAGGGAGAGCAAGCAAAAAAAAAAAAGGATGCAATGAGACATTCTATGTGAAAAGAAAACAGTCTGGTTTTGTTTTATGTGCTGTGCATGCAATTAGAGAGAACAGATGGGGGAGGGGATTGAGAGAGAGATGGTGAATGTGAACGAGAATAATGGACTGCACGGGTCAAGACTTTTCGACTATAGATAGAGTGGAAAAGAACGAGAGAATAGTGGATTGCTGTAACTTTTCCTGTAAGTGCCATGACTAAAGGTTTCATTCATGTCTTTTTTTTTGGAACATTTAAATGAAAACAAAAACACATTTCTGACTGTTAAGGAGTAAGACGTACAGATCTTATATATGTAGAGTATGTGATACAGTATGCATGCACTCTATACATGCACTATTGTTCAAATGTTTAGGGTCAGTAAGTTTTTAATTGAGAAAACTCTTCTTGAATTCAGTCAGAATGCATTAAAATTGTGAGAGTAAAGAATATTTAATAGTTAGGACATGATTTTGTTTTTACAAAGGTTTTCTTCAAATAAATATAGTTATTTTATACTAAAGTATAAAGTTATTTTATACTTCATATCCATTCTATAAGCCAAAATAAGCAGGAAGCAGCACCACTCTTTTTAACATGAAATAATAAGAAACATTTATGAAGAACTAACTCTTTAGAAATATTGACTATTATTGACACTGAAACTTTAACATAACAGGAAAAATTACATTTTAAAATGTATTAAAAGAGACATTTATTTAAAAATTTTAGTAATTTTTCATGTGTTTTTTGTATGCTCCGATTGATCAGCCAATTATCACATTTAATGACTTGATCGGAACTCGCTGATCTGTCCGATCTCACAAACTGATCACAAGTGTTAGTTGGAGTTGAGCTAAACATTTGAATGACCTTGCATGTATTTAGGCAGTTTTACATATAAGTAAAAGGTCTGTGTTTTTTACAAAATTGCATTTTCAAAACCTGTCTGAAAATATTAGATGCATAAAAAACGTCTAAATTATATTTTTTACATGAATATTTAATAATATAACTTCTTGTAATAAACTTAATAATTGCAAAAAACAGTAGTTTATAGACCTATTTCCTCTTAGTAAAGAAGTATTAGATTTATAGATGTGCATTTTAAGCATCAAATATGCGCTCCAAACATTTTCTTGATTTGAGACAGGTTACATTTTTCTTTTACCATTTGCAATTTTTCCAAATTGCATTGTTAGTCTTATAATTGTAATTACTTATACTTATAATATACATATAAGGGATACTTGCTTATAATGGTTAGAGACGTGTTTAGGGGATTATATGCAGCATCCTTAATTTATTCTCTTAGGTAAGGAGAAATCTCCACCTAAGTATTATACTTAATTTTACTTACTTAATTATACTATCACCATGACAAGGAATCAGTACTTGGTATTGGCTGCAAAAATCCTGATCATAGAATCCCTAGTTTTTTTTCCACATTTTCCCCTTTTTTAAAAAAAACTAAAATTATCTTTATTTTTCAAAATAGTCATTTAAGCACGTTTAAGCACAATTTAACTTAAAATCACAGATCTTTTACATGACACCAGCATTCTGAAAACCTTTTTTAATACATTTGAATCTGGTTTTAAAGGTTTGTTTTATACACATCTCAGTGTGAACACATTTTTAAAAATACAAGACATACATGAAAAGATACATACTTTTTTGTCAAGCTAATATCCTTAGCACTGTTTATTAGCTCAAAACTGCTCAATGCATCTAGTTGTAAAATACCAGTACAGATTTATTTTCAGGTGTGCAGTGACAAAATAAGTGTGCACAAAGCTATTCAATCAGATTAGAGCTTGCCAGTTTGCAGATTTGTAATTTCCAGGTCAGTGAACAAACAGTCTGTGGACAGAAGAGATGGAGGAGAAAGGATGGAGAGCAGACTGACCAAATGAGAGAGTGAGAGAGAGAAAATTTGAGACTCACAGGATGCAAGAAGGTGAAATTAGAGAGGGGGAAAGAGAAAGCATGAAAGTGAGAGTGTGGGAGCCGGAGAAGAGAAGGAGACTTTTATTTTATTTTGGCCTGATGTCTTTATGGAAAGTTGGACATTTCCTCTAGGAGTCTGGTAGGGAGTGCAGAGTGTGTAGAGCTGCTTGGTTTGGGTGGGAGCCACATTGTGAGATCAGATCTGGGTCAAACTGCTCCTAAAGCTGGAACACACTCTTCCAATACCAGTGTAATCTGAGAAAGGGCTTGAAAAACTTGCATTTCCAGGCCTCTTTTTGTGTGTGTGAGAGTGAGTGTGTGAGCGAGCGAGCGCATGCAGTATGCAGTCCTCCTTATGTACTCTGTTGACCTCCTAGAAAAGTTGCGGGCCAAAATAACTATGAGAGTTCTGGAGGTTTTGTGCATGGCAAAAATCCAAACGATTTTGTGCACATTAGTGGCGAGAGCATGTGTGTCCGGTTTGGTTGTGTGAGTGACAGCACTGCTATTATGTTCAGATATAATGGAAGGATCAGATGCAGTCTTCTACTTTAAGTCTGCACGCTTTTTGAAAAGACTGTGTGTGCGTGTATATGAGCGTCTCCAAGGAATGAGAGACACACTAGTCCAATACTGAATTTAGCTGAGATGCTTCCTGACACATGAGACTTGTTGCAATCGAAGAAGTCGAAGCTCTCGAGTATCGTAGGGCTGGACTAAAAGAAGATAATTGACCGGTCAGCGTGATGGTTTATAGGGTGTTTTTGGATTGTGATGAAGTGTAACTATAAAAGAAAGTCGAGGGTTTGGGTGTGGTTCTAATTCAGATGTAAATGTGTTTAAAAGTGCATTTAATAAGAGTTGTAGGAGAAATTGTGACTCTTTTGGGTATCATGTACTAACAGATAAGAAATAAAATGGGAAAATTATTACTGACAAACTTTAATGCATAAAAATATCACGAGTCTCAAATCTCTCAAGTGTTTTCAAATAAGAATAATTAAATTTAAATTAGATTTAATGCGCAAGTTGTTGTATTTACAATGATACAATTCAAATTACTTCACTGTAAAACCCAACAGTCAACTTTATCAAATGAAATGAGTGTAGTTGACCCAATTTACTGAAAGCTAATTCTACTCATTTGAAAAGAGTTTTGAACTCAGTGTTGAAGGTAATGAGTTAATTAAATACCTCATAGTTCACAGTACTCATATAGATTAGTTTTTTTTAACCTAAATGGTTTGTAGCAATCGGTTTCCTCAAACAGTTTAAGTTGCCTTATTGGGTTTTACAGTATTCAGTTGGTTTGAGTTATCTTCATTTTTTGGATTTTACGGTGCTCAAATTGCTTCGTTTACTTAAATGGATTAAGTTCACAGTACTCATTAGGATTAGTTTTTGAACTTAAATGGTTTGTTGCAATCTGTTTACCTCAAATGGTTTGAGTTACCTTAACTTAATGGGTTTTACAGTGTGTAAAACTCATTCTATTGGACTATCCTGTTTTTAATGACTGCAGAAGGCTTAATGAACTCAAGGAGATATTCAGCAAAGTGTCACCAGGAAAAATGTTAGAATTTGTATCCCATATTAATGTAAAAAATCTTATCTAATTTATGTATTCAATTGTTTGTGGTTTTTAATTGTTGTTTATATATTAATGAAGTATTTTTAAATTAAAATAGCCATTGTTACTGACGTAGCATTAAATAAAATTATTTAAGTATTTTCAATGTGTAAAACTTTTCCACTCCGTTTTTTGATTGTTTTAGTGAATAAAAAGATAAAAATAAAAACATTTAATTGAAAATAAAATATTCTGTATCATTAAAAATGTTATTACTTTGTGTTAATCAATATTATGCATATTATTGTTGTTATAAAGTGTTCTTCAAACAGTAGTTTTGTCTATCGATAAGCATTGAACATATTAGTCCTAAAATACACATTCTTGTTGTTTTTCTTTTTTTTATTTGAGGTTGTTGGGGAGGTTAAATCTTACTGACACAGAGTATTTGAAGAGGTAGCCTAGCTATCCATGAATGTGTTGAAGATTATATTACTATTATACACATTTTAGTTGTATTGCTGTCTCTCATTTATGGTAGTTTAGAGGTTATTGCATTTAGTTTTTTTCATAGAGGTTATTTCAGTCAGGTTTTCTTTTTATAGAGGTTATTTCAGTCAGTGTCTCAGATGTTCAATCTATTCGTCACTCCAGCTTTCAGACAGCCAGTTTGTTAAATTACTGTATAGTCAGACAGACCATGAATCATTTATCGTGATCTCCAGACATGGAATCAATCACCAGAATCAATCATATTTCAGCACTGATTCAGTTTTAACTAATGATCAGTTTCAAGGGTTGTCCTGCGGCATGATGATGCAATGATGATGATGACATGATGGGTGTGTTTACGGCTGGATCCAGGTGTGCAGCACTGCAATATGTAGTATTGTGTGTGCGTGTGTCAGCATATTTTTCTGTAATGTCTCAATGTCTTCCTCTGTTTGCATACACTATTGAATAATCCTCTTTCAGCTTAGGTACATCCTTAACAAAAAAAAGAGCTTTAGCAGACAATATTTGTTTAATCTGGCCTCAATTTTGAGTTCAGCTATTTGCGAATACATTTAACCAGACTGCCCTCTTCCATAGTAAAATACAATTCAATACAGTATAAAGTTATAGATTTTATAAACTCTGGTCAAGCTTGTTATTTATTTTCTTAGTGCATGTATTGTAGGGGTGTGAACCTACACTGGTCTCGGTTCGATTACAATTATGTCATCAATTTGGTTAAAATCAAAATCATGGCACACTGACGATGCTTATATTTTACATCACAACAAAAGTATTCTTGTATTAAAATGTATAAATATATTTATATATTATTTGTAATGCAATTTTGTCCTTTAATACAAGCAGTCAGATACATGAACTGTACCTTTAATTATACCTGCTCTAGTGTACAGTGTATTGAAGAAACAATTAATTTTGACACCTCTAATACATTGAGCACATATGCATATGCAAACACAATGCAGGACATGCTCTGTAAACAAAGGGAGTCTTCTAATTGTCAAATACTTAAACTCAACAACTTCCTGTCTTCTTCAGGCTTCTTCCTGTGATAAAGCAGTAGGAACTTCACTCACTTGCATAGCCAAAACAAAGATGCCAACCAAGGGTCGTGGAAAATGATACTATGTC
This sequence comes from Danio tinwini, assembly GCA_903798205.1. Lineage (NCBI taxonomy): Eukaryota > Metazoa > Chordata > Actinopteri > Cypriniformes > Danionidae > Danio > Danio tinwini. Next base: position 6,364,474 of record CAIGQZ010035027.1, read on the forward strand.
GCTTCTTGCACCTTTTAGAGGAGCTTCTAAGTGAAATGTGCTGTAAAGTGTTCATTTTTAATGTGAAAGTACCTTGCAAAAATAACCATGGTTTTACGACAGATAAAACCTAAACATAAATGGTTTTTGGAGTGAAAGCATATAAATAGAAAGTGTAATATTCATGAATATTCTTATATTATAATACAAAAACAATTCACTGATCTCACGTTTGACTTGAGGCTAATCAACATCTGCCCCTCTCTCTTTGATGCATGACATTTAAAAGTATGGGCAGAAGCTATGGGACTAATTTAACCATGATCTGCACTGACCCGTATCTTGCTATTATTTTGTAAAGGGCATGTTTGTAAATACAAGTTTATGTGGTAATTTTCGCTGCTTTATAGGGGCACAAATGCCACTGACAAATGTCACCACTTCAAAGCTAATGAGTGTACGTCTGACCTCATGCCACAATTGTGCTTTAATGGTACGACAAATTGTAGTGTGTAATGCAGTGTGAACCTCATCTGCTCTGGATTTTATGCTATGGCATGGAAGAGAGACAGAAACTGCACAGCTTCCAGTTGTGTCTGTGTAGGATTCAGACAAAATGCAGTTGATTTTGTGGAAAAAATTGAAAATGTAAGTAGTTTATGAAATGGATTCTGTAGAAAAACATCACAAACTCAATAACACAAAGGAAATGTATATATTTTAGTAAGTAATTTTTAACTTGTAACTTTTTAAATGTTCCTTTTTAACAAACACACTTATCTTTTAATGTATTATTTTTCTTTTAATTTTAAAAGTATTAAATGCACTTTGTTTAGATTAAACTTTTATAAAGCAGCTGAGATATGCCTGAACAGTTTTCTCTGATTCTAAACAGATGATTTTGACGATTGTGTGTGATTTTTATGCAAGGTCAAGCTCTTCTCTGGGGATCCTGTAAAACAGTAGGAGCTGGATTTGTGTAAGTGCATTTTATAGACATGTAGCTAAATTAGACAGGAATGTGTGTAAGTGCAGAAATACGCAAAATGTTTTTGTGTCTGCTGAGGGGTCTGTTTCATCTCCACTACAGTAACAAACCTTGTAATTTGGTAGAAAATGGATTGGGTTACTTCGTGTAACCTTTGACAGAAGGCTGTTATTATTTAACCAGAGCTGCATCCTATCAGCATATGAACAGAGAAACATCTGTGCACCTCTTCCATTAGCATTTCTAAAATCACTCAAATTGTGGCAGAACTGACCCAGTGTACAGCCGAGGAAGAGCTGTAGACTTAGAAAACACAACTGGGATTACGCTTGAAGATGTGGCTATGTGGGTGATCGGAGCTTGAAATACCACTGATTCATTCCCTTCCTTTCCTGAAAAAAGAATAAAATAAAATAATAAAAATGTCCTTTGTAGAGCTGATGCAATTTGTAATGCTTGAAAGTCCAATTTGATGGTGCATATACTGTAAAAATTGCTGCTTTTTATAGTTAAATCATATGAACTTTTCTAGTCATCTCAAATATATCAATCAAACTTACTAAAAACCTTAAGTTAAACTTTGCATAACTTTAAATGTAGTTTAACACATGATTAACTTGTCAAAATAAATAAAGTAACTTAAAACATTTGTAGTCATGATTTTTGTCATATTGTTTTCAACCCTATAACCTTTTGAAGATGTAGAAGTCAAGATACGGAACAAATATTGTATTATTTGAAGCTACAGTACTTAAGGTAGGTGATGTGTTTTTAAATGTACAGTCAGTTGATTCTAATTGAATTTAAATGTAAATGTTTAGAGATTTTGGTATTAAAGAAATGAAGCTTTTTAGGTAACAAATAGAATGAATGTCACCATTGAACTTGAACAGATACATTTGACAATGTTGTTTTTAATTTGTATAACTTGGTCAACATCTACTGCAGCGTTCATCTAAATAAATTTAAAGATCTGAAATGCCACAAAAGAACTGTGAATTGCTTACTTGAAACAATGAATCATCTACAGCTCTGTAGTTTAGGACGGGGATGGGCAAACTTGATCCTGGAGGGCCGGTGTCCCTGCAGACTTTTGCTCCAACCCTAATCTAACCTGCCTGCCTGTTTCTAGTGATCTTAAAGACACTGATTAGTGTGTTCAGGTGTGTTTGACTAGTGTTGGAACAAAAGTCTGCGAGGACACCAGCCCTTCAGGATCAAGTTTGCCCATCCCTGGTTTAGGACAACAAAAAAGATTGATTTGTTTGAATTGGTTTGGATCTGAAGATGTGGTTTGCAGGTACTAGTTGGGACTTGGGAGAAAGAACAATTCCCAATACTGGGCACCAGAGTTCATTTGGAATTGGACCTATCTTTTCAGCAATTTTAGTCTGCTTGTTTGGTGTGCACCATGGATGGTAGTGTTCACACTCATTCAAATAAATAGCACTTGAGTTGATTTTACTCTAGTCATACATGACTAGTGTATTAGTTTGCTGCTTACTCATCACTGTGGTAAATATTCATAATGACATTTTTTCTTTGGTATACCCTACTGCACTGCAATTATAAAAGGCTGAATTGGTATTAAACTGTGTTTAAGGGAGATTCTTCTGTAATTAATGAACATGATTTTAAGCAGAAGAGTAGCATTTTCTATTTGTAGACTCTGTGCCTTTTAAGGCGAATAGATTATGTCAGTACCGGCTGACCTGCCTTCATCAACTTCGGTTTACTGGTAAGGAATTCCAGAAATGCAAAAGGGAAAAATAAGCAGAGGAACCTGCGAGAGCTATTTTTAGAAAATGGCTGCCTGCAATGAATTATACATCATGATATTCCTTGAATGCTGGAAACTATTAAGAGGGATATTAAGAGTGGTATTTCTTAAGGGGCTAGTAATGCCAAACCTACTGGCTGTTAACCAGCAGCTTCACTCAAGGTAGGAGAAGGAGAGAAGAAATGCTGAAGGATGGAGGAAAAGACCAAGATTAAATTTGAAATTCTTGCTAGCTTTCATGTTAAAAAGACAAGCAATGTAGAGTAATGGGATCTGAAAGTGTGTGAAGGAATTGAAAGGAAAGGATAGACAGCAAGATTCAAAGACAGAAAGAAGAGAAGTGCGAGTCTAGCTGCTGGTGCTGCGGACTCATAACAGAGCCAAAAAAGGAATGAAAGCAAAGCAGCACGAGCGCTTGAGTCCAAGAGTCTTTCACCAGCTGCCAAAGTATTCCTGTAAAAAGTGCTCTTTTGATGGATACATGAACATACGGTCAGGGGGAAAAAGGGTTGTTTTAGGTGGTCAGTTATGCCTTTCATCATCATTTGTGCCGCCAACAAAAAGTTATACAATTTTAATCCAACCTTTCCCTCAGTCAATCCTTTTATTTGGTGAACTTGCACTCTAGGTTTTAGGTTAAGGCTTGGCAAAGTATTAACAACACAAACTCAATACTCCCTCTTTAAAAGGCTGAGGATTTATCAGTTGGCTGGAGGCAGGGCTTCCACCTCCATTACAAGAAACAGGGAGAAAGAGGGAAAACACAGTGACTCATTAGTCAACATCTGGAAATATTTAGGTTAAATAAAGTTTGAAGTGTGGCTGGCCTACCATGATCCCCTCGTGAAACACACAAACACTCCTTGAAATTGTACATTTAATTTAACTTTTGAGCGTCTTTTAAGACAGAGTTGAGAAAAAAACATTGAGCGCAGCCCTGAATGTGCCTATAGGAGGGAGACCAATGATAAAATTAATGAAACCATCTGGATTTGGGTATTGGTTCATTTATGGTTATTCATTTTATTGAGGCCCACAAAGTGTCTAAAGGTTGCCAAAAGAAAGAGTGGGGGTGAGTCTGCTGAAGCAGAGAGACAAATTGTTTCGAACAAAACATGTCTTCCAAGGACACAAGAATTTGGAAGATGGAAAAACGTAGGCAGCAACTATCTGATGTTTAGCTGAGAAAAGGACAGCGTGGACGTCACTGACAGTGTTTTTTTGTGCATGTGGGTGAACCATGAGGCCATGGGCTTGACAGATATAATGCTCAATCATCAGCCCACACCCACATTCACACGACACAATGATGAGATCTCCATCTTTTCCTTTTTTTCGCTGTTTGCATGCTGATGACAGTATAAACTTTCCCCAAGATAGCATATCATTCGCTTTTCAGTGGGCTCTGGTTTCCTTTTCCAGAAACCCGGCGCACAGACATGCATAGCCACACAAACAACCAAGCATGAAATTGTCTGTCCGAGTGCAGCTGTACACATGCTGTGTGCGTTTGTGTGCAGTACTAAACCAGTTTCTTGATTTTTCTGGACTTTGTTTCTTTCTGTGTGATGGGCTGTCTGTTCTGTAGGATGATACACTGACCCTGAGAGGCCTTTCATGACATCAGTCGCTGAACTCTGTGTGTGGCTTTCCAAGTCTAATAAATCAGTAAAAATGGAAATATGTAAAGCGTTACATCAGCAGAAGAGTCCAGCAGAGTAGGTCATCTAGTTTTGATGGTGCCTGTTTTTGTTCTGCTTACTGTAACTACATTTAAACTACAAGAAATGGTAGCTACAAGTAAATTGTAAGTGTAATTTTGAAAAGGATTAATTATGATTAAATTTAAACATTAATCTCGGCGTCAATGGCGTAGTGGTTGGTGTGTCGACACATGCACTCCGGTGTTCACAGCGACCCGAGTTCAATTCCTGCCTAGAGGTCCTGTGCCGATCCTTCCCCTCTCTCTGCTCCCTACACTTTCCTGTCAATACTCTCTACTGTTCTATCTTTTGTAAACCCCCTCACCCCCCTGTTTAACACCCTGTTTAAACATTAATGGCCTGTTTTGTAAATTTTATATTTATGTTCTTGTTGGTCAGAGTTGGTAGTTTAGCTACAGTGTCCTAGACCGTAGGTGTTACAGGTCACCTACTTTCCTACAGAGTTCAGAACCAATGAAATCCATCTGAACCAGCTAAGGTTTTCAGCTTCATTCGAGACTTCCAGGTAAGCTCGTTGAAGCTAAATTCTCTAAAGCTATCTTTAGGTTGAGAGCTGTTTTTTTACATCATGGGTGGCAGATAGGATAACCAGTTGGCTGTTAACTAGAAAAACTAGATACCATGTTGTTTTAATGATAACTACAGTACATTATAAATCTACATTAAATTCACAAATTTTCATTTTAAAACCCTTTAGGCAAAAATAATAATTAGACATGGTTTAAATGTGGTTCACATCCTTTTTGTATTATGTAACTGCTTTAGACACTGTATTATGTAATCAATGACCGGAACTTTCGGTTTTATAATTGTGTACACAGTTATATTAAGCCAGGTTTAGTCCCAGCACATGTGCTCTTTAAACATTACCATAAGATAATGTTAGTTCAGTTCATGTTTATCAGGTTGTGCAACTGCACAGTTAAACCAGTAGCTTTGTAGATATTCTCAAGACCTTGTTTACCTCGAGCTCAGCTGTGTTTAAAAACCTCCTTTTCGTACTAGTGATGCTAAACAATTGCATTATATTTCTTTGCAGAAACGCAGTGCAACTGAAGCAGCTTCAAGATCAGATCCTTCTAGAGCAGCAGCAGCTTCCCGCTCCTCAGGAAGTCTCTCCTCCATCTCCACCTCTTCCACCTCCTCCCTCCTTCCAGGAGCTGGAGAGTAGCACCATGCAGACTAGCACCTTCAACTACGCCCGGCCCAAGCAGTTTATCGCTGCTCAAAGTCCCACAACAAGCGGAGGACCCATCGGATACAGCTCGCAGTCCTCCAGCTCCAGTCCACTGTCCCCGACAACATCCCACAAGCCCTTCAGCCGCGTCTCTCTTCCGCCCTTCCATCAACAGCCGCTACTATCCAAATCAAGCAGCATAGAGTCTCCCAGCTCGCCTTCTTTCCCGCCTCCCCCTCCACCCTTCCTCAGCTCCAGCAATCTGTCCTCTCCTGCTGGTTTACCACAAGAATTCCCCCCACCTCCTCCGCCACCTCCACCACCTGCCACGGCCAGCCCCACCCGCTCAGACACTTCCTCGCCCTTCACATCCACTCCACACTCACCAGCCGGATTCCTGGCATCTGTGCTGCCCACCACGCCACCTCCGCCACCAATGAATGCATTGGGGCTGCCCAAGGGTAACGGCACAGTGTGAGTACCATCAATCATCACAAGAATTCATTATTCAGAATTCATTATTTATTTAATTCATGCTTATTTCTATTGCGCTATCACAATGTAGATTGTGTCAAAGCAGCTTAACATAGAACTTCTACATTGAAACTGTGTCAGTCCAGTTTTCAGACTTAAAGTTAAATTTAATTCAGTTCAGTGTGGTTTAAATTTCACTGCTGAAAGTCCAAACACTGAAGAGCAAATCCATCGATGTGTACCTCCACAAGTCCCAACCAAGCAAGCCAGTGGCTAGGAACAAACCAACTGACGAAGTGAAGGAAAATAAATAACTATTTATCACTACACATTAGTCAACTAGTCAGGACCTCTTGGTTTATCATTTTGACTTCAACATTCTTCCATTTGTTTGTCATTTTGGTGGCATGCATTTTATTCTCGGCATGCATTTGTAAAATTAGGTTTGGTTTGTATTTCTTTTACATTACCATTGAATGAGTTATTCGGATAAGTTGATGAACATTTTCTTGTGTACAGGTATTTTTCCCTTAAAAACACTTAAATTATAACAAAAAAAAAAGAAAAAAATGTTTTGAGTCTAACCTTATCCTAACCTAAACCTCACCATATCTCCATAAATGTACAATATGTAACAAAAAGGCAAATAAAGATACAGTCTGCAGGTTTGTATTGCAAGCACAGACTGGACCACAGTATAAAATTATTACTCTTTTTATTACACATTAAAAAATAGTTTTTTTATAAAGTTATTATTATGATTGAAATAACCCTGTGTCATAACCACAATATAATATCGTAATTCATCATCAATTGTGAATGTACATATCCTATGCTAGGGGTGTCCAAACTCTGTCCTGGAGGGCCGGTGTCCTGCAACGTTTAGTTCCAACCCCAATCAGACACACTTGAGCTAGTTAATTTAGCTCTTACTAAGCTTTCTACAAACATACTTGCAGGTGTGTTAAGGCGAGTTGGAGCTAAAATCTGCAGGACATTGGCCTTCCAGGACTGAGTTTGGACTTCCCTGTCCTATGCTCTTCACATCAGTGCACTGGCACTAGTTAATTCTCATTGAAAGGAGTGCATGGTGGAAAATAACACCAAAGGGTCTTGTCCTAGCCACATTGTGTGAAAAGTAGGGAGTGGAAACATGCTTTTTATAAAGGTCCTAAATGTTTTTTTGAAGGTGTGCAGTCATTCTCTGTACTATATGAAATCTTAGTGCCTCATAATAACACCAATACAAGAAACATAGAGTGAACCTTTTGGCTAATAAGTCATTTGTAGCACAGCCCCTGCTTTCCAGCTGCATGGAAGACATGTACTGTATGCATTCTTACTTGGCATGTTTATGGAGACACAGGGATCAATGGAAGCTGAGGAACCTTGAGGGTCAGGCCTCTGAGAGGTTTCCTTTCTTATCCGCAAATCAACTAAAGTATATAGTGCACAGGTTCAGTGGAGAAGAATATTTTTAAAGGAATGAAAAAAAATCATTTGCTTACACTTAAATCGTTTTAAACTGTAGGATATTCTCTCCTCAGTGGAATACAAAAGAGGATAGGATTTTACAAAAAATAGGATTTTACTAAATGTCTAAGTTGCATTTGTCCTTATTACAGAAGTAGAAGATAATCAGTGACCGCTGATTTTTAAACAACGAATTGGATGAATGAAAGCTATGGTGGAAAACCATTGGAAATTTTAGTGACTTGTACTGAATGATATTTTAATATTTCAGTTTTTTTATGGTACTTTTTTATTTTTATTTAATTTTTTACATTTTTTGAACTTGAACGCCCAGTGATGTTAATTGAAACCTATTAAAATAATTTTCATTAATATGAATAAAGTACTAATAAATAATTTGTACTAATACTGAAATAAATTTAATTACTTGCAGAAATGACAACAGGGGGATTAGATTCAGCTAAAATGATCAAAATATTTGTAGATATTAAGACTGTATAGGTGACGCGGTGGTGCAGAAGGTAGTGCTGTCACATCACAACAAGAAACTTGCTGGTTTGAGCCTCGGCTGGGTAAGTTGGCATTTCTGTGTGGAGTTTACATGTTCTCCCCGCTTTTGCGTGGGTTTCCTCCGGGTGCTCCGTTTTCCCTCACAGTCCAAAGACATGCTGTACAGGTGAATTGGGTAGGCTAAATTGAGAGTGTATGAGTGTGTTTCCCAGTGATGGGTTGCAGCTAAAAGGGCATCCGCTGCGTAAAACATATGCTGGATAAGTTATCAGTTCATTTCGCTGTGGCGACCCCAGATTAATAAATGGCGAAAAGCACTCAGGCACAGATTAATAAGCCGAAAAAAAAATGAATGAATGAATAAGACCGTATATAATACTAAAATAGTCACCGCTCACCACCTGATTGAATTAAATGGAAAAAAAAGTCAAGACGTTCTTTAAAATAAATTACTAAGTATAATATATCTATAGAATGTTAATTTATGTTATGGAATGTTAATGAAGATCTGGTTCCTAAACAGTGACAATTTAATTGAAACTATTTATATGAATTTTCACCCCGTTACATCTCAGAATAAAGTTCTCTTATTCCACGCATGTAATCTAGCACCTAAATTTGTTTGTTTGGTTGGTTTATCTCCTGAAAGCGATACAGACACAAGCTGATCAGCAATCATTCAAGTGTTTTCAGAGCTTGATTTGATGTTACGCATGATATATCATAAGAATCTTAAGTAAAGATGGTCTTTCCGATGACACTTGGGTTTAAACACTCATTTAAGGTGTGTGAGTCTTTCCCTCAAAGCTATTGCTTCCTCTTCATCTTGATTATCTTCATTCTCTCCCACTACTTTATTCCCCATTCCCTCTCTCTCTCCCCCTCTTTCTCTCTCTCTCTGTTCCTGACATTCCACAGCCAGAGAGGGAGAAAGATAAGGGAGCGCAATGGAATTTTAAAACACACTCACAAACAGATAACGGAAAATTATACTTGCTTCCCACTGCATATGCAAAAAACATTTTCAACATTGCTCTCATTCATATTACACTGTATGATAAAACCTGCAGTTTAATTTGTTTTGTGTATGTACTTTAATCCTAGCTGCTACATGGGAAGGTTTTATGGACTGATTATAAAATTATGTTGCCGCAGTTGCCAACTTGTCTCTCTGTTTTTGAAGTTCACAGATTCTGTACTTGATATAGAAAAATATGTACTCTGTAATTATTATTATTACATATTTTGAGTTATGTTTTTTTCTGATTGCACTTTTTGTTAAACAGGGCTTTGCCACGTAAAACAACACCCCGTACACCTCGCATCATCTCTGATTCAGACATCCAGGGCTCTAAAGACGCTGTTATACAAGATCTGGAGAGGAAATTACGCTTCAAAGAGGAGAGAGTCAGCAATGGACAGCAGGTGTGTGTGTGTGAAAAAGAGAGAGGTCTTCTGTTTGGAGTACTGAAGAATTATATATCATTAATAATACTACTTTACTATCCTAACCATATAAAAAAATTCTAACCAATAACGCAAGCAAACATGATTTAGTATATGACTATATACATGTATGAAAATAGGGACACATAAATTTTTTGGTATGGGCTTGTAAATGTTAGTATTTGTTTTGTTCTAGAAAGGTCTGATGACCCTTATTCCAAATTTAAAATATATATATTCTGTATAAAAACCAAAAATTACAGTTGTCAAAAATGAGCAAATTAGGATTGTTTCACCAAATATTGGTTTGTTTACTCTTCTTAAGTTAAAACATTGATAATGTAGTGTCTAAATTTATATAAGCATGTCTGAAAACATGTTTACATCATTTTTATTTTATTTATACAAAAATATATCTAGATTTAGTTTTATTTTTAATATTTGGTCGAAAAATATCATTAGTAGTTTACAAATTAAAACCAATTGTTTTACTTAATCACATAACTATAAATCACACAATAAAACTCTCCTAATGGTTTCTTAATTTTTTTTTTCATAGATTTTGGTATAAAATTGTTTTAAATGGATAGTTCACCCAAAAAACTAAAACTGTCATAATTAACCCACATTTGTTATCCTAAAAACAGCAACTATCTTCTTTAAAGCTCAAAACTAACACTGTTCATTTCCACTTACTGAATTCTTTAGTCCAAGCGACCGATTAATAATAATGCTTCTGCGTGTGAGTGTGTGTTTTCTCACACACTAACCCAGGCTCTGACAGATTAATCCTGCTTGCTTTCAGAGGTTAACCTATGAGGAGAAGATGGCTCGCAGGCTGCTGGGTGCTGATAATGCTGCCACAGTGTTTAACACACAACAGGTGGAGGAGGAAGCCAATACACAGGTATAAGCACACTGTCACAGTCCCACCTATACTCAACATCCACACAGTAAATGGCTTGACTGGCTGTGTCCGCAGACTTTTTCCAAAGACTAGACTGTTTATTTATTGCATTGTGGTTTGCCTGAGTGCTTGTAAATGCATTTTAATTCAGCTATTAGCTATGAGCTCCTGCATGCGCTTGAGTTAATTGAGTTAATATTAAAGTGGTAAAAATTTGGCAAGAAGAGCATGTTGCAGAGACATTGCTGCAAGTAAGTTTGTAAAAACAAGATTAAGGCCTTTATTTAAGGTCTTTATCATTCTTTGCTTAAGTGTAAAAAAAAAAAAATAATTGTAAAAAACTTTTGCAGTGGTTTACTGTTCGCAAACATTTTGACGTAATTATCAGAGCGTCCAATAAATTGGCCAATAATGGCTTGAAATTTTCCCTGTTATGGAAAATGAAATAGATATGCCTTTCCGACAAATGTATTATGCAGTATGTATTATGTAATATGATGTGATTATGTGCCTGCAATAATTTACATGTTTGTTTTAGGAGTGTTAGCAAAAAAAAAATCACAGCAGTGGGGTCCTTCTTAAAGAAAACATTTGCCGTTATGGTGATTTTTATTTTATTTTTATTTATTTATTTATTTATTTATTTATTTATTATTATTATTTTTTTTCAATGTTATATTTTATTCAATGTTATGTAAATACGGCAATAACCAAACCTCTCTCTATCTTCTATTCAATGTTTCGGATTGCCACGTTGACGCAAGTACAGCATGATATCCCTTAATCAGTCAGTAAATTATTTGCTAACAGCCACTACCCTAGTTCCCACTCGGTTAGACTTGTACTTTAGTTAGTCTTCTAGTAAAATAGTGTACACAAATAGCTTTAAGTTATGTCATAAAATCTTAAAACAGAAGCTATGATGAATTGGAGACTCACAGATTCTGTGACACCCCCTCTCCCACCACCCCACCCTCCAATCATATGTAGCATAATTCGGTATCTGCTTTATTAATCTTTAGTAGCCTCCACATGGCCCATGGTCTCGTAAAATAATGGTCAGACGTTATCATGCCTTGATGCCAGGCATTGATGCTATGATGCCAGTAAATGAACATTAAAAGTGAATCTGGGCATACCTAGACATAGTAAAAATAATAAGAGATGTCCATACTGTGAGTTTCAGACACCCTTGTTTCCTCATTTACATGTAAATTGTGCAAGTGGAAAAAGGCCTATAAGAACACAATACAGACTGTTGCGTTGCTCACAAGATTATTCATTAGCACCCTCAACATTTGTACAGTATATACCTTAGCTTACATTCTTAGTTAACCAGACCAACACACATTGACTGTAACGCGACTGTACACTTTTGTGCAGTAGATGTGTAATCTGCACAGGATGTGACATCATCCTTAATCCTCCCCTGCCTGTATTCTGATCTCTCTACAGGAAGGCTCAGCTGACTCAGAGTCTGTCCCTCAAAAGGTTATTTATCTATCTGTCTATTATAAACCTCACGCAGCAGCCTGTCTGTCCTCCTCAGATTTTGCTCTGTCTCACCGCTCAGTTTCCCTTTGCTTCACCTCATGAGACCACCCTGTTTGTTTAACTGTCTCTCACCCCTCCGTGTGTGGTCACCCCCCCCCACCACCATGTTTTGGCCGGTCACTACTGTATGTGATTGTTTACTCTTATCCTTGGTGTTTCTTGTGTGTCTCTGTTTATGGAAGATTTAAGCCCTGAATAAGCACCGTGGTAAAGACCTTGACAGCGATGTGACAGTGTTAAGTGTGTTCTCTAAGGATATCATAGAAAATGTAGATTTACACTGCAGTCAGTCTGATCAAATAGGCAGTGTATGCAGTGTTTGAACTGTACCAAAACTTTAAAAGGCCTGTTAAGTTATGAAAGTAAGCTACATGGCCTCAGTTTGTTAGTTTGAAATGTGATTGTGAAATGTGCAGTATAATCTACAAGCTTAAAATTGTTAACCGTTTGAGAATGAAGAAAGAATGATATATCAAGTAAGTTTAACTTCAAGCAGACAAATACTTGGGTTTTTGCACTAATTTATTTTTTAGGAAACAACAAATATATGATTTGGAACATTTTTATTTTTAATTTAATAGTTTAATAAGCCATTTGTTGGTAGTTTTTTTACAAATCCACCTGTTAATGGGCTACATGCACAGCTAGTGTTTTTCAGCCAATGATAAACTTTTGGTAAAAGCTTAAATGGGAGTATTTTCAATTTTATAAGGATCCTTTTACAGCATTGATGTTGTAATGTAATTACAATACATTCAGTTAATTAGACTTCAGTGTTCATTTAGCTGTTCAAGTGTAAAACAAGATGAAAGACCATGTAACCGTTAGCGCCGTCAGGATCAGCAGGCGAGCACAGAAACTCCATTGAAAATACTGGCATAAGATAAACTGTGGTTGTATTTGACATGGCGGGGGAAAATGGAATTTAATGCAGTGCTTCTTGTCTGGTCTGAGACCCAATTTATAACGTAAACCTTTCAGGCAGTGAAGATCACAGATTTTTTAAGAAATTCGACCCTAAGTGTGGCAATTTTATAATAGAAAGACAGTTCACCGGAAACACTAAGGCTGGCTGGCTGAAATGAAAAGTTCATGTGCATATACCTCATTCAAACAAACACTGTGTGTACACAAATGCACAGATTTGAAAAATATTTGAAAATATTTCCTGCTAACAGAGGCTTCACTTATTATAATAAAAAATACAGAATTGTAATTTGTTTACAGTTTAACATGGATATACATTTTTAAACGTGTTATAAAATGTAATTTATTCATGTGAATGCAAAGCTGACATTTCAGCAATATCACATGATGCCTAATCATTATTGATTATTACTTAATATTTTTGTGATGACTTAAAGTTGAAATGGAAATCCATACTAGCAATAAATGTCATTTTAAAAACAGTAATTCAGTATTTTTGTTTAATGCATTCCTGCTGATTAAAAGTAGTATTGGGGTAACGCATTACAAATAACGCAAGTTACCTAATATTACTTTTCTTAGTAACGATTAAAGTATTACTTTTAAAAAATTAAGTAGTAATATTTTTGTTACTTTTTTAAAAAATACTTTTTTGTTTTTATTTTAAATCTATTAACTGTTAAAATATACAGCATGTATAGCTCTGGGGTCAGTAAATTCTCAGAGATAACAATATCCTAAATTATTATTTTTTTAAAAAGTAAATGAAGGTGTTTGTTATACGTACAGTGCGTTGTTAATTGTAGAGCTTCTCTATTAAAAAAAAAAGTTTTGAATAAGATCAAGCCTCAGCAAAGGTAACGAATAGTAATGCAAAAGTAACTCAAAAGTAACAATGCACTGTCATTAAAAGTAACTATGTAATGCAACTAGTTATTTTTTTGGCGAGTTACTCAATGTTGTAATTCATTACTTTCAAAAATATATTTTCCAAACACTGATTTAAAAGTATTAATTTCCTACTGAACCAACATATAGTGGGTATTCAGAAGAAGTGATGTTCATTCATTATTATTTTTGTTTATACATAATTTTATGTAAGAAATTTCAAAATGTTGTTAAATGCATTAATTTCCCTTGGGCAAAGGTTGTGCATGCAGTTTAGCTATCACTATGCAAAAGCATTTGTTAACTGGACTGGCCAAACTACCCCACATGTTAATGATTTAAACTAATCCATGAATTGCTTGAGATCTTTTTAAAAAGCTGCTAACATCACCATTTGTTTTGTTACTGCTAACTGATCAAGCACCAGAAACCACATGCGTCTGCTTCGCACATTTCCTACCCTCGAGTGGAGACACTAAAATGCACATGCTTCTCTTCCTCTGAACTGTGGGAAGTGGATATGCTGTTAATGTTGTGCCGTAAATTTAAAGTGTGCTTAGCACTCAACACACGTCCTTGGGCAAATAGCGGTTGTCTGTGTGTTTGCGTAGGAAATGTGCATGTGTGTGTACTTTTGGGAGGATGTGGCTGGACATTCAAGAAAACAAGATGGAGAGGATTGGTCCGTTGTCTACATATGTAGTTTTGTGTGTGTGTGTGTGTGTGTGTGTGTGTGTGTGTGTGTGTGTGTGTTTTCTTGATGCAGCTGTGTCTTAAACCTACAATTATTGTTGTGATGTGTCATCAGCACACACTTTCCTCCAGATGTTCCTTCTGCCTGCAGAGTGAAATAAAAAGAAACAGAAGAGTAGAAAAAGACCAGATGAAAGGGCAAGACGAAAGAAATAAGAGTTGGATGCAAGACCGAATAGATTAAAGGACGCAGTGATGAGAGGATGTGTGTGTGAATGAATAGAACGAACAATCGAATGAGTTGCTAACTGGAGCAGAAGGTCATAAATTGAAGTCTTTGTGTTTGTTTGTGTAACAGGAGTATAAAGTGTCCAGCTTCGAGCAGCGGTTGATCAGCGAGATTGAGTTTCGTCTGGAGCGTTCGCCTGTTGAGGAGTCTGATGATGATGTTCAGCATGATGAAGATGCGCCTGGAGAGGTGGCGCCGTCTTTCGATCAGAAGCTCAAGCATTACAAGGTGTTCGAGGGCATGCCTGTGACCTTCAGCTGCAAGGTCATGGGAGACCCAAAGCCTAAGGTGAGAGAACCAGGCAGGTTAGCTCTCCTAGGATATTTTGCTTATTATTCCTTATAAGCAGTTTGTGACCTTAACAGGTTTTTATAGGTGCTTCACCCTAAAATTCAAAATGAAAATTTGAAAAATCTCAGGCCAACCAAAATGTAGTCACTTTTTTTTACTTGAGTAATACTTTACTTTAGTAATATAGTTGTGTACGAGTTACTAAACCAACAGTGAACTCAATCAGGTGTTTGGGCGTAGAGCAAAATTTTTTTAACCAGAGTGAAAACGTACTTATTTTTGTATCTCTACCCCTTCCCCTTGGCCCTTAAAACAGAGTGTGAAGGGGAAGGGCTTCACAAATTACCCCTAAGAAATGGGACTGCACTACAACACCTGCACTCGTCATAGATTGTAACTATACTGTGCATTTACACAGTGGCCATATTTATCTTCACCAAAAACAACATAAACATTATAGCAGACACTGTAAAAAGCCCATTCCTAGCCACTAGACTTTTCTGGCAGAGTATTTGAGTGTCAGAATGTTGTAGGACTGCTGTACAGGAGTTATTATTAGGTATTATAGATCGCGAAATTTTGTAATTTAATTTAGTTTTTATTTTAGCTGTTTTTTTTTTTTGCTTTGTTTTGTTTTTTAAAGCATGACAGTAAAACATGAACGTGGTTATGAATATATTAAAATTTTAAGTTTTTTATTATACAAAAAATACAAATTTGTGGCTCTTACTTCCGGGTGCAGTGATCCTGCCATTGTGGCTGGTGTATTCTGTGAAATTTTCTTACCCCTTGGTTTCGAGTGCGGTCCTGAAAAATCTTTGTTTAAAGGGGTATCTAACCCTTCCCCTTAGCCCTACGCCTTCAAGCTAAAGAGAATTGGGACACCTCTACCCCTTCACGGGAACACGCAAAACAAGGGGTAGGGGTAAGGGGAAGGGGAAGGGCTAAGGGGTAGAACAAAAGGGGTAGAGTTTTTATGAATTTGAGAGACGTATCTGAAACGTAAAGTTATGTTTTTGCTATCAGGAAGATATGTTTTGTTAGTAGAAGATTGCTAGGCAATGTGTATTCAATGGCATGAATAAAATAGCGAATATTGAAATTCATTTGGCCAGTTTGACCGATGATGGTCATTCAATATAGAAATACTTGTAAATCTTTTGTGTATTTATAATTTATACGTTTTATTTTAACAAAGTCAAAAATAGATTGTTCTAGTGTTAGTGTCAAGCTGGGAAGCTGGTTCTTGGTGATTTATCATGCAAGACATTGGCTACTGGCACTTTGAGAGTCATACAAGTGTGTGTATACTGTATATAGGCAAAATTAATACCCATGACTGTTGATGATACATTGTGAAGTGTAACGAAAAGTGGTAAAACCAATTGCAGCTGGATCACAACCCACCGTTCAGCACACATGTGATTTGTGGATAAATAGCTAATTATCTGCAAGTTAAAGAAAAAAAAAGTACAAATTTCAATGATTACCAAATGAAAGGCTATGTTAATCAGTGTGCATGTCCTTCAGAATTAAAGCTCCTGTATCTTGTATTCATTAAGAAAATGTGTTTTATTTTTATTTTAGAACAACTGCCAAAAAAATGAGCTGATCCATTTAACCACTACTAAACATAATTTACATCGATGTAAACATCAATCCACTGTCATTGTCACCAACTTTTCTGGGCACTACAAAAAATGTGTATATTGCTGTGGATGTATAGTAGTTGTCCACAGAATGAAAGTTTATTATTATTGTAAGCACTTTGGTCAACTTTGTTGTATTAAAGTGCATTATAAATAAAATTTAATTGAATTATTACTCTACAGTTAATGGTGGTGTACAAAATATCCTACAGTGTGTGAGTATTTGCAGGAGAAGACACTGGAATGATGGGATTGGTGGTGGAGTTTATCATCTCTGACTCGGCTGGCTTCTTCAGAAGCTCTGCTCTGCTTCACTTCTGTGATTCCTGCCATATATGGCTGTCTCTCTTTCATTGTGTTTCTCTCTGACTACCGTGAGGCCACTGTAATGACTGTGTGATGACAGCAGACTTGCAATAACAAGAGCCATGAAGAAGAGGGAAAGAAAAGGGACTGTGGTCCAAGCGTTGCAAAACCTTGTATGTATTTGTGTTTGCAGGTGTACTGGTTTAAGGATGGAAAGCAGATCTCAAAGCGCAGCGAACACTATCGTATCAGCCGTGATCCAGATGGCACATGCTCCCTTCACACAGCAGCCGCTTCACTAGATGATGACGGGAACTACACCATCATGGCAGGCAATCCAGTGGTGAGATTTTGTTCAGGTTTAATATGTTTGGTTTTTATTTGGTTTTGTTTTAGGAGTTTTGTTTTTTAGCTTTGTTTTATGTGTGTAAACTAGTTTTCTTTGGGTTGCTTTTTGGATTTGTTTGGGACTTTTTGTTTGGTTTGTTTGGATATGCTGTTTTAGTTTAGTTTGGGTTGTTTTTTTATTTGGTTTATTTATTTTAGTTGATTTTGTTTGTTTAATTCTGTTTTGTTCGAGTTGGGTTTGTCTTGTTTTTATTTTTTAGTTTCATTTTGTATGTGTTTCTATTTGTTTAGTTTGTTTTTTATATTGTTGATTATGATGTGTCGTTTAGTTTTTTTTGTTGGGGATTTTTCTGTTTCATTTGGTGCTTTTTGTTTTATTTTGTTAGTTTTTTTTTCTTTTTCTGTTTTGTTTGGTGCTTTGTTTTTTATTTTGTTGGAGTTTGATTTTTGTTTTTGCTTGGGAAGGTTTTGTTTGTGCCTTTTTTGTTGTTTATTGGTTCTGTTTGGGTTGCTTTTTGTTTTGTTTAAATCTTTATTGGTATTGGTTAGTGTTTTGAAATTAGTTTGCTATGTTTTGTGTTTTGGTCTAGTTGATTTGTTTTGGCTTAATTTGTTTTGTTTCAGTTTAATTCGATTTTTTTTTTCTTTATCTTTTTTTGTAACTTATTAGGAACTTCTACAAAGTGATGAAAATGTTTTTAAGTCATCTGAGCAAAGTTATCTACCCAAACTGAAGGAGTCCATTTTCTTTGCTTATAGTAGAAAATGAACTAGATGTGTAATTATTTCTTAAGAAATGTTTAGATTTCCTTAGAAAAATGTTGGATTTCAAGTTTATCTGAGTTCTATAGCTTTCACTTGCATACACATTCACACACACACTTGCGCTAAGTGGCTGAGCTTGACCAGTGTTTTGCTGGAGACGAATAAACAGTGGTGGCCAGGGGGAAGTGACTGACCAGATGCAAGAAAATTAGTAGAGCCTTTTGCAAGGGACACACACACAAACATTCAAAAACATTCCAGCTTAGCCCAACCACAATCTAGCCCAGTCATCTATACAGTCATCCACAAACACAAAGCTATGTATCTTTTCTGTCACTTGCCTTTCATTTGTAGAAATTAAGATACTATTGGTTTCTTTTTTTGTCTCTCAGGGACGAGTGAGTTGTACTGGAAGGATGATGGTCCAGGCTGTTAACCAGAGAGGGAGAAGTCAGCGCTCAACACCTGGACACATCCGCAGGTATACACTGCTTAACATTACAGCAAGTTCAGGATTAGGTTTACTTTCTGGGACTGGCACTAATAGAGGGTGTATCCCATGTAAAGGACACCTGTACGTTTTCTTCCAAGGACTATTTAAGAAATCTTTAGTGCTGAATGGTGCATAAATCTTTTTCAAAGGGTGGGGTTTCCTCTGGATAATATACCTGCCTATTCAAGCTTTTGAACTCTTTGTATATTTGATTGACAGAGGCAGTGCAATAGTTCCTGGAGGCAGTCCTGTGTGCCAACCTTCATTCATTAAAACTAGATATGGTTCCCTGTACATGATGTAATTAGAAATGTTCGCCAAGAAAAACATTAACGTGTTTGTTTAGTCAGTTTTCTACAAATGTGGTACACTTTGGCGTCATATTACTTTATTTTCATTGTATTTCTATTTATTTTTTAAATGCATTAGAAGTACTATTACTTTCTATTTTCTTCATATTAGATCAACTTTTAATTCATAGATACTTGTTAATTGTTTCTATCCATCACTTTAAAATGATTTTTGATGAAAGTGAAATACAATTGTAAAATACTGGTTATTTAAAAAATAAACTGAAACTATAATTTGCTTATAATTTAAAATTAAATGATCCTATAATAATGTTGCTAATCATTTTAATATTAAATAAGTCATTAGTTGTGAACTTTTACAGCATAAACACTATTGTGCAAAGTAAAAAATTACACTAATATAATGCAATATAAAACTAAGATATACTGATCATCCAAAAACAAAAAAGGTCAAATTAAGTAAATAAAATGAATTTAAAATAAAGAATGCTATTAAATTTCCTAAAACTATAATAACCTTAATTATAATCTCCCCCCCTCCTAGACCACGCTCAAGGTCCAGAGACAGCGGTGATGAGAATGAGAATATTCAGGAACGTCACTTCCGCCCTCATTTCCTGCAGGCCCCTGGTGACCTGATTGTGCAGGAGGGTAAACTGTGCCGCATGGATTGCAAGGTGACTCACTTTAACATTATATACAACCATAGTGACCATCTTAAATGCAGAGGCCAGAAATGTGTGTGTGTGTGTGTTGATAAAGATTTCTCCTCCTGCACTCTGAAGGAAAGAAAAAGCATTTAAATTGATGTTTCATCACTTCTGATAATGATGAATGGGCTCAAGTGAAAAGCTGGAACTATCCTCTGTTTTCTCTCTCTTTCTCTTATTATTGAGTTTTCTTCTCTCAGATGTGTTTCCATTGGCTTAGAGCTGTCTCTGAAGTCCTCTGTTCCTCCCTCTGTCTCTGCTGATGTTTTGTCTGTCCTATATTTCTTCCTTTCTCTTCAGTTGCCGGCTTTCTCATGACCCGCTCTTTTATTTTAATATTCTGTCCTCTTTATTTTGACAGTGCACTTATTTCTCTGTTTTTGCACTCATTACACAAATTTGCCGTTTATATTCACACAAGGGATAAAACTTATAGTTGACAATATTTATACACTCACCGGCCACTTTATTAGGTTCACCTGTCTAACTGTTCGTTAACGCAAATTTCTAATCAATCTATTAGTACCAATTGAGAATTGTGTCAACACCACAGCCTACCTGAGTATTGTTGCTGACCATGTCCATCCCTTTGACCACACTGTACCGATCTTCTAATGGCTACTTCCAGCAGGACAACACGCCATGTCATAAAGCGTGAATCATCTCAACTAGATCAGTGAATCAGATTCTTAAACATGACCATAAGTTCACTGTACTCAAATGGCGTCCACAGTCACCAGATCTCAATAAAATAGAGCACCTTGTGGTGGAACGGGAGATTCGCATCATGTATGTGCAGCCGACAAATCTGCAGCAACTGTGTGATACTGTCATGTCAATATGGACCAAAATCTCTAAGGGAATATTTCCAGTACCCTGTTGAATCTATGCTTTGAAGGATTAAGGCAGTTCTGAAGGCAAAAGGGGGTTCAACTCAGTACTAGTACTTTATTGTACCTAATAAAGTGGCCGGTGAGTGTATACAGTGTATGTATTTGTATATATGTATGTATATATATGTATATATGTATATGTATATGTGTATATATATAT
>CAIGQZ010035027.1:6390208-6419529 GCA_903798205.1 Danio tinwini
AGCGCCGACCAGACGGTAACAGTTCGAACAGGTAGTGTGCTGGGTGTAAGGCGTCCAGAGTGATTTTACGAGCCCTTTTACTCACTCTGGAAGAGTACAGTTCTTGAAGTGTGGGATACCCATACTAGAGTAAGCTCCTGATTGGTTAATGCGGTGCGAGTGTCTACTGAAGTTCAGATTTTTCAACTCGAGCAATACACACGTCAAATGTGCAAAACGTTCATTCGCGTAAATCGAGGAATTCGTGGCGCCTTATTCGCATGTATCGTGCCACAGGATGTCTATTCCTATTTTTGCATTGACTTAACATGTAGAACGCAGCATTAAACATGGCGCTGAATGAATATACGCTGTCTTTCAGCCTTCCTAAAGCACATAAACACAGTTACTCTTTCAATAAAATCCATGTTAGCCGTTTGGCAAAAGCTAGTGCAAATTTATTGCATGTTTCACTTCTGGTTTGAACATAATCTTTTATGGATTGTTCACCTAAAACTGAAACTGTCCTCATTTACTTACCCTTCACTTGTTACAAACCTATTTGAGTTTTTTTTTTTTTTCCGTTCTGTACACAGTAGTTATTTTAAAATGTATTGAAAACTGGTAACCAGTGACTTCCATAGTATGTTTTTTTTTTGTTGTTGTTTTTTTTCTACCATGGAAGTCGGCTGTTACCATTTACAGAAGAAAAACAGAAATTTGTTTGGAACCACCTAATGATGAATAAATAGTGAGTAAATTGTCATTTTTGGGTGAACTAACCCTTTAAATAAAACATTTCAAGCTGTACAGCAAAGACTCTGTATGTTTTTGTAATTGAGGAACAACATTCATTATTACATCCTGTGATTTCTTCTAAGTGCGAAACTATGTTCATCCTCGCCCTTTCCTTCCCTTAGCCCAGTGGCAGCAGACTCACACCCCAAAGCTCAAGAAGGTGCGTCCATCCACCAGCCGCTACGCCGCCCTGACAGAACGAGGTCTGGACGTGAAGGCGGCCTTTTTCCCAGACTCCAACCCTCTTCCTCCCGGCACCCTGGTGGAGAGCGACGACCTGTAGAGACTAGAATAGAGGATCTGACCTTCAAGCCCTTGATCCATAATTCCCACCCGCTTCCCTACAACTGCCGAGAGAAGAGTGATGGGATGGCAAGCTGCTCAGCACTTTCTCAAAGATTACGATTCTTGGTATTTTCACTTCTTCTCCACCACCTGAGGAGAGGACTAAACCATTCGCTATTCTTTCATTTCAGTTGCTTTCTGAGAGGGAATTGATGCGAGTGCTCAAGTAAGGTCATATCCTGCTTTTAAACAGACTTAATGGTTCACTGGCGCACTTAAAACACACACACAGAAACACGGCTGTGAGGAAGGAGGTAGTTTACCGATGATCACCTTGTTTTTCATCTCTAGATTATTTCACAAGTGCCTAAGAAATATTTAATTTTAAAATGAACTAAAAATAAATAAATATGTATTCAAATAACTCGCATCTAGCTGTGCATGTTACTACGGTGCCAACATGTAACACTTTTCATGTATTTAGTTCTAATGCTTTAGTTTAGATATATTTATGAAGCGCTGGAGGAAATGTTGTCCTCTCCAGCTCTGGAACTTCTTTTTAGGTGGGAGGGGAGGGGTTGAAAGTCGTCTGGAAAATTTAAGGAGCAGGGCTTTGGAAAAATGGACACATCCTGAAGCTCCACGAACCCCATAGTCCTTGGAGCTTCAGGATGCATGATGCCAGTTGCACACTGCCATAGATAGAAGCTGCGTCTGGATCTCAGCTCCTGTCCAGAGATGTTGCACAAGGCCGGGCCTTAATGATTTTTAGGAGAGATTAAAAGTGGAGACTGATACGTCATTAACACGAGTGAGGAGATTTTGGCAGGTTTGAACGGATGTTTGTTGTGAAGCGAGAAATGCTAATAATGGAAGTGCAGGAAGCATGTTTGTGGAGGACGGGGCTGGATTATGTGGATTTGACTGGTTTTAAAGATGGTGGTGGCGCATGGAAGGAACTGATGGTAAAGCATTTGACAGGCTTCAGTTTTCAGGTTTGGAATTACAGAAACATGCGGGGAAAAAGTGCACGTGGATTTGTTGAGAATTAATTTAATTGGCTTTATTTGAGGGGGGAAAAACATTTGACATTTTCTCAACGCTTGCATTCGATCAGTGGAGTATCAAATCAAATACTTAAGTTGGAAGTTTTTAGGAATCATCTCGCACACATTTTCAACATATATACAAAACAACGTAGCATAATCTAGTCATATAAGCCTGTGATTGCATTTGTTCTTTTTTTTTTTCTTACACCGTTCTTATTCTTTCAAGTAGGCAGATTTTAGGAGGCTCTTATTCTGCAGTATTTCTGTTTTCCAAGCCAACCTGTGCCTGTATACAGACTGTTCTCCTTATTCTCTACTGGTTTATGAATAGTACAATAAATAAACATCTCTGAAAGTATTTGAGTCTGGGTTGAGTGCAAAATACATCTATACATCTCTCGAGAAAGCTGATTGAGCTTTGTGGTGATCTGTTTTTTTTTTCATGATGTAACAGAGCTAGATTTTGGTGAATTTAAATTAGTGTACTTGAGGGGTTTTTATATAGAAACCTCAATTCAAAGAAAAAAAACCTTTTTTTAAGGGTTTATATCTCTAATTCTGACTTGCATCAACCTATGCAACACCAAATATAGCTCTATTATTAAGTAGTCAAAAGAAAGATTTGTGAACTCTGAAAGGGTAAATTCTGACTTTTCTCTTTGGATAGTTTGGATAGCTGCAGTTATTCCTTCTTTTAATTCCTCAATGTAAAACTTCAGAGCTTCCTTAAATCGATGACAGAAAGAGTTTAGCTCTCCTTTGCAGAGTTCTCCATTTACCAAAGTTGTGGTATTCTTTTTAAATCACCCTGTGTATCTTTTTTTATATCAGATCAGATCTTCTTTTAGTCCTAACAAAAAGTCAATTACAACAGTCAGAATTGGAAAAGAAAAGAGATGTAAACTTGGTCTGAATTCAGAATGTTTGATGTAGTTCTCAATTTTTCTAGTCATATTTTTGTGACGGTTATGGCAGTTACAGTAATAAACTCAGATCTTGTATTCATGTAATTCTGACTTCCTCAGAATAGTGAGATAAAAATGTACACTGAAAAAATGATGTCTGCAAAACTGTTGCAAACAATTCATTTGGTGAATTTAAACAAATTAAATTTAATAATACTCAACTTCATTTGTTTAAATTCAGCCCAAATAAAGTTTACATCCAAAAAAATTGTAAATCCAAGGAATCATCTTTAAATATTTTTTCATGTACAATTCATTCTTGATTTTTATTTTTTTTTATAAACTAAATTAATTTTACTAACCTGCCACTCAAATCAGTTCTGTTTGAATAAAACATGGATGCTAAAAATAGCAATGACATCACAAAACGAGTCATATCCTCCATTGGTTAATCTGTGACCTCTATTATCTTAAGTATGGAACATGCATCAATAACCCAAAAACTCCAGTGAACTAAAAATAACAGTAATCCAATCCAGATGGTCCAAAACTACTCTTACACAATGTTTTACATGACTCAGAATTCCACAGAGCGACGAGGAGAAGATTAACAATATCAAGCTTTGACTCAATCACTAAATAGAGATATTCGATATAATCACCAAAACAAAAATATGCACTTTAATACTTCAGTGACTCATTGAATCATTACATCAGCAGCTGTAGTCCTCCGTCCACCAGCAGAATCTGTCCTGTGATATAAGGCGACTCCAGGAGGAAAAGCACAGCCTGGGCCACTTCTGCAGGTTCCCCAAAACGGCCCAATGGAATGGTCCTCACCGCTGCCTCTTCCTCCAGTCCTGCAGTCATGTCTGTGTGAATCAATCCTGAGAGGCCAGACTGACTATTAATTTGGAGTCACTTTTAATATTAAAGTATAGTGGAACAGTATTAGTGGAAATTAACAAGACCTGGAGCTACCAAGTTCACTCGTATGTTCCGGGAAGCCACTTCCTTTGCCAGTGAGCGAGTGAATCCATCTAGTCCAGCTTTACTGGCACTGTACACACACTGACCAGTGTTACCCTTCACACCCACCACTGAACCTGAGGGAACGAATCAGAAGAAATGCCACTGAAACATAATCGTCTAAGGAATGGGCAGATTTTTGACAAAACAGAAATTAATATTTTAAACTTAAATATTTATATTATATTATATATACTGATAATTATATTGGGGTGATTACAAAAATTTGTCTGATTTTTTTTTTTTTGTCTTCATTCTATTCTCTAAATCAGGGGTGCCCAAACTTTTTCTTATGAAGGGCCAAAAACCAAACTTGATTAAGGCTAGTGGGCTGAAGCTATATATAGTTGTCATGGGTAATTTGCTAATTTATTAAATAATAATTAATAATGACTAGACAACATTGCTGTATATTAACTAATACAGCATATATATTTAATTTTTTATAATGAACTTATTACAGTAAATACAAAAATCTTATTTATAATGGAATGGAGTTACACTAGTTTTTGCCTTGATTTGCTCACCGTTGACATTTACATTTTTTTTTTTTAAATCTAAATTTTTTTTTTACAGCATTTAATTAAAACATTTCATTTCAATTTAAGGCAGAGGCCACGGATGCTCCACTGGAATAATGTGGTTTGCCATCTCCAGGTTGGAGGAAAGTCCTTACCCCAAGTGGAGGAGTTCAAGTATCTTGGGGTTTTGTTCACAAGTGAGGGAAGGATGGAACGTGAGATTGACAGGCGGATTGGTGGTAATGTGGTCAATGTACCAGTCCGTTGTGGTAAAGGAGAAGCTGAGCCAAAAGGCAAAGCTCTCGATTTACCTGTCAATCTATGTTCCTACTCTCACCTATGGTCATGACCGAAAAGATCTCGGATACAAGAGGCCGAAATGAGTTTCCTTCGCAGGGTGGCAGGGCGCATCCTTATGGACAGGGTGAGGAGCTCTAACACCTGGGAGGAGTTCAGAGTAGAGCCGCTGCTCACCCACATAGAGAGAAGTCAGCTGAGGCGGCTCGGGTAACTGTTTTGGATTCCTCCTGGATGCCTACCTAGGGAGGTGTCCAGGCATGTCCCACCAAGAGGAGGCCTTGGAAAAGACCCAGGACGCACTGGAGGCACTGTCTCTCGGGTGGTCTGGGAATGGCTCCGGATCCCCCCCCCCCCCCCCCCCCCCCCGGTGTCTGGGGAGAGGGAAGTCTGGGGTCCTCTCCTACCCCTGCGACCCGGCCCCGAAAAAGTGGACGGAAATGAGATGAGATTTCATTTCAGTTTGCTTTTTTTTGTAGTTCAGCAATAAAAACAAACTTAACAAAAAGTTACGTCATGTTAGAAAGGAAGATCTCTTATAAAGGCATTTGCCTCAACTCTCTCCATCCTTCTCACTCTCTTCTCAGAGAGGACGGTGGGCCAAATCAAAGGTTACAATGGGCCAACTTTGGCCCGCAGGCCCTACTTTGGGCATCTGCTTTAAATCATTTATTGCAAATGTGATGTGGTTTCTTTCATTGCAGAAAAACTCCAACATCTGTAGCGTGTCTTCTAACCACTACATTTGACATCATGTGAAATGCACCAGCAGTGGTGTAAAGTAACACATTACAAATACTCAAGCTACTGTAATTGAGTAGAATAAAAATGTGTACTTTTACTTTACCTTGAGTCCATTTTTAGTGTTGTATCTGTACTTCTACTCCACTACTTTCCGTCAACCTGCAGTCACTACTTTATTATTTAGTGTCTTTGGGGATTAGAAAAATCTGACCTGTGTTTCCTGTCCAATCAAATTGCACACAGAAAGTAAATTGCATCATACTGAACTACCTTAAGACATGCAGCAAACTGTTAGGAAGCATTAAAAGTGTCCAAGAAGATACTTTACACGCAATGACCCAGAGACTGTTTAGACTGCATGCCACTGATGAGAAGATGGCAGATGTCGACTGTATGATGACTGAAATGGCCTTAAACAATCACTAAATGCACTACAGAATGTTACGTTTACACACACACAAACACAAATTACATGTAAACGCATTGACCTTTCCCAGCGTGATACTCACTACTCATGAGTACTTTTAAAAGGTCTACTTTTTACTCATACTTTGAGTAATATTTTATAACAGATACTTTCTCTACTTGCATTACATTTTTGGGCAAGTAATGGTACTTTTAATTGAGTGTGATTTTGCAGTATCTATCCTTGAGTACACTATCCTTCAAACCACTACACTGAAAAAAATCATATCACAAAAAGTCATGACAACAAATGTTTTTGTTACTTTAAATTGTTTTTATACACACAAAAAAAGGATTTTGCTGCTTGTTCAATCTACACTGTAAAAAATTATATGGTCACTTAGTCATGACAACATATGCTTTTAGATCATTGTAACTTTTTAAACTAAATCAATCTTGTTCTAACTTAATTGTATAAGTTACACAGGCTGTTTTAAATCAGTTCAATATTATGTAAGTTCAAATCACTCATAAGGTTAATTTGATTCAGCTTAAGGCAACTGTAAGGCAACCAGTATTTTTTACAATGTACTTCTTTAAGATGAACTGAAACTACACAATTTTTATAAAAATTTTGGGACAACTTCATTGTTTTATGTTCAATCCACTTAAATTTGTTAAGTTACCGTAAATTATTTGTGTTGGGACAACATGAATGAATTGCGTGGAACCCTGCATTTTTTTTACAGTGTATGTTAATCAGGTTTCAACAATTATTTTGAAGTTATACAGAATTTAACTTAATATTTTTAATCAGTTTGATTAATTTAAGTTTACTTGAAAAGTAATTTTTTTTTACAGTGTAGGTTTCACCATTTTTCAGCAAGTAAAATTAAAAAATAAAAGATTGATTAGACAGTATAAGTACAGGTAAGAATAAGCATGTTTCTTCATTTTTACATAAATATGTTATGCTAAATGACAATGCAAAAATATCTGACACATTTGCTGACATTTTATTTTTACAAATATTTTGTCAAACAATTAAACCCTTTATTTGCATTTTAATATGCTTTCTATAAAATACTATTGTCCATTTTATTTAATGTAATTGCGAACAGGTTTCGAACTCTTACTGGACAAAAACACATGCAGAAATATATATGAAATATATATTTTTTATATTATTTTGTCTAAAACTTCAATATATAACAAGGCCTTTAGATAATAAAACCCAATTTTGGTGTTGATCGGATGAAATCCTTAGGAGGAGTTCGTTCAAATACAACGCCTGGAAATGGCAAAAACGCCACTTTTCGCCGCAGGAAGTTAAAAATATCCGACTTCCTGTTGGGTTTGAGATATTGCTCCAAGAGACTTTTTTTGTATGGTTTGGCATGTTTGAGGTGTGTGCCAATTTTCGTGCGTGTACGTGATTCGTAGCTCGGGGGCTAGTCCGCCACAAGTGCATAGGTGGCGCTGTCGAGTCATTTTGCCACGCCCACTACCGAAACCTATAACAAACGTACATTTTCGCCACTTCTGAGGCGTGTGCAAAGTTTCGTGAGTTTTCGGGCATGTTTAGCCCCTCAAAATCGCGATTCAATCCGCGGAAGAGGAAGAAGAAGAAGGAAGAAGAAGAATAAATGGAGCAATTCCAATAGGGCCTACGCACCGTTCCGGTGCTCGGTCCCTAATTATTCTGGCTAATAGTTCATGTCAGCCTTTGCAGGGTAAACATCCATAGGATCATAAAGCTATATATCAAATCTAATTGATGCTAAATACATATTTCAACCAAATATATATATATATATATATATATATATATATATATATATATATATAAAATTTTATTCTGATTATTACCCAGATAAAAAATTATACCCAGATAAGAAATCAGTAAAACAATTTAAAATGTTCAAGCTGTAGCGCCATCTTGTGGTGATTAAATAAACATAAATTTTCCAGTTACTCGTGCATGGTGAATGTTTCTCTTTTCTCATCTAAAACTTAATGTCACTTCTAAATTGAAATAACAAGATCATCATAACACAGTGTACATTGTGAAATATGGCTCACCGATGTTGACAATGGCTCCTCCGTGACTGAGCATGTTTCGTACAGTGGCTTTACATGTGAGCATGGAGCCCAGCAGGTTAGTGTGCAAAACAGACAGCATGTCTTCAGATTTACTCCTCAATAACAGTGCATCTCTTTAAAATAAACACACATTCAATATTTTATTAGAAGAATAATGTGGCATTTATCTATTTTCACTCCTATTTGGTCATGCGTATTGACTAGAAGCCAAATACTGATATTAATCTTCAATCTGTCACATGTATTTTCAAGATTACAATCTACTTTGGTCACACTTTATTTTGATGGTCTGTTTGTCGAATTTAAGCTACATTGTATCTACATGCCAACTAATTCTCATTAGATTATAAGTAGACTGTTATGTTGGGGTTAGGGGTAGTGTAAGTTGACATGTACTTGCAAAGTTTCTTATGATTAGTTAAATGTCTGTTGAAGGAGCAGTATCAACAAATATTAAGCTGACAGTCTACAAATACTCAAATGGACCATCAAAATAAAGTGTTACTTCTACTTTCTGCATTATTTCTTAGTATCCTGTCTGACCTGTTGATGCCAGCCGCATTGACCATGAACCCTACAGTGCCACAGGTCTTATTGATGGTCTCAAATGTTTTCTGAACCTCATCTTCTTTTGAGACATCACAGCTTAGTCCCAAATGGTTTTCTGAAATTAAATGTATACTCCTGAATGGAAAAAAACACCTATTAAAGGAGTCTTGGTCATTTAAAATGATTTACCTCCAGGGAGAGATTGAGCAGTGGCATGTGCCGCCTCTTTATTCCTAGACAACAGCACAATCCTGTGACCCCTCTGTGCCAACAGCTGAGAAACTGCTCGCCCGATGCCACGCGAACCCCCGAACACCACAGCCAGCCTGGACATCACCAGCCTATTAGAGAAAACACA
Source organism: Danio tinwini (assembly GCA_903798205.1). Lineage (NCBI taxonomy): Eukaryota > Metazoa > Chordata > Actinopteri > Cypriniformes > Danionidae > Danio > Danio tinwini. The sequence continues at coordinate 6,399,231 of CAIGQZ010035027.1, forward strand.
TCTGCAGAATAAACACTGATGAGCAAACATGAGTACTGAGTGAGTAAAAGTCAAAGTGCAAAAGAACATGGTGGTTGTTTCTTCTTAAATCTAATTAAAGAAAAAAATACTAAATGATTACATATAATATGCTTTTTTGACTGACATATTGCTCTAATAAGATCAAGAACCATACATAAGTGTCTTGTAAATATATGGTATATGAATATGACAACAACTCAACAGTTTTTTTTACCACCTACAGTAATTTATCACTTATAGCTAAAATTGTTGTCATAGTGCTATAGTTTTGGGACAATTGAATAGCTTTGCTATAAAAAAGTAGTTTCTTGTTCCTCATTAAAATTCAGGCCAAAATTAATGATGAGTATTTTAAAACTGTTTTCAGGTAATTTTGTGCATGTCATTGTTACGACGTTATGACGTGCACATTTTTAGATGTCAAAAATACTTCTCGTTAATTATTTATCAAGTTATATAATTGTAAAAATTGAATGGGCTATATAATGCTGTGGTACTATTTATGTACCACGTATCACTGCATTTACACACACACACACACACACACATATGTATTTTTTCTAACATTGCTGGGGCTTTTCAAGTACAATCTGACATTTAGAAAACGATTAATAGAGAAATGTGTACAAATGAATGGATCAATGTTAATGAATTGCCATCACTTTTTAATACACAACGCAAGTCGACGTGGTTAAATTATGCAGAATTACATCGGATTAAACCATACGTTATTTAGGCATTCAATCGACAAAACATCAAACTCACGTTAAAAGTCAATATCATACGCTCGTTCTTTTCTTTTTTGCTTGTCGCTAAAAGTGAACAGAAGTTATGGACGCCGCCATATTGACTACATTGTGTAGGGCGAGCCAAGAGGTGGAGCCAAACCCACTAAAAACACTGGATAAACATTTAGCAAATATATATATATATTTGCTATATGTTTATTCAATTAATATATTTATTAGTCTGACTTTGTTGTTAAAATTGTAAACATATAATATAAATGTAGATGTCGGATTTTAGTTCAGAAAGCAAATGACGTATATAATAAAAATACCACTATAATAGAGAAAAATATGCACTGTTCACAAAATATCATTGAAATAATGATTAAAAATAATGTTATTTTATTTGTTATATTGTTTATTATAATAATAAGATAAAGACCATAAAATTATACTTTTTTCTAAAAGAAACGTACAAAATAAATTGTGCTGTACATTACAAATGCTGTCTGTGCAACAGAAATCGTTAATCCTTTTGTGGGGTCATTTCTTTAGTTAAGGACCATGAAAGCAGATAGTGACCAAACATGGTGACCAAAGGCTCCATGACCGTGTACCAACCGGTGACGGTTGCTAGGGGGGAATTTTGCGCCAAACATTGACAGACAAACTTACCAGCTCTTTATGTTTTAACTGACATATGTTTCAACCTATCAGCCGAGACTCAAAGTGAGCGCTGACCAATCGAATCACTGCTAACAGTAAGCGTGTGCCGTCTGCACACATGAGACCTCCCACAAAAGAAAAAAAATCTTCATTTGAGCTGCTGTGATGCTGCCAGAGCTCGTTCACTATTCGCAAAATATAAGATATATAAGGTAAGAAACTAAATCTAATTGTCAAATTGTGTGTTTCTTCAAACATATATGGCGGAGTGCAACTTTAAAGTCCATGTCAGCGTCGTTTCGCCGTCAATGAGACTGAGCATTTCGTTTTCATTAGCACGCTTTTAGTATTGTATTATTGTCATTAGTTTGAACAGCGACCCTTTCAAGACTCCGCTTCACTAGACACCAGCTGCTGCTTTTCACACTTTGCATTGTAGCGTTAATGTGCTGCTGCCTTTATCCACATAGCATAAAATTGCATAACAACTCTAGTTTGTAAATAAATAATATTGTTAATGGTTGACAGTGCAAGTCAGCTCATATCTCGAGTATGCCTCTGTGTTTTGCTTTGTTCTGTCAAGTTGTAGTTTCCAGCCAGCTTTGTGCTTTTGTTATTATTATTGGGCGACAGTTTTCATCATGTTGTTAACCTAATTTGTTGCTATCTTGAGGTCTGTCTCTCTATCAGTCGTGTTTTTACTTTATATTCTCTTTTTGGACCCCTTTCTTAGTCTATTTATAGGGTGGTGGGTAATTCCTCCTGACATGTCATATTTAATTCATAAGCCTTTGTCACTGTCTGGCTTTTTGCTGCTGATTTTTTGCTTTCAAGCAAGGCTGCATTGCTTTTAGGCTTGATTTTTTTAAAGTATTTGCTTCCCACTATTTTGTCTAAAAATGCCTGTCTTTCTGAGAATTTGCCTTGGCCAGGTGGCAGTTGTAGTCATTCCCAGCATGCAGCTGGATTCTGTACGGAAGAAAAATATCAACCTTTCACTCATCAGGAGGTGCTCTGCTTGAGTTGGTTTAATAATTCCTGCTGACACTGTGAATGAATCACAGCTGAATGTGACTTTTAATATGCCACACCTCTAGACTATCTGTCTGTCTGTCTGTCATTTTATCTATGTATCCATCATTCTATCTATATCTATCTATCTATCTATCTATCTATCTATCTATCTATCTATCTATCTATCTATCTATCTATCTATCTATCTATCTATCTATCTATCATATCTTTATATAACTAGGAGCCTTGGTTATATTAATTCTGTGGGTGGCAAATTCTGGAGATGCTGGAAACATTTCTTTGAGATTTTGCTCCATATGTGCCTAGAAAATGTCTGCCACACCATTTAGTTGGCCTGTTACAGTTTTTCTTAGTGGCTTTGGTGCATTTCTTACAACACTATTTACATTTGCACAACAGTTATTGCATTTCTCAAAACAATTAGTACAAACTGCAAAACCTAATTAATAACCTGCAAAAGCGTGTCACTTGCTCAAAATGGATAGCTCATTCCTCAAAAGCAAGTATTCATGTCAATGAAAGTGTCAATGTCATCAAGATGAAAAGTCCTGACACCATGTTTATGAACAAGATAGTCAAATGGCTTTGTCATGTTTTCATTATGACAGTTTACTCTATAATTTTTTCCAATGCAAAAAAGTCAGATTTTGGTGACTTCCTGAAAATGCTCAAGACCGCATTATATACTATTTGCACAGCCATTTGAAAACTACAATAAAGTTAGACATCACTGCATTTAGTGAGATATCTCTAGTACAAGACACTGAATATGTATGTTTTACATTTTTACTGCATTTGCTCTTTACAATTTATTCACAGCATAGTGCAAAAAAATAAATACACCCTTATTTACAACAAACATAAACTTCCTTTGGGTAGAGCTGTGCACAACTGTAAACAATATTGCAGTACATACAGGGAGTGCAGAATTAAGTTGTATTTCTGAGGATTAATTTTATTATTGAACAATAACCATGTTCTCAATGAAACAAAAAAACTCATTAATATTGAAGCTGAATATTTTTGGAAGTAGTTTTTAGTTTGTTTTTAGTTTTAGCTATTTTAGGAGGATATCTGTGTGTGCAGGTGACTATTACTGTGCATAATTATTAGGAAACTTAACAAAAAACAAATATATACCCATTTCAATTATTTATTTTCACCAGTGAAACCAATATAACATCTCAACATTCACAAATATTTCATTATCATTTCTGACATTCAAAAACAAAACGAAACAAATCAGTGACCAATATAGCCACCTTTCTTTGCAAGGACACTCAAAAGCCTGCCATCCATGGATTCTGTCAGTGTTTTGATCTGTTCACCATCAACATTGCGTGCAGCAGCAACCACAGCCTCCCAGACACTGTTCAGAGATGTGTACTGTTTTCCCTCCTTGTAAATCTCACATTTGATGATGGACCACAGGTTCTCTATTAGGTTCAGATCAGGTAAACAAGGAGGCCATGTCATTAGTTTTTTTTCTTTTAGACCCTTTCTTGCCAGCCACGCTGTGGAGTACTTGGACGCGTGTGATTGAGCATTGTTCTGCATGAAAATCATGTTTTTCTTGAAGGATGCAGACTTCTTCCTGTACCACTGCTTGAAGAATGTGTCTTCCAGAAACTGGCAGTAGGACTGGGAGTTGAGCCTGACTCCATCCTCAACCCGAAAAGGCCCCACAAGCTCATCTTTGATGGCATCTTGGCAGCTGCACGCTTGACTTTTCTCAGTTCATGGGCAGTTATTTTGCACTTTGGTTTTTCCACACGCTTCTTGCCACCCTGTTGACTATTTTGAATGAAACGCTTGATTGTTTGATGATCACGCTTCAGAAGCTTGGCAGTTTTAAGAGTGCTGCATCCCTCTGCAAGATATCTTACTATTTTTGACTTTTTGGAGCCTGTCAAGTTCTTTTTTTGACCCATTTTGCCAAAGGAAAGAAAGTTGCCTAATAATTATGCACACTTGATATAGGGTGTTGATGTCATTAGACCACACCCCTTCTCATTACAGAGATGCACATCACCTAATATGCTTAATTGGTAGTATTAGTTGGTAGTAGGCTTTCGAGCCTATACAGCTTGGAGTAAGACAACATGCATAAAGAGGATGATGTGGTCAAAATACTTATTTGCCTAATAATTGTGCACTCCCTGTATTGGAACTGAACCTACAACATACACAGGTCTGTAAGTCATTCATGAAATTGAGAAGACATTTTTAGGAAAAAAAGAATATTTTATAAAGCTTGCTTATAAGTTTTTGACAAATAGTTCAGCATTTCTGTATGTAATGACTCGTGTAATGAAATGAGGACTATTAGTTTTATATACAATGACTATTCAGCATTCACAAGTTTAGTGTATTTTGACTAACTTGACATAAGCAAATGATAACGTTGAGCAATTCCAGCGTTATGGATGTAACATTTGCAGTAAAAACTCAAAACATAAATTCACATAGAAAGTATATGTTAACATTATATTGAAACATCTGCATATATTTTTCAAAACAGCTGACCACAAAGTTAAGGGATATCAATCTGTAACCATGTTTTGTGCTTTTAAATGAGGAAAATAAACATGCATTATGGATGTGACCAAAAAGTCTGTGAGTTTGTAGTATGCAACATACTTTGTGGAAATTAAGTGAATTAAACTGCACAACCCAAAATAAAAAACGCTCATCATCAGGATACGTGTTGGCTCTCTAGAATAAAAATGATTGATTTTATTTAATTAAATATTTTTGCATTCATGAGGAAAAAGCTTTGTTATGGATTTCACACCTATCCGTTATGGATGTGACGAATGTGAAATTGCTGCTTGTGTGACTTTCGTAAATCAAATATAACAGTTTAAAAACAATGACAAAGATATTTTGAGCATTTTTAAAGTACTGTAAAATACTTGCTTACACAAAAAAACCTATACGGTTTCCATATTTTGGTGAAAACTTACATTTTTTCATGGCAAGGTTGACATTTGCATGGAATTGCTCTGTTATAAAACAGCAGAGAGGTGTATGAAAGCAATTGATGCATGTTCAAAAGCATTTGCAATTTGTTGGAAGGAATGAGAAACTGCTACTATGATGTGCACAAATGACTAATTGTTTTGAGAAATGCATTAACTGTTGTGCAAATGTAAATAGTGTTGTGAGAAATTCAAAAACTGTAATACTAGGCATTTGGCCTGCACCATATATCGTTTCAGCATCGATATGAAAATGCACACATTTGCAAAAGTATCATCACAGAATGTGCAATGTTGAGCTGGGATTACACCAGGAGCTACAGTTCAGAACACATGAGGTTTGTGGAGTCACTGCCGAGTTTAACCATAGAGTAAAAGTTTGTTATTTGTATGTGTTTTTAAGACCTGCTACTGTTTGAGCATTTCAAAAGAGTGTAAAGTATTCAGGCACAAGAAATTGTAACACTTTCTAATATAAATAAAGATTCAATTATTTGCACAATGAAGAATACAAGATGTTATTTTAGGTTAGATTATTGAATTTTTGCACCTGAATACAGTTAAGACTTTCCCAGAAATCACAAAGCTCTGTTTATTTCAGGTTAATCTTGGTTCTGTAATATGTATCTATATTTTTTACTTGTTTATTGTTTTTTTATTCACGATTGAGTAATCCTAATCAATTCAATTAAATTCTCCTTGATTTCTATAGCGCTTTTACAATGTAGATTTTCAAAGCAGCTTCACATAGAAGATTATAGTAAATTGAAACAGTGTCAGTTCAGTTTTCAATGTTTAAGTTTAGTTCAGTTTAGCTCAGTTCAGTGTGGTTTAATAATCACTACTAAGAGTCCAAACACTGAAGAGCAATTCCATCGATACGCAGCTCTACAGTCCAAATCAGTCTAAATTATTCTTTCCAAATAGACAAGACAAGGTGAACCCATTCTTTCATGTTGCTATATGATGAAATCTGGCCCTACTATTAAATGTCACAAAAGAAATTGAGACTTATCAGACTAGACAACCTTTTTTCCATTCTTTTATTGTGAAAATCCAAGTAGATCGTCAGTTTCTGAAAAACACCAGCCTGTGTGGCACCATTAACAATCCCATGTTCAAAGTACTTTCAACCTCCTGTCTATCACGTGCTATTCTTTCTGTTACAGCATGAGAAGTCATTTGCACAGATATGGATAAATATGAGAGGCTAAAGAAGATTGGGGAGGGATCCTTTGGGAAAGCCATCTTGGTCAAGTCAAGGACAGATGGCCGACAATATGTTATCAAGGAGATTGGCATCTCCAGGGTGAGTCTATCACTTCCCTCTTTTAGACGTCTCTCAAAAATGCTAATGGGTGTTTTATTCATTTAATATTTCAGCCGGACAAAATGTGATATGTTGAGGGTGCTATCTAAGTTTATGTATTCATGCACTGTTTTTTTTGCTTTTTTCATCAGATGTCGAACAAGGAACGTCAGGAATCACGTAAAGAGGTAGCAGTTCTGGCTAACATGAGCCATCCAAACATTGTCCAGTACAAGGAATCCTTTGAAGGTAAACCCTTCTGATACACTGAGACATCCATATTCAATATTGTTCTTTGCATGTAGACACATCTGCCATTATGTCAATATGCATGCCAAAGGGAATGAGCATTCTGAATTTGATCTTTAGTTGACTGTTTTTGATTAATCTAAGAACATTAGTTCCGGCACAAAGTATAGCCAGTGCATTTCTTTTTTTAAAGGCTTGTGTCAGATTGATAGATTGGGGTGGCCGGCAGGATCTGATGGAGCTCAAAGCTCTTGAATTAAATTACAGAGAGGATGTTGTTGTGCTAATGATAGTTTTTCTTTATGGAGCTGTGTGGTATCTCTGACATCCGGATGGCTGGCTAATTAATGACATGCATCTGTGGTAGTGTATGAATGTTAATGCTATTAACAATATGCTTCTTTTATTACATTGTAAAATCTGATCACATACTGTTCAAATATGCTATCATCCAACGGTTGTTAGAGGTCTGCATTTGTTTGTTGAAAACACTGTAAAAATTATAAGATTATAATATCATGATAAACATATAAAACGTACAGTCAAGCCCAAAAATATTTATACCGCTGGAAAATTCTGACTCAAGATTTTTTGACCGAAAAGGACACCGGCTTCTTCCAAAAGATAATATTTCTCAGCTTTTATTTAAATTTGAACAAATACTTTGTCAGAATTTGCCAGGGGTATGAATAATTTCAGACTTGACAGTATATACAGTATGGAGAGTTCTGATGCAAAAACCTCAAAGTACCATCTGAAACTTTCTTCTAAAAGGGATATTTTTCTCAGGATCCTATGTGTAGGTTAAGTAATTTTGCTTTTATGGCAGAGAATGTTTTATTGCCTTTAGACAAAGCAAGGCATGTTTATTTATATAACACATTTCGTACACAATGGTAATTCAAAGTGCTTTACATAAACAAGAATAACAGAAACAAGAAAATAAAAATGATTAAAACAGATTAAATGTGTTAAAATGGGTTATAAAAGAATAAAAAAGAAAAGAAAGACATAATCGTGCGATCTGTTGGGCAGAGCACAGTGCTCAGTCGGTAAAGGCACAGCTAAACAGATGTGTTGTAAGTCTTGATTTGAATGTGTCTAATGTTGGAGCACATCTGATCGTTTCTGAAAGCTGGTTCCAGGAGTGGGGGGCATAATAGCTGAAGGCCGATTTACCCTGTTTTTACTGAAGCCTTGGAATTTCTAATTTACTTGATCCTAATGTACTGAGTGATCTGTTACATTTGTATTCAATGAGCATATTTGTAATTTATTGAGTTTCTGGGCCATTAAGCGATTTATAGACAAGTAGTGATACTAAAAACTCTATTCTGAATGTAACTGGGAGCCAGTGTAAAGACCTGAGGACAGGTGTGATGTGCTCCGATTTTTTGGTTCTGGTCAGAATCCTGGCAGCAGCATTCTGGATGAGCTGCAACTGTCTGACTGTCTTTTTGGGAAGGCCAGTGAGGAGGCCGTTACAGTAATCCACCCTGCTGCTGATAAAAGCATGAACAAGTTTCTCTAAGTCCTCACTGGAAACAAAGCATCTGAATCTTGCAATGTTTTTGAGGTGATAGTATGCTGATTTACTTTAAAGTGAAATAACTAAACATAAACATATGCAAATTTTAGAAGGACATTTCAGAGTTTGTTGCACTCTTCACATAGGTTGAATTTTCAGCATCTTTACCCCAGTCTTCTGTGAGATGTGACCCTTTAGTCAGACCGCTATTTCAATTTGTTTGTCAAAGAATTTTTTTTATTATCACTGTTGAAATACATCTGCTGAAAAACCATTTGACTTGATTTTTCATGACATTTATTTTGTATTATTATTAGGGATGTGCACAATTATTATTCAATTATTCGATTAATCAATTAATCGAACCCATCAGCGACGATCGAGCATAAAAACGATGATCGACTGGCTCTAAAATTAAATTACTTGCAATCTTTCTGATTGGTTATGCTGGTATTTGGGCGGTAGTTTGATATTTGATTGGTTATGGCTGCAGGGAGTTGCGGTCTAGAGACCTGAGCACAGATCAAGTATAGGTGTCACGCATCAGAAGCGCCGCGTCGCGCCGCGTCGCGCCACGCAGCGCATTCAGAATTCTAAATGTAGGTTTTTCTCAGGGTACACAGCGATGCCCAGCACGACTCAGGACACTGTTCATATTTCTGCCACACCACAGAGCACCATCTGAATAATTTCATTTTAAATACCATGCGAATGTGCGCGTCTGGTGTGTGATACTTTCAGCAAGTGTCAGTATTAATGCTGCTTTTTTATTTATTTATTTATGACATCAATTAAATTGATTATTAAACAGTATACACTACAGCTGCTTGTCACTGGCCCACCACATTCTTACGAACATATATGTTTTATTAAAGTTATTATTTAATGACTTGAATATAATGAACCATGTATAAAATAATTACTAACCCGTCGTCTAAAATCGTAAAATAATAAAATAGCCTATTATTTTATTCGTGGCTAGAGCTTGATTAATTTGATTGACATAGGCAATGAGACCTTTACTTCGCCTGACTGACTGAATGTGAGTATTTTGCATGCAACGCTGTATTTTGGTAGCACAAAAACTTGCTCTGATCCAGGAGGGAGAGAACTAATTGCTAAATATAATAGTCCTTTATATGCTTTATATCCTGCAATGTGTTGTTTCATATTCGGATTTATTTCAATTGATGCATTAGTTATTTCATTTTTGAATGCTGAAAGAAATAACAGCCGTCATTTAAATCATTATTTTACCATTAAAATGTAGTATATTTTATATCATTATCAAGTTTTGATATAAAACCGCTGTGTAATTTAATTGATTGTTAAAAATGTGGCACGGAATGGAACTGTTCAGCATAAAAAATGGTCCAGCACAATAGAGAAAAAGTTGCTTTTAAAGAGACAAACTATATACAAAATTTGTTTTAAAAATATATTTTTTCCAAGAAATTATACAAATAATATATTAGTTTGGGCCCAACTGTGCGGAAGGATGATTTTCAAGCAGTGAAAAGTAAGGATTAATTAATGCTTCACTACTGTGTCACAATCTTCTGTCATATATTTGCAATCTTTTAATATGTCATAATTTTAAAGATTACGTCTTGCGTCAGATTTTTTTCTTGATGCTGATGTGCTTTTAATACATTTAGATTTCAACGAAATATTACAATTAAAAAGAAACCGAATTATGTCGTAAGGAATAGGCCTGTCACGTTATCTATTTTTTTGTTGTACGATATATTGCACCAAAATATATTGCGATAAACAATATTAATGTCATTTTAAGACCATTTTATGCCACTCGTTATATAATGCCAGAATGACAATATAATATTACAATGCAAGTACACTCTTTCAAAAAACACACAATATTTTATTTTTAAGAATATTAAATTTAATTATAGTCATTTTAACAATTCAATAATTAGACATTGGAATCAGAATGTGAAAATGCATATCCTAAATGAATAATAATTAGTGTTAACAAAAAAGTGCAAGGTGAAAAGTAACATCATAGTAATAAAAAGTACATAAAAATATACTTTAGTAATTTATAGTAAATACAATGGTGTTTTTAATTATACTGACACCTAAAGTAGAGGTAGAGATGTTAGACAATCAGTTAAAATGTTGCTAGAACTGTTTTTATGTATGGGCGATATATATTGCATCACTAAAAATAATTGAATTGATGTCCATGTGTTGTGCGATAAGTCGATATATTGATTATTGTGACAGGCCTAGTAAGGAATGCCCTTAAATAATGTAGCCTTTGACCGTAAGCATCCATTTCTTTACATGATTGGGGGAAGGGGGCAGGGCGGTGCTGAATTTGTAAGTACCTTAAAAATAAAATCTTGCAGGCTCCGCTGCTTTCAGCTGTCATGTGCGCCGTGTCTTGATACTCTTTTCGGCGAGGACTACGGCATGAGTGATGTTTCACCGGATGACACCAAAATCAAAAGCTACTTCAGGGCGCCATGCATCTCTCTAAACCTTTATTGTGGTGCAAAGTAAATAAGTCTCGATTTGCAAGGCTAAGCACCCTTGCCCAGTGGTACCTGACTGTTCCTGCAACTTCTGTGGCTGCTGAGCACGTTTTTCCACCGCCGGTCTAATTGTAAATAAACTTGGCACTCTGCTTTCATCGGAGCATGTAGACCGACTGATCTTTTTGAATAAAAATATGTAGTCCTTCCTTATGTTAAGTTTTATAGCCATGCATGGTAAAATATTCAGGCTGTTTTTGTTTTAAGTTTAAGCAGCATAGGGCCTAGTTAAATTAGGCCGGCTTTATTTTATTTACCTCCACCAACTGATTATTTTGAAAAAAATTTATTTTACCTAATCTTTAAGTTTTATAGCTGTGGTAAAACATATTGAGGCTATTTTTATTTTAAGTTTACGCAGCCAAATTATACTAGTTTTTAATTTTAGTTAGACTATGTGCTACTTAACAGCTGTTTGGTTAAGTTTTGGTAAAACTTTATTTTTGCGAACTTTTTACAAAAAAAAAACAAAAAAACTTTTTGATCCACTGTTGTGATGCTGCTGAAGTAAAATATTGTTTTGGTAAAAATGTCAGTTGAATAAAATAACTGAAATGCAGAGTATTATGTGTGTTTCTATATTCTTGACAACAGTAATAAAAAAAGGTTATTTAAAAACGGATCCAAAATATTTCTAGTAATAATAAGACACACATTAAAGGGGATAATACTATAAAAAACTTTGGTTTCTTTTTTTTGCGAGGCTTCAGTTGCTGTTGTTTTAAAGCGCCCTGTAACGGGAGAACCGCATCCACTTTGTGGTTGGCATGTAGTTCAAGCTCACATGCATTTTGTGTAGATAAACACAATTTGTAATAAAACATTTTCATATTGTGTCTCTAGGCTTTATGATTAATTTTATTTACAATGCATCATGTAGAAAACATGCCTCACATCAGTGGCGGTTCTAGTTTAAATGCCACCCTGGGGGAACCACCTGCTTTTAGAAAAAAATAATATTATCATTATTATTATTATTATTATTATTATTATTATTATAATTATTATTATTATTAATATTATACTATTGTTATTCTGAATAAATAACAGAAATGTGTCCTAAATGTAACTGGAAAAATGTAGACACAACTAGAGTGATATGCTAATCTCTTAAAAAAATGTTGCTTGAATATTACAGACAATTCTATAAATATATATTTTATGTAATTATCTGTTGTCTTAGACCTGACTCATGGCTGAGAATTAATGTTATTAAGTCTTACCTCCCTTGATTCATCTTCTCTTCTCTCTGCTTCATAGCCATATAGTCAAAATAAGATCATCATCATATTATAACTTTAGTTTTGTCATCTTGCAAAGCTCGCTGTGTGCCGACACCTCTGCATAAAAGTTACTCCGGTTTCACAGTACATAGGCTAAGCAACGTGTATTTAATCGGCGTGCATGTAAACAACCGGTATTCACACCGGGAGCAGAGCAGCGCGTGGGAATGGTTTTCTGCATGCATACATGTGTCAGTTTGCTTTCACCACCGTTGATTCGCTTGCACACAGACAATAACAAACTTGCACATGCAACATACGCCAAATGTGAATGGCCTCAACGTCTTTATTTTGGGATTACTACTTTGAATTAATACACTTGCATAAAGTAAATCGTAACTCAAAGCTTTTACTGGGGCTCATTTTTTTTTCGCACTGTCTCCCCATGCCACCCAGATCACCCTGGACATCGACTATATTGCCCATGCCTAAATACGCCACTTGTTACACTTCTTTAAATGTTTACTGTGTTAACCAATGTTGCTGGTGATTTTTAATAACCCAACAGCGTTGATTGATTTAATTATTTTCTGAATCCTGTCATAGTTTTATCAACATTCAACCAATCAAAATGTGTGCATATATATATATATATATATATATATATATATATATATATATAATTATTATTTTTTTGAATATTATTTAATTGTCGCTATGACGCACACACGCCCCCCGCCTCTTGCTTAAGCCCCGTGACCGATTAGTCGAGTACTCGTTTGTCAAATCTGTGGATTAATTGAAATGAAGAATGGTCAGAAATGCCCATCCCTAATTATTATTATTAGTAGAATAATTAACAGTAGCATTTAATTTGAAACGGATATGCTTTTATTAATATCATAAGTGTACTTACTGTTACCTTTGCCCAATTAATTAAAAAAATTAAAAAAGTTAAAATTTATTTTAAAAAATCTTATTGAAAAATAGTGTACTTGCCATCTAGACTGAACTAAAGCAAATCCATTACATAGTTACCATAGAAGAACACTAATTTGTCTCTCTCTTTCTGTAGAGAGTGGTTGTTTGTACATAGTAATGGACTACTGTGAGGGAGGAGACCTGTTTAAGAAGATCAATAATCAAAGAGGATCTCTATTCCCAGAGGAACAGGTAAGAGAAACATCAAAGGTTTATTTTTTTCTTCACTTTCTACAATGTTGTGCTATTTACACAAATACAGAGTATAGCACAAAACAATACTAAAAACTTAATTTCTTTCATTATAAAGTAATATAGGATTTTGAATTATTGAATCCATTTGAACTCTAAGAATAATGTTTGCAATGTTATCATCTGATGTACTAATCTTTGTTGTTTTCTGGAAGATTCTTGACTGGTTTGTGCAAATCTGTCTGGCTCTTAAACACGTACATGATCGCAAAATCCTACATAGGGACATCAAATCACAGGTATAATTGTGTCTCTGTTACACACACTATTGTATCAAAAATTCAGTGGAAAAGCAGTATAAGATTATTTACACATGACTTCTGGTTTTGCTTTCTATGAAGAATATTTTTCTGACCAAAGATGGTACCGTGCAGCTTGGTGACTTTGGAATCGCTAGAGTTTTGAACAGGCAAGATATTAAAACTGATTATAAAAAGGCATAAATGTGGCGAGAATAACGCTCATAGATGATGTGTTTGGGTTTGCAGCACCGTGGAGTTGGCAAGGACATGTATCGGCACTCCTTATTACCTGTCGCCAGAGATATGTGAAAATAAACCATACAACAACAAGAGGTAAAGACACTGTTTCGAGAACAAAGGGTGGATAGTACTGTACTGTATCTATAAGGCACTCAAGGACCCTTGTGCTGTTTGCTGAGTCATTAGAGAGGTGATGTAAGATTACACGAGTTTCTCTGATCCCAGCAGCTACATATTGATCCTGAGTTGTTTGTTTCCAGGCTGTTTGTGACTTGATCAGTCTGAATATTCTAGCTTTAGTTGATAAACAATTTATTAGTTATATTACTGTTCCAAAATTTCATAATAAAGGCAATATTGTAGAATTTATGTTAAAATAACACAATTGTGCTGCTTAATATTTTTGTGATTTCTTTTTCATAACCTTATAAATCCTTATTGTCACTTTTGGTCTATCGAATGAGTTTTTAACTTCTTACTTAATAAAAGTTTTAATTACTTAAAATTATACTGACCTCAAATGTTTGTACAGGATGTTATACAGTATGAATATAAATCATAATGTATGGCAATATATTGCAGGTATTATACATGTGGGCTTAGTTTGGGTTAAAAAAGCTTTGTTCACACTGCACACTAATTTAATTTGGTTTTAAAATCTATTTGTTTACATTCTGAATGAAGGAATATAATATGAACTAGGGGTCTAACTGATTACGGTTGATCCGTGATCCGTATGGATCACAAACCACAGTTCAGAACACACATGACCTGCGCCCGCAGATTAATAACTTTTTTTAACTTGTAGGTTATTCCAACATTTATACAATTGCAGAGAGTTCACCTCCCGTGTCATTCAAATCACATGTATGAAAGCATTTTGGCTTCCCTGTAAAATATAATGATGACAGAAAAAGTTGTGGTGGGACCTAAATGCTTTCTTGGGTTATTAATTAAAGGTGTTTTCTGTCACCGTTTGTTTAGCCTGCATTAATGCATTCAGTGTAAAGCTGCACAATTAAACATTAAAAGATCATGATCTCAATTCAAACCCGCACAACATAAATGATTAATGATAATGATTTGCATATGTTTATTAATCCTTCAAAATGCTGCATTCAAATCTGCATTTGATCGAGAGCCATTCAGTTTTTATACCTTTTCAGTTAGTTACAAACAATTAAATAACACAGAAGTACTGGGATAACCGTTTATAGTTCAGATATAAACACTGATGTCTATGGTAAAGATTAAAATCACAGTTTAATGGAACTTGACGCTGGTGAATTTTGTAGTTTCCTTTTATTTAACTGGGTCTTTCTTGATTTTTATTTTTTTTTTCAAATTACAGGTTTTAAGTTCTGTTTGTTAAAACCAATGGTTTTTGCAGTAATAATTTTGTGTAAATGGAAAGCAAATGATGAAAAATAGTCCAATCCGTGACTCAAAAACCGTAGTGTTATTGGAACCGTGAGATTTGTGATCTGTTACACCACTAATATGAACATTTAGACTGAGATGTATTATTTAGTTCTCAAGCCACAAATAAATGTGCATTGGTTTGATTTAAAAAATGTATATATATTTTGTACTTTTTTTTTTCATATTCAGAATTTTAGATGATCTTTATGCTGTTTGTTTGTATATATTTATGTGTTTCCACAAGTGCATGTGTGAGCAATCCAAACGTGCTGCCGAAAGCCAACAATTTACCCATTTGTCCTACTTTCTCCCTCTCTGTCTGCATTCTTTACTCGTTGTTCTGTCGGGTCTGATCCTAGTGATATCTGGGCCCTGGGATGTGTCCTGTATGAAATGTGCACGCTTAAGCATGCAGTAAGTACCTGATGTTCTCAGTAGTAGTTTCTGTGTGTGAGAGAATTTTTGTGCTTTATTTTTTGATGTGAATGATAAAACAGAAGCAGCCCTTTCATATCTGTTTAATCTGTCTCTCTATGTAGGTCTCATCTTCCCTTCTCTCTTCCTCTCTCACTTCCTTTCCTTCATTATTTACACCATGAATATTCTGAGGAGACTAATATTTTACAGTGGAGAGTCAAGAGAAAGTGCTGCGGCTTTAAAAATTGAGATGATTAGCTGTGTGGAGAGACTCTTTGCAGCTGAAGAGAAATTCCACTGATTCATTTGAAAGTCTTTTTTCCCCCTTTTTTATTCTTTGACATTATTGTAGGGTTACGTTGTTTATGACTTGAATGAATAAGATTTTTTTTGTCTTATTTGCAAGTAGGACCAATGTTATGTCTTTCTCTCAGTTTGAAGCAGGAAACATGAAGAACCTGGTGCTGAAAATCATCCGTGGTTCATACCCGCCTGTTTCCATCCATTACTCCCCAGATTTGCGCTCTCTCCTGGCCCAGCTCTTCAAGCGTAACCCCCGGGAGAGACCCTCCGTCTCGACTATTTTGGACAAGCCTTTTCTTGCTCGCAGAATTCACAGGTTTCTTAGCCCTCAGGTGACCTATGCACATGAACAGACTTGATTAGCAGTGTGATGAATCATACACTTATTCTGTGCGTTGTGACTTAAATATAACTCAGATTTTATGTAACGCTCGGGTCTAATTCCTGGCTCTTTGTGTGTTACAATGTCTCCATGTTTATTTCAGCTTATTGCTCAGGAATTCAGCCATTCACTTCACCTTAATCAGCCCAAAATGAGTGTGGCCCATGCAGCACCAGGTAAGCACATTCAATAATAACTAATCATTGTGTCAATGCATCAGCAAGATCATTTTGAAATCCGCTTGAATTTCCTATAGTTGATTTTGTCAAACATGGTACAAAACAAGTAGCCCCTTAAAATTACTGGAATGGCTTTATTCGTGAATTCAAAAATATGCTGTTCACACACAAAATCATTCTGGCAATTTACTGATAATGTTGCAACTTCTCATTCTAAAAAGTTATAAAATAAAATAAAAAAAATAAAAGGGTCTGCTCATACATGATCTCTAGCAATTTTGGGTAATTTTCAGTAAATTTCTGTAAGTGTGAAATCACTACATGATAGAACCCATGTAATGCTGTTATTTGCCCCTATAATTCTGTATACTGGGCCAAAAATGACCTTGTGTGAGGTTTTGGTCCCATTTACTTCACATGATAGAGTTATATAATATCACACGAGTAATAAGTGCAAAATCAGTAATAATAATAATACTTTACATTTATGTAGTGCTTTTTCTGGACACTCAAAGCACTTTACACATTTTTGGGAGGAATCTCCTCCTCCACCACCAGTGTACAGCATCCACCTGGATGATGCGACAGCAGCCATATTGCACCAGACCACACACCAGCTGATTGGTGGAGAGGAGACAGAGTGAGGAAGCCAATTATGATGGTTAGAAGGCCATGATGGACAGAGGCCAGTGGGGAAATTTGGTTTAAACCCCTATTTTTTTCATTCGAAAGATGCTGTATAGAGCACTGAGCAGTATAGAGTCCCCATCAATATACTGGGGTGTTAGGACCCACACAGATGCTCCCTGCTGGCCTCACTTACAATACTTCTGGCAACAACCTAGCTTTTCCATGTGGTCTCCCATCCAGGTACTGACCAGGCACAGCCCTGCTTCGCTTCAGTGGGTGGCCATGTGAGAGTTGCAGAGAGCTAGCTGCCGGTTTACACGTGCATGTTTAATATTGGATAAGTTAATATTATAATACATTTTAAACACCATATTTTCTGTTTTTGTCTATTTTGAAAACAAAAATATTAAGCAACAGCAACATTGCATCTCCAATCAACACACAGCAGTGATGGATTTCTGAATGAATCTGCAATTTGAATAAATCGAGTGAACCAATGACTCAGATGCTCATTCATAATGATAACCATTTACATTACTCGATGAATCAGATTTAAAAATGAAGCAAATAAATAAATGACAATTATTTACCACCACCTAGTGGCAGTTTTAGTTCTTATTTCATTAAAATGTTTATATTTCCATGTCATTAAAAAAGGGATGGTTCACTCAAAAAAAAAAAAACCTTTGTCATACTAACCTTTTTGTTGATTCTGCATGAATTTCTTCCTTATGTATATTATGTGGGTAACCAAACTGTTTCGGAATTGTAAACAATCAATATATCTATGTATATATACATATTCTGTATATTATGAATGTCTGTTTGATTATTTTCTCATCTTGACACAATTATGTGCTTAATTTCTTAGCCAATACTAATCTGTGAGAACATTTGTGATTAAGAAAAAAGTTAATTGCTCATTCTTTGAAACATAATTTATTTTATTTTGTGCATCATTGCATTGTACATCATTTTGTTGATCTACAAATACAAAAAATTAATTACTGATATTCTGTACCTATTTTCTCCCTAGCCAAACGTCCAGCCCCAGGCCCCATCCCAATCTCCTCTGCTCAGAAAATCACCAAACCAGCAGCCAAATATGGAGTGCCTTTAACAGTGCGGAGATCATCTGAAGTTGTCAGGAAGGTCCCAGATGCAGCAAAGAAACCAGTTAAACTCAAGCAGGTGAGAACCATGGGCAATAAGGAGAATGTATTTCATTGGCAGTTCCACTCCCACATTTTGCCCATACATTACCACTCATTATGTCTGAATGAGGCATCAAGGAACAACGTACACCATTCAGACATTTGTTGATGTTGTCCCGCTGTGTGCTATATATGAGAGCCCCCCGGTGTCATGTGTTGTCCAGGCTCCCCCTCCTGCAGCCATTCAGAGGAGAGTGAGTCGAGAGGAGGAGGAGAGGAGAAAGCATGAGGTACATAAGAGAGCGCCCCCTGTCCACAGACTCTTTACTAACACCTTCTCCTGCCCTTCTGTATTAACCAACATACCCTTTTACAAATACAATCTGTCCTACTCGAGTCTTTTTTTTTTCTCCCTATCCACCTTTTTTCTTTGCGTGAATTATGGGAGATTAGCTGTCAATTTTGACAAACATTAAACAATTAGAGAATTGTTTTAAAAACTGTGTACAATTAGGTGTCATCATTCCCCTTCCAACCAATGAATATTAATAGTCAATTTATTAGACTCAACAAATTACTTTCAGCAAGTGAATAACCCCAAAAACTTTAAATGAGTCTTTCCATAGTAATATTACACACATTGAATATTACTATAGGTTTTCACATGACGTCATTGATGACGCGCGAGACTCAGATGGAGGGCAGGAAGTGATTCTTCTACATAGGAATCGCTATCAGAACATCAAAATATGTCTGTTTTGTGTTTTTATAATTGATTAAATCAGCCAAAATAAGAAATGCCAAACAGCGTTTATGGACTTCCAAAAGTTTTTGCTTATAAAGGGGGAAAGATTCAAGAAACTGTCTGAAAAACGGAAGTAAAGGCAGCATAAACATTCATTTAATACATCCATGTGTGCAAACTTTTTTGAACGTGATACTTCGCTTGACAGCACTAATAAAGATTATATACAGGTCTAGCTATGTGTATAAATATGTTAATGTGTTGTATAAAAATCAGATATAAACACCACCACACTTATACAAAATCCAGGAGAATATAAATAATGTTCCCTGCCATGTAATCGCTGCAATGAAATTTCTGTCTTGTTTTGCAATAATCCATGTCTTTATTGACGTTTCGGCAGAATAAACAAATGTAACGTTAACATCTATATATGTGCAGTAGCGGTGAATGTTTGTTGATGTTAAGCTCATCAACAGAACAAAATAAAAATGCAACCCTTGCGACAAAACTAGATGATTATTATTGTGGAGCACAGTTTCCCCCTTACAAAATATATAAAAATAAAAAAATAAAAAAATATATATACATATATACATATACACATATACATATATACATATACATATACATATACATATATATATAGTTCAGTTGATAACTCGGCCCTCTTTATGATATAAGGATCATGCCTAGCATATGTGGTTATTTTCTTTTTATATCTCCTTTGAAATATGGTATAAATTGCAAAAATATGTCTCCCATTCAGTTTTTTTACTTCCTGCCCTCCATCTAAATTTTGTGCGTCATCAGAACCACGATTGAAAGCAACTTATACTTTAGGGAATACGGAGAGAAAATAAAGTGGTGGAAAAAACAGATGGCCACAGATTTGTTAAAATACCAAGTGTAACATTACTTTCATATATATATATATATGTGTGTGTGTGTGTGTGTGTGTGTGTGTGTGTGTGTGTGTGCGTGTGCGTGTGCGTGTGCGTGTGCGTGTGCGTGCGTGCGTGCGTGCGTGCGTGCGTGCGTGCGTGCGTGCGTG
>CAIGQZ010035027.1:6419539-6453867 GCA_903798205.1 Danio tinwini
GTGCGTGCGTGCGTGCGTGCGTGCGTGCGTGCGTGCGTGCGTGCGTGCGTGCGTGCGTGCGTGCGTGCGTGCGTGCGTGCGTGCGTGCGTGCGTGCGTGCGTGCGTGCGTGTGTGTGTATATATGTTAAAAATAAAGCACAAATCCAAATGTGCCACTCACTCCATTTTCACCATGTGCTCTATATGGTTTAATTGTAGCACAACTATTTTGCCTTCTTTTAAAAGGAAGTTCCCCAAACCAGAAGTGCAACCCATGAATTGAAACGCAGCAGTCACATGCAGAAAAAGGTGGATATATATAGCCCAAAGTGTACATTGTATGTTAACTGTCCCGCACATTGCCTTTCAAAGTGTACTCAAAAAGTGTTGACTACACTGTTAAATGAGTGCATTTAGCCTGGCATACATGAAAATTGGGCTTTAACCTCAGATAGGTTTAACCATATTTCACTAGTAAGTCTGTTTACTACAGTTGGACTACAGTTGTTAAAGATCTGCTAACTCAGATCTAAACTCTTGAGCACGTTTCCACATGTTAATCCAGCGGTTCCATCACTGTGATAGGTGTGCTTACAGTTACTTTGGATCAAATTGTGAGCTGAGTGACTATTTCTAATTAATACATTTGAAATAAAAAAATACAGATGTTCAAACAATAAGAAACCACTTGAAAATTCTCAGGATTTACTGGATTAAGTTTGAGTTTGAATAAAATGTTAATATTTGTTATGTTTTATTTATTAAGGTCTGAAAACATGGCATCTTTTGTTTCATGACTAAAAATGTTTAAACGACAAGAGAAACATTAAGAGAAATTTCATCAGTTGTTTACAGAATAAAATAAAAATGACGTGTTTCACATAACTATAAGATATAAATGCAGAGATGCTGAGAATTTTCAGATAGTCTTTTGAAGGCATGGCTCACCCAAATCAGAAAGTTCTGTCACCATTTACTCACCTTTCACTTGTTCCAAACCTGGTTGTATTACTTTCTTCTGTTGAAGAGAGCTGGAAACCTGTAACCATTGACTTCCTTGCTATTTGTTTTTCCGCTGGATTTTCCTACTATAGACGTCAATAGTTACAGGCTTTCAAAAAAACCTTTTTTTCCAAAATATCTTCATTAGTATTCAACAGAATAAAGAAACTCATAAAGGTTTAGAACCACTTTAGGGTGAGTAAATAGTGAGTAAACCTTCATTTTTAGGTGAACTATCCCTTTAATTTCCCAAATCACAATTTTATCTTTATACACACATGGCCTAATGTTATTCTCTTCAGTGAATCTTTTTTATCTTCCCCTCCTTTGTTTTTGGTGTCCTTCTGCTTCTCTCCATCTGCCATCATCCATATGGTGGGCATCTACATTTCCTTTTCATCCCTTTGTTTATTAACTTTCATCAAACCAGGGTTTTATGCTAATTATACTAAGACATATATATTTTTCTGAGCCACAAGGAGTGCTAAACAAATACATTTTAGAATCCAATAATTGTGCAGATTATATAAGAAAGTTTGTTGATATGTGGGCAGAATATAATTATAATGGCTGTGCTTGACTCTTCACAGTCACATCTTGTAAACAAACATTTACACATCTAAAAGTGTCCTGGTTTTATTTTTTCAGGAAGGAGTGAGGAAGAAACGGATGGAGATGATGGAGAGGGAGAGAAAACAAAGAGAGCAGGTGAACTTTCTGATGATGTCAAGAGTTGGTATAACCTAATATTTCATGGGACAATTTCTTTACTTTCCTCAGACATTTTGAGTATTTTTTTAACTCAAGAAATCATTACTTTTATTTATTAAAGGAGTACCTAATTGTTCAAATATGACATTAAAGACATTTCTAATGTTGTCTACATTTAATAACGTATTGAATGTCATTACTTTGAAAAATGCAAAAAAAAATCATCTTAGCCAACACAATAATAAATGACATTTTACATTTAAAGACAAAGGACAAATGTAATAATATTTCAGTTTTATAAAGTCTTTGCTGTATTTCTATTTTGAAATAAATGCAGCCACATTTAGCGTAAGGCATAAGATGCTTTCTATCAGATTGTGTACTTGTTGTGTAACTATAGCTTTAGCGATTGAATGAGTTCACATCAAGTTCAGCAGATGGCTGCTCTAGTTTCATTAGATGGATAGATGCTATTTGTAATATTTCTCTTGGGCAAAGAGACATTTAAAAGCTTCTTGATTGAGTCATTGACCCTCTGTAATTGTGTTTCCCTCTGTAGATGTTGTTACTGAAGGCTGCTCAGATGAAGAGATTTGAGAGAGAAAAGGTGAACTGATCAGTGCCCGTCTCCCAATGGTTATTTACAACCATTGATGGTTACTTGCAATTTTCGGTGTTAAAACTTTGACCCATTTTCTCACAGCTGAACCGAATCAACCGGGCTCGAGAGCAGGGCTGGAAACACGTGCTGAGTTCTAGTGGAGGAAGCAGTCCTGAGCGGAAGGTGCACTCGTCTTTCTTATCTGCTACAAGTCAAAAAAGCCTGTCAATATGGTTAAAGGTCCCATGAAGTGCTTTAAAATGTGCATTTTTGTTTGGTCTGTGATGTAATTTCAAGTGAAACATGAAGACGGGGCGGGACATAGAGTAGCTCCTCATCTTTAAAAAAACAGCCAATAGTGTTTTGTGTGTTTAAAATCAAGCACTTCAACTGAAAAGCAAATGAGAAGCGTCTTGAAAGGGGTGGTACATGTCAGATCCAGAGCATTGTATCTTCTAGATGGGATTTTGTCACTGTTTTGTAGCACACTAGCTTATAGATATCCTTAAGGCTATCATACTGATATTAATATCTGAAAACTTAATTTTATCAGAACTTTAAATGGTTTATCTTTCTATTTTTCTTTTTGACCAGTTTTATGGTGGTGGCGGTGGCAATGGAGCTCCACATTCCCCTGTAATATCTCCCTTTCCTGTGCCTGGACCCTCCCCTGTTCCTGCTCCGGCTTTAGCTCCAAGCAGAGTGCCATATGACC
This sequence comes from Danio tinwini, assembly GCA_903798205.1. Taxonomy (NCBI): domain Eukaryota; kingdom Metazoa; phylum Chordata; class Actinopteri; order Cypriniformes; family Danionidae; genus Danio; species Danio tinwini. The sequence continues at coordinate 6,422,549 of CAIGQZ010035027.1, forward strand.
GCATCCACCCTCCAGCTGAAAAAAATTCCAAAACTACAGCTAAAGATGGCTCTGGTGAAGGAGCTGTGTTTTCAGGGGACAATGGCAGGTGAATACTTTGGATGAGAAATATACAAGGGTGTTTTTATTATTATTATATATGTATTTAATGTGCAACAATGTTATTGTCTTTGAAGGACTTCTTCAGACTCAGGGACACTAAATGGTCATGCCTGCATTCCTGTTAAGAATGCCGTCAGGAGAGAACAACGTAAAACAAGTCTCCAAAATGAGCAGATTTCAAAGATCGACTATGCCAATAGGTCAGATGTGTTTTAATGTTTTCAGATATTCAAATGACACATTTGTCAAATAGAGTTAAGATCACTACTTGTCTTGACTCTAGGTTTCAAGGTCAGCTGGCAGTAGAGAAATCCAAGCAGGTGGAGGAGTTTCTACAGCGGAAAAGAGAAGCCATGCTGAATAAAGTTCGTGCAGAAGGACAGCTGGTACGTTTCTTAACTCTGGATACTCTTCTTATTAAAGGAAAGATGTGGGTGCAGGACAGTGTTTGTGGCTCTACAGTTAAAGTCAGAATTATTAGCCCCCCTGTTTATTTTTTCCCCCAATTTCTATTTCAATTCTTAACATAATAGTTTTAATAACTCATTTCTAATAACTGATTTATTTTATCTTTGCCATGATGATAGTAAATAATATTTGACTAGATCTTTTTTAAGACACTTCTATACAGCTTAAAGTGACATTTAAGGGCTTAACTAGGTTAATTAAGCTAACTAGGCAGGTTAGGGTAATTAGGCAAGTTATTGTATAACGATGGTTTGTTCTGAATCGGAAAAGTCGGACTATCGGAAAAAAATATAGCTTAAAGGGCCTAATATATATACAGTATATAAATATATATATAATCTCAATATATAATATATCTCAAAGAAAGGTTCTACTCTTCTAAAATAACTGAGGGATCCATCTTGTTTATGTGGTCTAAAACAGAATGTCAGGTGAGAAAGAAACATCAGTACAGCCTCTTACAGTATATTGTATTTTTTCTAAGGTCAGGTGGTGTAGGAGTTCCTTAAGCCATTGCTTAAAGGTATTAAAATTTTCCTTCCATTTTAGCAATTAGAACCTTCTGGCTAAGAGCATAACACAGGCAATTACATTTATCTTGCTTTTATTAAAACATAAGGACTGTGGTATGATACCAAAGATCGAAATTATGGCCTCAGGTTCTATATAGGTATTTAATGCGTCAGAGAGAAATTTAAATATTTTTAAAAATCTTTTAAATTTGAACATATGAAATAGAATAGCTGTCTCAATATTACATTGGTCACTATTAGGCTCTATATTCGGTTTAAATTTGGCTAGTTTCACTTTAGACCAATGCAATCTATGTACTTCTTTAAATTGTATAACTCTATGTTTTAAACAAATTGAAGATGAGTGAATATTGTCTAAAACGGATTGCCACATGTCTTCTGATAATTCTATCTCTAGTTCCACCTCCCATTTAGGAATTTATTTTAAAATATATTTTGCCAATAAGTCCCTTTGAGTATGGGCTTAGCTCCATAATAGAGTCTAGCAGGGAGGAGAAAGAGGCTAATAATTTTGACCTTAAAATGTTTTTTTTTTTATTAAAAACTGCTTTTATTCTAGCTGAAATGAAACAAATAAGACTTTCTCTAGAAGAAAAAATATTATCAGACATACTGTGAAAATTTCCTTTCTCTGTTAAACATAATTTGGGAAATATTTAAAACAGAAAAAAAAATGAAAAGGGAGCTAATAATTCTGACTTCAACTGTCAGTTTCCGCTAAAATTGTTTTCAATTTTTCCTTAGTATTTTTATAAAATTGGCATGAAAATTAATACTAACTTATACATGTTTTCTGAAAGAGTCCTAATAATATTTTCATGCTGGTGACTTTTGCATTGTGCTTGTACAAACACAAGACCACAAAAGCACACTACTTAGCAAGCATTTTTTGTCTAATAAACATCTAATAGATGTCCAAATTTGATCTGTCAGGTCAAAAATAAACCAATCCTTGAATAGTCTAGAATGAATGAATGACTGAATGACTGTCTTAGTCTGTCTAACTGATGTGTTTGATTTAGTCTATTCTGTACAGTAATTGCCTATTAGGTGGGTTCAGAAATTGCATCACACAACCAAATTCATCAAAAAGAATTCTTACCCCCCCAAAAATGATTTAACCCTCAATATCTGTTAAATGCAATATTGTAAGTCAGATTTGGTTAATACTTTTTTATGTCGCAGATCTTGCTTGTGTATTATTACTGGAGCATTATTTTAACTCCCAGTTTACTTTATCAGTCTAGGGGAATGAAATGGTCTACTGTATGATCATTTGGCTATGATTTTGATAGCTTGAAAGTGTTTGAATTTTGAAGTCAGTAATGAGATTGGTATTATAATTATGTGGCTTTTATAATATCGGTTTAACCAATGGGTAAATAGGGGGCCCGGCAAAATCTGGCCGCCTTCTTTGCAAGCTGGACAAACTCCTCCCGATGCAGGAGACCCCAAGTGAACAAAGAGGAGGAGGTAGGAGTCCTGTTTGGGACCGAACCACAATCCTAACCACATCTCGCCACTTAAACCCCTCATTACTCAGCTCCTTCTTTTAAGTTGTATGTGTCCTCCCAACATTGCTGCAGCTCTTCACCAGTGGCGTTTGATGTCCAGAACCTGTTTGTTTGTGTATTGTGAGCATGACCTACAATAAAAATGCTCCAGTGTATCATTTCATTTTGCACAGTACCACATTAAAAAAGCAATCCCTCTTTGTTTTATCCGTTTTTTTCATTAGTGAATGTTATTTTGCTTGAACTACCCTGTCATTTTAGTGTAACTTTTGGACTCTGCTTTTTTTATTGTCCTGATGAATGAGTTCAGTGAATTCGATTTCTGCTTAATGCTCACCTATTGGTTCTCCAGTTTTCTATTGCCATGTTACAGTGTGATTGTTTGTTGATGTGTTTTTCCTTTATATTTAACCATTTAAATATTTCAGTGGTTCATTACAATACACGTCTAACTTGTGTTGTTTGTTGGAAGAAGAACTTAGAGAGAGAAAGATGATATGCTTCTTTGCATTTCACAGGAGTATTTGACCAGATTGCGACAGATCAGACTACAGAACTTTAATGAACGTCAGCAGATCAAAGCTCGGCTCAGAGGAGAAAAGGTACTGTATATACACCCACCTTTTCACCCTGGTTGTCAATTTTTTTTAACCTATAATTGGCAGGATTGTCAACTGTATGATAAGTTGCCTCTGTAATCTATTTGATCCTAATATTAAAGTTTAATAATAATATATAAAGAGATGCATAAACCTCAAATTGCCCATCTGCAATTTTTTCTAAATAAAGAATTTTTCTCAGCCTCCTATGTTTTACTTTAAAGGCAAAGAAATAACATATTAATCACTGTAAAACTGAAATTACTGATCCTATGCACAAAGTAAAAAAAAATGTTAAATTTAGAAGGCTTCAGATGGCACTCATTTATGATTATTGTATTATCGTCTCTTTCAGTATGACAGTGATGGGTCAGACAGTCAGGAGTCATGTGAAGAGGCAGTGCTCAGGAGGAAGAAGATTGAGGCTTTGAAGGTGTTGCATTTTAGCGTTTCAATTATGTATTTTTCAAATTATTTTATCAGCATAATAATAATGTAAATCAAAACAATTTATAAACAGTTTGTTTGTGTTTTTGAAAGACGTTCCTTGCTTAACAAGACTGCATTTATTATCTAAAAATGTAATAAATACAGTATTATAATGAAAAATCATTACAAATTAAAAGTACTGTTTAATATTTGTATTTATTTTAATATTTACAAATAATATTTAATACTCAAAACTAATTTTTTTGTAAGAAACCCAATTAAATTTTTTTAGAATGCAGCCTAATTATATTTATAGAGTATCCGCGGGCTCTTAAAGTCTTAAAATGTCTTAAACCTCAAAAGCTAAATTTTAGGCCTTAAAAAATCTACTGAAATATTGTGTTGTAGGTCTTAAACCTTTTTTTTTAAATTTCCCTTTGTTCATGTATAGCTACCCAATCTGGCCATTAACAATCATCAACAATTACAATCTCAATAAAAACTAAATGACATTTAATTAATTTCCTTACAGTAACATTTGCTTAAAGGTTTTCCATTTATTTACCACTGAGAATACTGACCTGACCTATATTTTTTATTATTACTTTTTATTATTAAATTATTATTATTTAAGACTGAAGTTGATTATTGTAGACTGAAATATTTGACTATAATGAGAACAACATATTGTATTGATTTGTTTTGTTCTATACTTGGTAAGGGTTATAGGGTTATTATTATTATATTATAAATGTATTACATTTATATACATTTTAGATAGGGCTAGTGAAAGTATTTTCTACCTGGGATATTTGAAAAAAATCCTTAGCATTTAGCTCTGTATGAGTCTAAAATTTCATTCATAATGGTATTAAAATGTCTTAAGTCTTAAATTTAACTTGGTGAAACCTGCAGAAACCCTGTTATAGTACAACATTACTAAATTTATTCAAATATTAGTAAAATTATACATTTGCTGTCACTTTTGATCAATTTAATTTGTCATTGTTGAATAAAAGTAGTGTTAAAAAGTGTTAAAACCTTATTTTGTGATAAAACTGTAGAACATTGTATGTGTTTTCTCATTATTTGACATTTTTTAAAGCAAAACATAAAAATGAAAAAATGACCAGATTATAATTTGAGTAAAACAAAAATCCTGATTGTGTGTTTTTGTGTAAGGCCCAGTCAAAGGCTCGTGCTGCTATACTGAAAGAACAGCTGGAAAAGAAGAGAAGAGAAGCGTATGAGAGAGAGAAGAAAGCATGGGAGGATCATGTATGCCTCCATCTTTTCATCTCCTCCTTTTCCATATCTTCTCATTCATCTCTTATGTATTGTACTCTACATTATCTTTTGTGACAAAGCAGCTTGTTGCCCGAGGAGTGAAAGTTGCAGTTGGGGCTGTGGGTGGGACTCCATCTCCTGCAGCCCCTCCCACTCCATCATCTGACCCCACCCCTCAGGAAGCTCCTCCCAAAGCCACACCCTCTTCTAGACCCAGCACTCCAGCCATCTCTATGACTGCTGCACTGAAGGATGTGGGCGCGGTTAGTCACTCATCCTCACAAAATCATTATTTTATTTGCTGTAACAACCATTCTACAGCTGTCTGTGCCTTTTTTTTTCGGCAGATTTCATCAGGACAGAGTTCTCCTATGAAAGAGGACTCCCTTAAAGCAGAACCATCAGATGTACAGGTCTGAAATACATATTTGGTTTAAATAAATGCTATTAATTTGTGAAAGTATATTCAGGGTTTGTATAGGTACTCCTTGAATTTTAATCAAGTTTTGAAAAGTGTTTAGATTTTGGATAAAATGCTTAAAACTGCTTGAAAATGTAGTTTTGTCCCTTTCATAATATTTATTTTACTAAATAGGTAATAATAATTAACTATTTAAATAAAATATGTATTTTTTGCTTCTGCATAAAATGAAAACGCATGTTTTTTTATCTGCACCCTTCACAAATTAAAATAAATATAAGTTTACAATGAAAGATGACACTTTAAAGATGCAAGTAAATTACATTTAAGAGAGTAAATGACAGTAATTCAATGTTGGGATTGGGGGCAAACATGTCAACAAACATTTTCCTTAGAATACTCTACTATATAATACAATAACCAATACATCTGATATAATGTGAAGAAGTATGTATGCATGTAGATAAATGTCCTTTTTCCCTTCTTTTAAAGTGCTGGAAAAGTTTGAAAGTGTACCTGAAAAGGGCATGTAAATTTGACTTTGGAAAAGATGTAACAACTGTGTTTATTGGATAATCGTCACTAAATACTTTGACTGGAATTTTTTAGAGTGACAAGAAGGAGATTCTTCGCAGACTTAATCAGAAGGTTCAGACCTCTGAGGAAGTTTCTGAAAAAGATCCCACACCTTCCAGCAATCAACCATGTCCTGATCCTCAACCAGTCCATCCGCCCATCACAGAGGAAAGGCCTTCCACACCTGCTGATAGGAAGAAGTGGGAAGCTGTAGCTCCACCCATACTGTCTGTTGCTGAACAAACTCTAGAGGAAACCTGTGCTACTCTGGCAGGTATAAACACTCTGATCTGTAAAAGAACATGCAACAAGGTAGTTAAATTTGAGAAACGGGGTACACCAAATCAACATTAATGTAGATTGCAGCATGAATATTTTACAATAGCAGTCCAGTTGGAAAGTTTCAATCAACAAACTTTCAAAATAATTACTAGAATAACTTTGAGGATTAATAATCACTTTAGGTTGGATTGCAGTGTGACTGTTTTTTCATCCCTAAATTGAGGACATCTTACAATAAAAAAGAGGGATTTTGTTAGATCTTTGGAGATATTTTAACATATTATGAGCTTTTGTTTGATAAATTTAAATAGTTAGGGTCCTAAATGACACTGGTTTAATATCATATATTTTGTACATTCTTTTAATTACAATTTCTAAAGACAAGTCAAAATACAATTTTACTTCCTTTAGATATGCCCAGCAAGCAGTGGTGTAAGGTAACAAATTACAAATACTTAAATTACTCTAATTGAGTAGATTTTTTCTCAGAAATGTATTAAGTAATTTAAAAAATGTGTACTTTTTCTTTCCCTTGAGTACATTTTTAGTGCTGTATTGGTACTTCTACTCCACTACTTTCCTTCAACCTGCAGCCACTACTTTATTATTTCCTATATATGGGGATTAGAAAAATCAGTCCTGTGATTCCTGTCCAGTCAAATCACACATAGACGGTAAATCGCATGAACTACTGATATGTATATAATAATGAGCTACTTTAAGACATGCAGCAAACAGTTTGGAAGCATTAAAAGTGTCCAAGACAATGTCCAAAATCTTACATACAATGTCAAAATCAAAATACACACAATGACCCAGAGACTGTTTAGATCATAGGTCTCAAACTCGATTCCTGGAGGGCCACAGCTCTGCATAGTTTTGCTCCAACCCTAATCAAACACCGCTGATTCAACTAATCAAGGTGTTCAAGACTACTAGAGACTATTAAGCAGGTGCGAGTTGGAGATGGTTGGATCTAAACTCTGCAGAGCTGCGGCCCTCCAGGAATTGAGTTTGAGATCACTGGTTTAGATGTATGTCACTGATGAGAAGATGACTGTTGTTTACTGTATGATGAATGAAATAGCCTTAAACACCCAGCAGGCACAAGACGTCAACAAATCGTCAGATTGACGTTGTACCCGAACCTTGTGGATTGTTGCATTTTGTTTGGGAATGAAAATCAGGTTGATGTCAGAACCCAATGTTAGGCCTACATCAATGTCCAACCTAAAATCAACCAAATATCAATGTCTAATGATGTTACAGCTTGACGTTGTGTGGACATTACCACTATGACGTCTATCAAGGGTTGGATTTTAGTTGCCATAGCTGATGAATAAATGTCAGTATTTGATGTCAATATGACGTTGGATTTTTTGGTCACTTTTTAACACAACCTAAAATCAACCAAATATCAATGTCATTTGAAGTCGTTATTGGACATCAAAATAACATTGTCCTTAGACACTGGCTAGACATTGAATTTTGGTCAATTTTTTTAATTTTGGTCACCTGACATCACAACCTAAGTCTAACCTAATATTAACGTCTTATGACCTTGTGTGCCTGCTGGGCAATAACTAAATGCATTACAGAATGTTACGTTTACATGCATCAGCTTTTTACAGCGTTATACTCACTACTCACTACTCTTGAGTACTTTTTAAAGCAATACTTTGAGTAATATTTACAACAGATACTTTTACTTTACATGCACAAAATTTTTAGGCAAGTAATGGTACTTTAACCTGAGTATGATTTTTCAGTACTCTTTCCCCCACTGCCAGCCAGCATAGGATGTCAACATAATGTCAGATTAACATTGTAGCCCAACGTCTAATTAAAATCGGGTTGACGTCAGTGTCCAAAGTTCAACCTAAAATGAACCAAATATCAACATCTAATGATGTTACAGCTTGACGTTGTGTGGATGTTACCACTGTGATGTTTATCAGACAGTGGATTTTGGTTGCTTTACCTGACAAATAAATGTCAGTATTTAACGTCATTATGACGTTGGTTTAAGATGTTGGCTTGACATTGGATTTCGGTCATTGGACGTCATTATTGGACGTCAAAATAATGTCGTCCTTAGACGCTGGCAAGACTTTTTAATTTTGGTCACCTGACATCACGACCTAAATTTAACTTAATATTAACGTCTTATGACGTTGTGAGCACCACACTCATTCTCTTATTTGGTTTCCACTTGTCTTTTCTCAGTGTCTCAGGTGGCATCTCCAGAGACGAATGCTCCCTCATGTGGAGACAGGAAGAAATGGCAGACGGATGGTGTTCCTCTTCTGTCTGTGGCTCAGCAGACACTAGAAGAAACCAGTTTTAGAACAGCAGGTCAACTAACAGGTAAACTTCCTCATGCTGGGATTCTCTAGCTAATACAGTTAAACTCATTCAACAAAATATCTTTCAAATTGTTATATAGGATTTGTATAAAAGGGAGAAAAAAATGAAAAGATTGTCAAAGTCTGCTCCTTAGCCTACTTAGAAAATGTGCTCTGCTGCACAGGTTGCAGAGACTCACAGATCCCGGCCTGAAAGTTACTGAGTTTCTTGTGGCATTTCACATTTGCATGACTCTAATGAGAAGCGAAACGAGTCAAAATATTGCAGCACTTGGATGCATCTGAAAGCACATGCCATCCACTCTCATTACATCAGCATCATGCATTCATAGTGCTATCCAATGCGTTCAGTTATGAAGACCAAATAAAGCTGAACTTTTTGTAAATTGGATGCTACAGATATATAAAGGGAAAATTTAAATAATTGGAAGGGGGTTTTGCAAGTCAGCTAGATGCTAAGGCTGGTTCATTTCTTGTACACCCTCTGTTATTTCCAGAGTGAATAGATTATGTTTTGGAGTGTGTTTTGTATTGTAACCATAGAGCATGTGCTACGCTCACTGGGACTCCAGGCACTCTGTAGCAACCGGCTGAATAACAAACAGAGCATTAGGCTATACTCAAGAACTCTAGTCTTTTTAGTTTAATCTATTTAATTTAGCTAAATAACTGTCTAATTGTATTCACGAATATGTTTTTTTTTTTATCTTGTTTCAGAAAAAACAGCAGGTGAAGTCATTTGCATGGATGTCTGGCAGGGGGAGGGGCTAAGGAAGGCTTGGGGACGGGGTCCAGATTCTAAGGTTCTGAAGGTGTTGGAAGAGGCAGAACTCCAGTCATTTACTCAGAAACTAGATCCTGCCAGCACCTGTGACCATACACTGACAGGTGAGTCTTTAATCTGAGTGTCTTTGTTGTTGTTTTTCCCACTGTGTAATGTGTTCTGACAATAGTTTTCTGTTTTTCTCTGTTGTTTACATCAGAAAGCCTTAATCCCATTGAGGAATCAGATGCCACTAATAAAGCCAAGCAAGTGCCTCCTCCCGAACCGTGCCAGCCTGCCATTGACCATGACAAACAAGAAGTGACATGTCATAAGACAGTGCCAATCATAGAAGAGGTTAAAAGTCAGGAGCTTATCCCACCAACAGCAAAGACAGAAAAATCTCATTCTGCAGAAAGTGAGACAGAGGGTGAGAATACTACACTGAATATGACTATAGTAGTCTTCATACACCATGCATACTCTGTTTTTTGAGGTTGTAATGTGCAAGGAAAACAGTCATCAATCTTGAGACTTAATGTTTATAACAAATTCACTTTTCTCTTTTCTTTCAGTGGTGGATGATATGGAGTCAGTTGTTCTGGATGATGTATTACAGAAAACCGCAGAGCCGCCCCCTGCAGAAGTAATTCAGGCGTGGACTAAAGACACTCCAGAGTCTCTGTAAGCTTTTCCACAGAATTTGACAATTTATATAATACTTTTGGCATTCATATCTATATTACTGTTACTGTTTTGGGGGGTGGGGGTTTCATCTTCAAACTTTTTATTTCAAAGCTATAAATGTAAGGAACACCTTTCAACAGCCATTTCTTCAGTCTTTAGTGTCAAATATGCTGATTTCATGCTTAAACATATTTTTTATCATTTTTTATAATATTTTGTTTATCATTTTTACAGGATTATTTGATCAGGTGAAAATAATAAACAGCAATTCATCAAAACAAACAAAAAAAAACCTCATCCTTGATAAATAAAATGATTGATTTCTTTAAGAAAAAACTACGGTAGTGTACATAATTACATTATGTAATTGGTGTAAACTTTGCCTAATTGCATTTTAATTTTAATATTAGGCCAGCAGAGGGCAGAGTAATACAAGCAGAATGCACAGAGGTACCTCAGAGAGAAGAGAAACATCCTGAACCTCCAGGTATTCTCAAGCGCAAAGCTAAGACACCTTATCTCCCTGTCACACAAGCGTTTCTCATTATGCACTATATCAAAGAACCCCAGGCTTCCCCTTTACACTTCATGTACCTTTCAACAATGTTAATTCTCAGAAGCTTTAAGAACTCCAGTTTGAATGAAGCTGCAATGTTATAAACAAAAACAAAAAGTTGTTTTTGTCTTGACCTCATTCTTTGTCCAGTAGATGAGTCTTTGTTTGTGAAGTTAAGCAGTAGTCCAGCTCACAGACGCACAGTAGCTTTGGCCATGCTGTCTGCTCAATCGTCATTGGAGGACTCTTCCTCTGCTGCCTCACGTTCTCGATCAGTCTCTCCACTGCGCTCCCACCGCCATGACGATGCACTCCTCATCGGCCTCTCCACTGGCCTCTTCGACGCAAATAACCCAAAGGTGAGCACTGCCATTGGAACTCCACTATACTGTGTGTTGTATTCATCATTCAGTCCTGTTTATTTTCTGTCTCTCACATGTTAGTTCAAATCGCAAATCATTGAAGCTAAACCCTGCCAAGTCTTCAAGTACTAAGGCCTGGAATGCACTACAAAGCAGGAATGCATTGAACTGATTTAAAACACTTCTCATCGTACACTTGCCAACTTTGTGAAGCGTTATAGAGAAAGACTGGGCATCACACACTTAACAACAGGCTTTTCAAACCTGACACACTCATGCAGAAACATGTGCTGAGAAGCACATCACAAATGTACAAAATGCATGTTCTAAAATAAGCTTAAAATGAAACGATCGATCGATTTCAACTTTGTTTCGTATTCTACATGATGTTTTTGTGAATTGAGTCAACTTTAACTACATAGAATCTGACTTTTGGTAGCTAGTGCTTAGACTTCAAATTGAGGCAAACATCTGGTCAAACATTGTGTATTCTAGCCTTAAAGAGATAGTTCACCCAAAAATGAAAGCTTACTCGCAGTTTACTCACCCTCAAGTGATTCCAAAACTTTGAGTTTCTTTTTTTCTGCTGAACCTAAAATAAGATAAGAAACATGGAAACTGGTAGACATCGACTTGCAACAAATACTATGGAGGTCAATGGTTAGCGGTTTCTAGGTTTATTGTTTCAGGATATCTTCTTTTGTGTTTGAAAGAAGAAAGAAGCCAATACTCTCATTCAATTCAAGGTAGTGCACAGAATAGACCTTTTTCTTAGAATGCAAAATTACCCATTATGCTTTGTGTGTATGTGCAAGGAGAATGCTAAGAACTTCCAGTCGGCAACTGATGCATGTAAACAGTTGCATTCGGACAGCTTTGAAACAATAGTTTTAATCTACAGTATTTTACCTGCTTTTATCATTTTTGAACTATTACTGTTGTCGATCAGCACCACCTGCTGGACTGATCATTTAAAAATGCAATTTTTCCCTCGTTGTCAGACGGCATCTTGTGCTGTTAAATGAAGCCTCGTCATCGCTCAAGTCAACAGTTTCTCTTTCTTTCAAATATATAACCAACCCAAACAAATATAGTTCACCAAAAAGTTTGACACACACGTAGCCTACTGTCCCACTAACACACTGATTTAATAACTGTGACAAAGTGAAAATAAAGTGACATTTTGAAATGACAGCAAAACACAAACTGTGGTAAATACAACACACTAAATGAAACATAAACGATTAGAATGAACAGCAAATCAGCCAGCAGAGTATCAGCAACGCACTTTTATTGGTCATTTTTGTAAATTGCATGACTTGCACACCTGTTAAGTTTCATGCCAGTAATCTGGTTAGCTCTATGATGCAGTGAAATGTGTGTGTGTGTGTGTGTGTGTGTGTGTGTGTGTGTGTGTGTGTGTGTGTGTGTGTGTGTGTTGAAGAGCCGCTGAGCTAACAGCTGACAGGCAGGGGAAACGCACACACACACTGTATGTCTGACGGCAGACACGTGAACTAGGAGAACGTTTTTCTCTTGCACTTGAACCACATCTGACATATAACGGATTTAACACACACCTTTCAAAGTTGTATGTCACAAAAACACTCCGTAATCCACTCAAAACGCTATTTAAACCCATTTTTCGAAGCGCAAATTACCAGTTGTAAACACTGTAAACGGAAGTTCTAAACATTCTACCGGAAGATGCTGGTCGCTATGGCAACCTCCACATGCAGCAGCCAAGAAAAAGGTCTATACACTGGTCTAGAACTAAGCTTAATAAAAACTTCCCAGATCTTGACCTAACTTGCCTTTGCTGTACAACCTAACCAGCCACACTGTTACATACTTTCTGGTCTTGTTTGAAACTGTCTGATTTTCTGCTGTTTTTTATTATCAATAGACCCAAACCCCTCAACAGCATTGTTTGGAATCCTGCCAGAATATGTTGAATTAAATTCTTTACAGGCTGATAGTGTAGCTTTTGCAACTTTACTGGCCATACGATATATATTTTTTATGAATTGGAAGTCAGCAGCTCCCCCTTATTATTGGCAATGGGTTTTTGATTTCTTACATGCTCTTAGAATGGAAAAGATTTAGTTTACAATAAAACAAAAGCCAGAACATTTCCAAAAAGTCTGAAGCCCTTTTCTAAAAAAAATTTAAGGAGACACCTATATCTTAATTGCTTTTTTTCTTTCTTTCTTTTTCTTTTCTTTGTATAATTAAATAATTCATTCATTCATTTATCCTTTTGTGTATTTTTTATTATTCTTATTTGTATGTTATCTTATGTATATTTGTGTGTATATATGTGATATTTTACCTTATTATTTATATACTTATTTAGTGTGTAATTATGTTTTCCTAATAATTTCTTGTTTGGTGAATTGTATTAATGCGTATATATCTATACAAATCAATATTATGTATATTTTATTGTCTGACCTAAGATGAAAAGCAAAAAAAAAAAAAAAGAAAGAAAGAAGCCCAAACATGTTTGTGAAGGGTGAGTAAATGTCTATTCAGAAATGTAAATGTGAGAGAATTAACAGATGCACCGACCAAAGTTAATGCACATTTACAAATGTGAGTGCAGTTATTCAAGTGTAGATCCAGTGGCTATTTTCTCTGCAGGCCTCAGTGCCTTGAACTTGATGATGGCAGCAAATGGCAGCCACTGGAGTGAGACAAAGAGAGGCATAATGTCTGCTCTCTTGGGTTCATTGAAGAACAAACGTGCCACTGCATTCTGGATCATTTGAAAGGGGTTTTATTGCACACACAGAAAGGCTAAAACATTAAAACCCAGACTAGAAATTATGTGGCTGAACAAGGAGTTGTGTCGCATGCTTGATTTTTAATGGTGTGATTTTCTGGTGTGGTCTTGCAAATCTACAAGAAGTTGGATTTGCTAGACAATATTACTAACAGTTTTCCCAGGTTTCTGGCTAGGTGGACAAGGAGGTTGAGTTAGAACTTGTATTCTGATATATTACTGTGTGGGTAGAGATCTATACTAATGTTGTGTGAAGAAGAGTAGGGGCCAAGTACCGAATCCTGAGCTACATCAGTGATTTATAATTTAAAATATCCAGAATCTTTTCGTGAACTAGAGCTCAATCCTGCAAATTACCGTTTTAGTAAATTTAGGATTGAGTTGATGAGGGTTTGGTGGTTAACGGTCCAGGTGCCTGATGTACAGTATAAAATTTGTGTAGAAACCTTCAAAATTTTAATACAATTTAATTTATTAAATTCTGATTTACATTTTTGTTTAAAAACTCTGTGTACCTGGTACTAGGTTTGTGACATCATTTATTTCTGCATTCTTTCAATTTTAAAGGTCCGCACTGGCCCAATACCCTCAGAAGTGGTTCCATTCTCTCATCAATTGTAATAGAATAACTTTAGCATAGATTATAATAGAGACATTTTTATTTTTTCCTATGATTACTGACATGCGCAGGAACTGACAAAATTAAGTACCGCAACCTAGACCACACAGAACCTAAAAGATACACTTTTAAAATTTTAATTTACAAAAAACAAAAAGTGCCTCTTTTTTAGAGGGGTTTATTATAACACAGACAACATATACAATTACTTTTAATCACTTTTAATCGTGTTTTATGAAAATTTAAAGGGTTTTCTTTAAAATGTTACCAAACATTTGCATTTACACCTCTGCATGTGGATTTGGGAAGCTTTTAAATTTGGGTAGGCAAAATCTAGGTGGAAACCCTAAAATAGCACTTGACTTTAAGGGTTTGATAATTATGACACATAAGGGGCTTTAAATGGGATCAATTAAGTCAATATTTAAGTAAAAGTTTTACTTAGAGCTGCGCACTTTCCACATCAAGTTTTTTTAGATCACAGTTTTTGCATGGCAAATGAGACCCCAGATTTCTGCAAACTAGTCCAGTCGAATGAAGACATTGCTTCCAGCAGCCGCAGGGCTTCAGTGACTGATAGCAAGCCTGTGAATGTCAGCTTTTAAAACCTGACTGATTACTGTCTGGCACATTGTTCTTGGAGAGGAAAGAAGAAACCTGAGCTGGAGAAGAGAGACCCAAGACTTACTCAAACCATTTGTGACTTGTTAGGCAAGTGCCAGTGTGGAGTGATGTGTTCTAACTTCACATATATTCTTAAAGAAGGGAAGAAATGGGGTCAAGGGGGCAGGTGGTGTGATGGTGCAAGAAAATGTATAGACCTGTAGCCTGGAGAGTTGTGGGTGGGTGGTTGTTAGTGGTTCATGCATTTGTGGTGTTAAGAGCTGACTGACTATTATTTATCTGAAAGAAAAAAGTGTCAAAGTCAATAGCCATATACATTGCACAGCATGGTGAAACATCAGAAATGCCCGATGATACATTACAAAAGTCTCTAGGAATTTTCAAGATGCATAATTCTCCCTTATTAAGAACTAGTGTTATTTAAGTGTCATGTACTGATATAGTGTTTAACTATTCTTTTTATTTCAATATTTTTCACATTTTAATATAGGAGGAGTAAGTTATTATTATTTAGTAATATTGTTTAATACTATTTATCATATAGTAATATGTTTTACAGGGTTTATTATAGGTTAATTCCTTATATTTTTCATTTTTTTATTTTGGTTTCAGTAATTTCAATACTTAGATTTATTTCTGCTATCATTTGTAATATAGATGTTATTTTGTGTAGGTCTTTTTTATTACAAAGTGTCCGCAGGGTCTTAAAAAGTATTAAAAGTTGATAAATCAATGTAGAGAAATTAAAGGCCTCTAAAATTACAAAGTGTCCGCAGGGTCTTAAAAAGTATTAAAAGTTGATAAATCAATGTAGAGAAATTAAAGGCCTCTAAAAAGTATTAAAAAGTCTTAAATGCTATTTTGTATTCAATGTTATATCATTTTTGATTATGCAATGTATGGTTGTATGCTGAAGTTTGCCTGAATGATATCTGAAAATATCAGCATGTTATTGTTTATGAAATCAATAAAATCCTGCTAGATTTGACATCATGCTGCTTTGTTTACTGCAGTAACCAAGGCAACGCCATTATTTCTGCAGTTCTATAGGCGCCAGCATGCTGAATTAGCTAGATTTAATAGGTTTTTATTCAGTATATGAATAATGTTTTCGTTCTGGATTAGTTTCTTACATTAATATTTAGTAGATATACTGTAAGTTAAAATCTCGCCAGTGTTTCCAGTTGAAACATAAAGTGGTTTTAAGTTCTTAAAATGTATGGAAAGTTTTTAAAAAAGATCTTAAAATGTATTGAATTTCACTCTCTGATTCCTGAATATATTCTGTATTATAGAAATTGGTTTTGATAACAGCCTTTATTATAATAAATTGTCAATTGTTAATGTTTATGTTATTAACGAAGCATAACATGTTAATAAATACTGTAACAAGTCCTCTTTCCTTAACGCATTAGCTATTAACTAATGGGAGCTTATTGAAAAGTGTTAGCACAATTTTGTTATTGTTTTTACATTTAATTTATGGTAACTCTGTGAGGGAATTTAAATTTGTGTCAGTCTTAACTGATAGATATGAGACTATTACAGAGCATCCTTAATAGAGAACCCCACTCCTGCCATTCATCACACGGATTAGAGCGGAATCTTACAGTAGAGAAAGAAGAGAACTCTGGAAAGAGCTATAGAAAAACTATGAGGAGAAAAGAGATGGCACTGTAGCAGGAGAAACAGATGGAAGTCTTCGATAGCATGTAGCACTTAGCACAGAATGATGAGGAGCTCAGATTTGTACATCTTGCAGAGTATTTGTTTGGGGTGATTTGATTCCCACAGACTGGAATTTGTGTTTGTGTGCACATAATGGTGTGTGCATGCCGGGATAGGCATATGTATGAGTGTGGATGTGCCTCAGGGCATTGCTGTGCTGGAAGGACTGCTGAGTGTGTGTGTGTGTGTGTGTGTGTGTGTGTGTGTGTGTATTGGAGCTCCCGAGTGGAGCGTTATTAATGCGATTCTTCCACATCCTTGATGTGCCAGTAAACCAAAAGGACTTTGCGCTGCCCTGTGTACTTTTTTCGCCCACCCCACAGCAGCTCATACACAAATGCTTTTCTTTTTCCTCACAAAAGCACATTAAAATTCACACCCACGCCCACACTTTCGCAAACCTACACGCACATTTGGCCTTTTGCCTCGCCTGCACCCTGCCCTCTGGACAACTGGACAAGCAGATCACACACACTCACGCAAACACTAAAGGCTGTCTTTCTCAGCGCAGACTGTCAGTCTGTTTAATCAGTAGTTTAGCACTTCTCTGTGCAAGTGTGAGAACACAGTGCATCTCTGTAACGACTGTAGTTGAGACGGAGGACTTCACCGATATTAAAGCCTTCCCCTGCTCTGTGGAGACAAAGTCCCTGCTGAGTGTTAAATGCCTACGTTTTTTTAATTTTTTTAATTTCATTTTTTTTTATTCCTGTACACGATTAGAATTAAACAGCTTCAGATTGTGCTTGGGCTTTTTTTTTTTATCTAATTCAAGTTGAATAAAGAACCATATTATGTAATTTGGGAATAAATTAAAATGTAGGGCCCTATAATATATATATATACTCTCACTCTCACTTTATTAGGTACACCTGTCGTACTGTTCGTTATCGCAAATTTCTAATCAACCAATCACATGACAGCAACTTAATGCATTTAGGCATGTAGACATGGTCAAGACCATCTGCTGCAGTGCAATCAGAATGGGGAAGAAAGATGATTTAAGTGACTTTGAACGTGGCATGGTTGTTGGTGCTAGATGGGCTGGTCTGAGTATTTCAGAAACTGCTGATCTACTGAGATTTATACACACAACCATCTCTGGGGTTTACAAAGAAGGGTCCGAAAAAGAGAAAATATACAATGAGCGGCAGTTCTGTGGGCACAAATGCCTTGTTGATGCCAGAGGTCAGAGGAGAATGGCCAGACTGGTTCCAGCTGATAGAAAGGCCACAGTAACTTGTTACATAAATAACCACTTGTTACAACCGAGGTATACAAAAGAGCATCTCTGAACACACAACATGCCCAACCTTGAGGCGGATGGGCTAAAGCAGCAGAAGGCCACACTGGGTGCCACTCCTGTCAGCTAAGAACAGAAAACTGAGGCTACAATTTCGCACAGGCTCAGCAAAATTGGACAATAGAAGATTGGAAAAACATTCAGATGGTAGGTTCAGAAGTTGGCATCAACAACATGAAAGCATGACTCCATCCTGCCTTGTATCAACGGTTCAGACTGGTGGTGGTGGTGTAATGGTGTGGGCGATATTTTATTGGCACACTTTGGGCCCATTATTACCAATTGAGCATCCTGACAATGCCACAGCCTAACTGAGTATTGTTGCTGTCCATTCCTTTATGACCACAGTGTTCTTCTGATGCTGACTTCCTGCAGGAAAAAACTCAATGTCATAAAGTGTAAGTCATCTCATACTGGTTTGTTGACCATGACAATAACTTCACTGTAACTCAAATGGCCTCCACAGTCAGCAGACCTTAATCCAGTACAGCACCTTTGGGATGTGGTGGAACAGGAGATTGGCATCATGGATGTGCAGCCGACAAGTCCGAAGCAACTGCGTGGACCAAAATCTCTGAAAAATATTTTCAGTACCTTGTTAAATTTATGCCACAAAGGATAAAGGGAGTTCCAAAGGTAAAAGGGCGTCTAACACTGTACTAGTAAGGTGTACCTAATAAAGTGGCCGGTGAGTGTATGTATATGTGTGTGTATATATTATATATCTATATAAAATGTTATTCTTCTCTCAGACATGTTGAGCAACTATTTCATTTACTTAAACATGGGCCCTTTCTTTTAGATAGACTGCAAGCTGACATTCAGTTCTGCATCATTTAAATCAACAGCTGATGCATTGAACCAAGGCTTTGATTTTTGTATGAGTGTACCATACAATATGACATTAAGGAATAAAGAATATATTAACACAATAAAGAATCTATTATATTTACATCCACATTGATTGAAAAGATTTAAAAGTTTTATCACTGGTTAAATTACGCTGTCAGAACATTGCCCTGCTTGCTTGAATATACTGTATTATCTAGCCCAAAACCATGACTTTAGTGGAAGGACTAACTAATTATTTGGAAGTCTTTGAAAGAGCAGCAGTCAATACTTTTGCATTTTATCTTGCAGCTTTACAGAGGCTTCTTTGCCTCTGCGACTTTCATGAGATGAAATGAAAAACAATGCTTATTTAATTTTGCTGTCGGGTATAATATAGCTGGCTCTGCCTCATCCTTCAATGACGACCTCTTTGCAAAGCCTGCATTACATTGTGACAGGTTAACAAAACAATATATACTGAAATGTGCTGCGCAAATTGTGGAGGTCAGACAGAAATGAACAGGGACGTTGTTAAAAATAAACTTCAAATGCTTGTTTCTAACATTAGGATCCTATTGTCTATTGCAGAGACACAGGTGCTGCCTCAGAGTGCAATATTTGCTGAACGTCTTGCTCAGTACCAAATTGAACTCTTGAACGTATGCTCTCATGTTTGCATGCTCATGACTATGACTACATGAATATAAATATGACAGCTTTCTTACAGCATTTGAAATGATATAGTACACTTTTCAGCTACTTTATTAGGTTCACCTTAGGTTGAGCTGGTTGGACCACCCTATTTACTGCAGATTTCTAGATTGACATTCTTGAAGATCACCTCCCTTTCTATATCCAAAAGGTGTTCTGTTGATTTGAGACTGTGAATGTGGACTGTTCCACTGTAGCTAACTCATTGTCAAGTTATTGTAAGCTGCATGGCATGATGGGACATTATCCTGCTTGAAATAGCATCATAAGATGGCCAGCAACATTACTCAAGTAGCCTGTTGCATTTAAACAGTGAACAATTGATGTAAAGGGGAGGAAATTGTGCCAAGAAATGTCCTCCTCACCATTACCAGCATGAACCATCAATGCAATGCATAATGGATCCATGCTTCCATATTGTTTGTTCTAAAGTGACATCTACCATCCAAAAAAATATTTGCAGCAGAAGCCAAGACTCATACCAGATCTTTTTCTATTCTTTTGTTGTCCAATGTTGGCAAGTCAGTGTTAATTGTAGCCTCTGTTTGTTGTTCTTATTTAAGTGAAAGTTAAAGTTGTGACATGGCCAAGTCTGGTGACCCATACTCAGAATTTGTTCTCTGCATTTAACTCAACCAAGTGCGCACACACACAGCAGTGAATGCACACACTCACACACACACACACACACACACACACACGCACACATCTTGAGGCAAAGCATTGCTGCCTGGGGAGCAGTTAGAGGGCCGGTGCCTTGCTCAAGGGACTTACTTCAGCATTGGTATTGAGATTGGTATAAGAGCTGGTTATTCATTCTCACCACCAACAATCCTTGCCGGTGCCAGGACTTGAATCTGTGACCTTCTTGATCACTTAAACATGTTCAGAGATTCTTTTTTGCAGACATTGGTTACAATGAGTGATTATTTGAGTTACTCTGGCCATCGACCTCTGGCATCAGTAAGGCTTTTGCACCCACAGAGGTGCCATTCAAATGATGTGTTTTGTTTCTTGTTTTTTGTAAACCCTGGAGATGGTTCTATATGAAAATATCTGTGGATCAGAATAACCTCTAATAGATAAAATCACCTTGATTTTTTTAAAATTCTGATGTCTATAGATCACCTTCGGTACATCACTTTAACAACATCTACATGTCTAAATGTGTGCAGTTGCTTGTTTATGTGATTGGCAGATTAAATACTTGCATTTGCAAGCAGTTGAGCAGGTGTACCTAAAAAAAAGACCTGTTTCAAAAGACCTTGAAAAATTATATTTTTAATTTCTTGTGTGCATATCTGATTTGTTATGATTGAATCACTGTGTATGTATGTGTGTATGCGTTTTGTATCAGATGCTGAGGACGTGCTCCTTACCAGACCTCAGTAAGGTGTTTAGTGATGCTGCAGAACCTGAAGGTGCAGCCGCTCCTGACTGCAACCTAGAAATTGAAGATCTTGAAGATAAAGCAGATGAGCAGTCTGAATCTGAAGAGTAAGACACACACAACCTAATATATGCGTACATGCTCACATACACACACAGTGTCACTTATCTGTCTCTTTCTGTCAGTGTGTATGAGGATGACGATTTAAGAGAGCTCAGAGCGTCTATGGAAAGGCTTCTTCAGGAGCAGCACAGTGAAGATAATGATGAAGAGGAGGATGAGGGTGGTGGATCTAATGGCAGCCCGGCCGATGAAGAGGCAGCTGGTCTTAATGGGTTGGCTAGTGCTGGTGATGACAAACGCAGCCCAGAGGAAGAAACTTTTAATGGAATGGCTGAAGATGGTGATGATGTTAGCCATGGTGAGGAAGAGCCAGGGGGCCCAGTCACAAATGGAATGGAGTATGAAGATGATGAAGAGCAGAACAGCAGTGAAGCACAGCTCAATGAGGAGTGGCAGTCAGGTAATGCAAACACAACTGCAGAGCTCAGACTTAACTACAAGTGAAGTGCTATGAGTATAGTACGTCTAGCTAGATCCAAAATCACATTAGCACTCACAACACAACAGCTAATGTATGTGCAAATGCATCTATGAACAGTGCCACAACTAACCACATGTGCTAATACATTTAGATGTATTAAACCTAAGCAGAAACATCCCGCTCTCCCTCGTGAACCTAATACGGCTGTAACTGCAATTTATCGAAATTCCGCTAAACCTGGCTGTATAATAGAGCACGTTTCTATTGACCCCAACTTTACAGCAAAAAAGGTGTTTACAGCCTGGTACAAAAAATGATTTTAGTGTAAATAGCTAATATTACCCTTCATGACAACTGTGAGGGGGTGATTTTTTTTTTTTCATAACTCATCCGTTTCTTATATATTTAAGTTCTATTAAGTCTGCATAATTAAGGGTGTGGCCACTTGAGTGACAGCTAGGTCTCGCTGCTCGCTGTCTCGTCACCTCAGCTGATTCCGGCTGATTAGCTGCTGAATTTGGCATATACATCGTATTTTTGTTTTGCTTTATGTGGCTTTACACAGTCAATTGCCTTTTGGAATTATGTCCTACAATTATCAGATGATATTGCTTGCTGTGTGCACTTTATTGTGTTCACAAACCTTTCATGTGGCCTCCATTTCCCAGGTGAGTGAAATTATATACTTATATACCATCTCTATAAATGTATTTGTTTTATTTAAGATAATTTACTTGAATGCACTCCAAAATCTGAAAGATTGATTAGCTTTATGCTTTAGAACAGTCATCTGAAATATTGTCATACAGTGTTATGCCTGGATTTCATAAATAGCCTTGCATTTACTAACACTGACTATATTTGAAGTATTTGGAAGTTATTCACACTTTCCTCCTGTAGAAAAACATAATAAGAACAATGCTTAGTGGCTCAATGTATTACAACAGTGTTTTTAAAAGACTAAACCCTTTATTGATGTAGTACACAACCAACACAAACGAATCTCAGGTAATGAAGTATTAAGTGTTTTGCACAAAGAAAAGCCTGTCTAATCAAAATGCTAGCAGGCATCTTAAGCTACCCTCTTGCCCTTCCTCTTTGCCCTTTTTTTTTCTGGTCAGTGGGACGATGTGCAAACAAAATGGCGGCAATTGGCCACGCCTACTAGCTTCATTTGTGCTCTTCAGAAACCTATGGGTAGGGCCAGAGAGAATATGCGGACGTTTTTTGCTATTTCTGCGGACAATTTTGGTAAAAAATCTGCGGATTTCTGTGGAATTATTTTGGGAGTATCATAACTAAACCTAATGTGAAATAAAAAATTATGTCTTTTTAACCTTTATTTACTGTTTAAAATGCAAATCCAATTAGATTCAGTTTATTTGGTAAACAAAGCAAGTCTCTCATATAATGTATCTACTAAAAGACAGAAGATATTATTGTACAAACTGTATTGTACATAAATCAGATGAAAATTTTTATATTAGTCAATAATATTACTGTAATTAATTTAAAAACTGAAAAAATATGGATTTACACACATTTACTTAAGTAAATAAACAGAATTAGTGATGGGCTAAAAATCTGCTGAAAATCTGCAGAGTTCTGCGCGCGCAGATTCCGTGTGGGCCTACCTATGGGTGACGACATGGATAGTACTGTATGTCCATATCTTTTACAGTCTATGATTAAACCAGATATGTCTTTATCTATTTAACCATATCCATTAATACAGCACAACAGCTCCTGTATTCTTTGCAAAATAATGCAGTTTAGTAACTTTAATGTGGAAATGCTCAACAACATGGAACAACTTACTCTTTTTAGACTTGTCTAGTTGTTTAGTGGTTGACGCCCTAAAGTCGTGGTCTCGCTATACTTTTCACCCCATAGACCTCCATTCATACGCGTTTGAATGCTGCAGACTGGAAACACAAGCTTGTGCGAGAAGTTTTGCATGTCGCTGTGTTCCAAAGTTCAAGCTTGGTGAACTCTGACTGGCAAAATCGCATCACATGATTGAAAACCTGACCCTTCTGTACAAAAATGTAAAATATAGAGCAACCATTAATTTTATCTGTTCATCTGTTTGTTTTTTGTCCCCATCTGCTTGTTTTATTCCCATTGCTGTCAGACAGAATTTAGCATTCTTAAACTCTAACGTGGCCACGGCTTACCAAAGCAATACAAATGAAAGTCAGCCATACTAATTATACTCACAAAAGTCTCTAGATTCAAAGTCAAATGTCACCTATGAACACCTGCACTGCTCATACCAAACGGTTGCAAACAGTATGAATTCATTCATGGTTGTTCCACACTCATGTCAGCAACTGTATAGTCTCACAGTTCTCAATTCAAAATTAATTAGACACATTAATTAGATCCCTAAGAAGGATATCCCACTGCTGCCACCATCAAGATGGCGGCGATGCCAAGATGGCGGCGCGTACACATCGCGAGGCTCGGCGTCTCTCCAGTTTCTGCAATTTTGCAGTATTTTTCCTGCTCATTTCGGGTCTGTTCGTGCAGAACAGTAAAGCCTTTACATCGTACACCCGACAGGAGATCTTGGATATTGGTTTGTGCATTTTGGACAGTTTTATCAGCAATCTACGACTCATCCCAGAGATCGCCAGGACACCCGAGGCTGAGCGCTCTGTCCGGCCGGGCAGAAGTGCTCGGAGACGGCGATGCGAACGTAAACAAAGGTGGGGGAAGCGCGGCGGGCTAAGAGCTAAGCTAAAGCTAACACCACACCGGCTCTCTTTACCCAGCATCTTCCTCGCCAATGTACGGTCCCTGGTGAACAAAATGGATGAGATTAGACTGCGCATCAACCACAGCAAAAGATTATGGAACTGTAATGTCATGATTTTCACAGAAACATGGCTAAACAGCGGGATACCAGACAACGCTTTATCTTTAACTGAGCATCAGACATTCCGAGCAGACAGAGCGGCGGATAACTCCGGTAAGACCCGAGGCGGAGGATTATGCATTTAAATTAACAAAGCGTGGTGCACAAACTCTGTCATCGTTGGGAGACATTGCTCTGTTAACCTGGAATTTCTGATGGTCAAATGCAGACCGTTTTATCTGCCACGGGAGTTCACCTCCACCTTTATAATCGCTGCTTATATTCCACCCGATGCTGATGCAAAGCTTGCTATGAATGAACTTCATGCAGCCATCAGCAAACAACAGACTGCTCACCCGGAGGCTGCTTTTATTGTTGCGGGGGATTTTAATCACTCAAACTTAAAGACAGTGCTCCCCAAATTCCATCAAAACAATTTCTATCACACACGGGGAAACAAGACTTTGGACCAGGTATACACAAACATGGCTGAAGCCTATGCTGTTACCCCCCTCCCCCACCTGGGTCAATCAGATCACCTTTCTTTGTTCCTCACCCCCCGATACTCACCCCTCATCAACCGTGTGAAGCCATCAGTGAGGACCATCAAAGTGTGGCCAGCGGGGGTAGACTCCACACTCCAGGACAGGTTTCAACACACAGACTGGAGTATGTTTGCTTCCCAGGCCACATGTGGCTCTCACACAGACATTAACAGCTACACTTCCTCTGTTCTGGAATACATCAACACCACCATTGACAGTGTTACAACCCAGAAACAGATCACCACATACCCAAATCAAAAGCCATGGATGAACAAGGAGGTGCGCCTCCTGCTGAAGGCACGCAACACTGCCTTCAGATCAGGGGATGCACAGGCCTACAGCACTTCCAGGGCTAATCTGAAGAGGGGCATCAAAAAGGCCAAGCACTGTTACAAGCTAAAGCTAGAGGAGCACTTTTCCAACTCTGATCCTCGGCGCATGTGGCAGGGCATACAGGCCATCAGCAACTACAAACCCAGCCATTCCACACCCACAGCCACAAATGTCTCCTTCCTGAACAAGCTTAATGACTTTTATGCCCGCTTTGAAAGAGACAATAATGAACCCTACATCAGGATCACTTCCTCAACTGACCACTCACCCATTACACTCACCTCCTCAGAAGTCTACACCGCACTGAGTCGGATCAATGTGCGTAAGGCTGCTGGACCGGACGGTATTCCTGGGCGTGTCCTCAAAGCATGTGCAGAACAGCTCGCTGGGGTATTCACAGACATTTTCAACCTGTCCCTTAACCTAGCAGCTGTGCCAACATGCTTTAAAACCACCTCTATTGTGCCAGTGCCGAAACACTCCAGCCCAACATGCCTGAATGACTACCGCCCGGTAGCACTCACACCCATCATCATGAAGTGCTTCGAGCGGTTGGTCCTGGCACATCTGAAAGACTCTCTGCCATCCACACTGGACCCACATCAGTTTGCCTACCGTGGCAACAGGAGCACAGAAGATGCAGTCTCCATAGCACTGCACTCTGTACTCACACACCTGGACAATAAAAACACTTACGCACGAATGCTGTTTGTTGACTTCAGCTCAGCATTCAACACTGTCATACCCTCTAAGTTAATGATCAAACTTAGAGACCTGGATATAGACACGTCTCTCTGTAACTGGGTTATGGACTTTCTGACTAACAGACCTCAGAATGTTAGATCAGACCACATTTGCTCCACCACCGTCACACTCAACACTGGTGTACCACAGGGCTGTGTGCTGAGCCCCTTCCTCTACTCCCTTTTCACCATCGACTGTAGGCCTGTGAACAGATCCAATGCCATCATCAAATTTGCAGATGACACCACAGTGATTGGTCTAATCAGCAACAATGATGAGACTGCCTACAGGGAAGAGATACAGCAACTGGCCACGTGGTGCACCAACAATAATCTGCTCCTTAACACCGACAAGACCAAGGAGCTCATTGTGGACTTCAGGAAGGGACGAACAGGCTCACATGATCCCATCTACATCAATGGGATGGTCGTCGAGCCTGTATCATCCTTCAAGTTTCTGGGGACCCACATCTCCAAGGACCTTTCCTGGACCACCAACACCTCCAGCCTGGTCAAGAAGGCTCACCAGCGCCTATTTTTCTTAAGGCAACTTAAGAAGAACCAGCTGTCATCAGCCGTCTTGGTGAACTTCTACCGCTGCACAATAGAAAGCATCCTGACGAACTGTGTCACAGTCTGGTATGGAAGCTGCTCTGTTGCGGAGCGTAAGGCACTGCAGCGGGTGGTGAAAACTGCCCAACGCATCACAGGGATCACACTGCCAGCCATAGAGGACATCCAGAGGAAACACTGTCTGCGCCGAGCACGCAGTATTCTTAAAGATTTCTCTCACCCTGCTCACAGACTGTTTTCTCTCCTGCCTTCTGGCAGGTGCTTCAGGCTCCCCCGGACAAAAACCAGCAGACTAAAGAACAGCTTCTTCCCCAGAGCTGTCTCCCTCTTGAACTCTGCTCCCCACTGACTGTTTGCCCCCCTAATACACACCCCACTCTCCTCTCCTCATAACTCAGACTCATCATAATCACTGCACTACTTAACATTTGCACATTTAAAAATTGCACATATTCATTGCACTGATTCATTTATTTGAACTGTACATACCTACTGCACATGTACATTTGTAAATTATGTACACATCCACTGTACATATACATTTGTAATTATGTTTATCTATCTGCACACTTCTGATTATTAATAGCAACCTGTACATTTATCCATCTATTGTAAATCTCTGTTCATAGCTAACACAACCTGTATATAATGTTGATAGTACATCCATTTGTAAATATCACCATAGTTTTTCTATAACTGCACTTTATAACTTATACCTGTATCCTGCACTTGCTGCTATTGCACTCCTGGTTAGACCTAAACTGCATTTCGTTTCCTTGTACTTGTAGATGTGTGATGACAATAAAGTTGAATCTAATCTAATCTAATCTAATCAAATATTATGAGCTTAATGATGAAGAGGTGATAGGTGTTGCATGAGCTTGATTCTGAAACCAGCTTGCAAACTAACTCTGAACTTGACAGTACTTAAGCAGTGCACACAATGCAACATAATTGGGCTATTTTTGCTCCAGGTTCTCCCTTCAGACAATCCTAGATATTGTCCTGATTATATTAGATGTTCTAAAGATGATCTTATCAGATTTTCCTGTGGCGTGAGCTGTGTTTACAGTCACTAAGTCTGCTCTGAAGAATTGGAGGCTCCCCAATAGCAAATTGTAAATATTTAACATGTTGAACATTTTGAATATTTTCAATCAGAAATTCCAAGGAGAGAACCCAAAGGACCCATGCATGTACGATATGGAGATTAGCAGGTGAAATTAAACTGTTTCCAATCAGAAAGCAGGTTTACAGAAGGTGACGGAAGCATGATGAATGCATTCATGGCACAGCACAAAAAGATTTGGACAGCAAAGATGGAGGATCAGCATCGATTTGTGGCAACAGAACAAGTGTTTATATAACACTATCATTGCAATTTCTTCCTGCCCTTTCGTCCGCTATATTTAATCTCGAGTCTCAAGAGATATTGTGAGATTTCAGACCTTGTTTGCATCTTGGTTTTTGAAAATCTGTTGATGTGTGGTTTTCTGTAGTGATGCGCACCACACGCTATAAGACATGGACCAGTATAAGATTCTTGACGGTATGATAACCTTGGATAAAAACATCATGGTTTTAAAATATCAAGTTATTGCAAATACTGCTCTGAAATATATTCTTTTTAAATGTTTGCGTAAAAAAAACTACTTTTTCACATGTAAACACAATATATTTTATTTAAAAAAACACTTAAAACATTTTTGAACAGTAAACCTGTCAGGCTAAACTATTGAAATAAATCAATAAATTTTTTTTTCTTTGGATATAAAGTAAGCCACTGTACTGTTCAGGTGTATAGCATGCTTGGATGCTGGTGCATAAGGAAGATGTTTTTCAGATGTTTCCTGTATCATGGGCTGACCAGGAGTTTTTGATGTGGAGGGTTCTTTTCTGCTGGAGATACTGTTGCCCTAAAAAGCTAAATTAAATAGTCGTAAAAATCACATTAAACATACAGTACATATACTGTAGCAACAGTATAATAGAAAATGTTAGCGGTTAAAATCTAAAACCTTGACTTTTCCAAACCGTGGTAAACCTTGAAACTGGTTAACGTCCAATGTCTACACTACCTGACAAAAGTCTTGTCGTCGATCCCAGTTGTAAAAGCAACAAATAATAACTTGACTTCTAGTTGATCATTTGGAAAAGTAGCAGAAGGTAGATATTTCTGATGAATCATCTGTTGAACTGCATCCCAATCATCACAAATACTTCAGAAGACCTATTGAAACCCTCTTGGACCCAAGATTCTCACAAAAATAAGTCAAGTTTGATGAAGGAAAAATCATGATTTGGGGTTACATTCAGTATGGGGGCGTGCGAGAGATCTGCAGAGCAACCTGAGGTATCAAGACATTTGTGCTGCCCGTCACATTAAAAAACACAGAAGAGGGCAAATTCTTCAGCAGGATAGTGCTTCTTCTCATACTTCAGTCTCCACATCTAAGCTCCTGAAAGCAAAGAAGGTCACAGTGCTCCATGATTGGCCAGCCCAGTCACCAGACATAAACATTATTGAGTATGTCTGGGCTAAGTTGGAGGAGGCATTGAAGATGAATCCAAAGAGTCTTGATGAACTTTTGAGTCCTGCAAGAATGCTTCTTTGCCATTCCAGATGACTTTATTAATAGGTTATTTAAGTCATTGCAGAGATGTATGGACAATAACAAAAAAAAATCTGCTGCACCATGATTTTTTATTTTATACAGAACATTATTTCTGTTAACTGACAAGACTTTTGTCTAAGCAAAGTCAGACCTTACTGTCCTAATTAAATATTAAAAAATCAAGGCATGTTTTATTTTGCTAAAAAATAATTTAAGCCTTTTATATAAGCCACTTCTGATACCAAATGATCAAGTAGAAGTCAAGTTATTATTTGATGTTTCTAAAACTTGGATAGGCGACAAGACTTTTGTCAGGTAGTGTAAACACAATTTTTTTTATACTCATGTTTGTTGTATCTGACATTCTAGAACATTTATCAACAATCTTTTAGTGTGTTTCAGCGTTATACCGATGTAGACCTTTAAACGGTACAAACAGTTCCACTTACAGATCGATTATCAGAAAACAAACCCACAAATAGATCGAAACCCAGTAGACCAGCTAACATACATTAATAGCTTCAAATGCTAGAGAGAGGTCTGATATTGATACCATATCAAATAAAACATTGCAGCATGCTAAAACAGGGCAACAGCTATAGAGTCAGTGACTAATACAGCACAAAACCTACCGTATTTGTTTAAACAGCGCAGCAGTATACCATATCTTTGAACTTAACAAACACACCCCAAATGCTAATGTAATCTGTAAATGGTAAAAAAGTCTAAATCTAAAAGTTGATACAACAATACAACAGCATCCATGAAAAATCACAAATGGTGACACAATCCAGAAACGCAACTACGTCAATAATTGCTCAAAACAAACTCTGAACAGTTGCTCTCTGCATCCACAAAGACAATAGCCGAAATGCCTCCCAAACACAACTCACGTTCAAATCTTTATTGCTAAGCTGACTAGAACTGCGAACAAGTATTGTGTTTATTGAGCTAAAGATTCGGCTCTGTCTAATTAAGCCTGGTGATTGATGGCTTTGTTTGACTGCAGCATGTGGAAGGATGCTGGTAAATAACACTCTCAGTCCTGACTTGGATCAGCACATTATCTGCCAGTATTCCACAACAATGCACTCCCACTGTGTGAACTTTGTGATTTCTTGTTTTTTTGAGTGCAGATGGCAGCGAGGAGGAGGACGACGAAGAGCTGGAGCAGCAGGACAGTATCTTCAGTCGTCTGGAGGAGCTGCGGCTTCATCTAGAGCAGGCCATGGGCTTCGAGAACTTCATCCAGGCCTACAACAAAATCAAGGTCTAAATTAAATGTCAAGTCTAACTGTGTATCTTCAGTCAGATTCAGAGGCTTGGTGCCCAGTTGAATGCATTGTGGAAATCCGAAAAAATCTAAGATGTCTTTAGTGGTCAAACGCCACCAATAACAATGCAGCCATGCACGTCTAGATGAGGACACTCATAAATTTTAAACGCTAAGTTTTGTTTTTAGCCATAGGGTACATTCTGGGAATTAGATACAGATGTTATCCCTAACCTTTAAGAATGTTAAATGTGATGCTTTTTTATAGTTTGTCACTCTGGAAGTGCAATAAACTGCTGTAATTTGCTGTGTATATATATACAGTTGCAATCAGAATTATTGAACCCCCTTTGAATTTTTTTTCTTTTTTAAATATTTCCCAAATGATGTTTATTAGAACAAGGAAATTTTCACAGTATATCTGATAATATTTTTTTCTTCTGGAGAAAGTCTTATTTGTTTTATTTTGGCTAGAATAAAAGCAGTTTTTAATTTTTAAAACCCATTTTAAGGTCAAAATTATTAACCCCTTTAAGCTATTTATTTTTTCCATAGTCTACAGAACAAACCATCATTATACAATACCTTGCCTAATTACCCTAACCTGCCTAGTTAACTTAATTAACCTAGTTAAGCCTTTAAATGTCACTTTAAGCTGTATAGAAATGTCTTAAAAAATATCTAGTCAAATATTATTTACTGTAATCATGTCAAAGATAAAATAAATCAGTTATTAGAGATGAGTTATTAAAACTATTAGGTTTAGAAATGTGTTGAAAAAGTCTTCTCTCCGTTAAACAGAAATTGGGGGAAAAAAAATAAACAGGGGGGCTAATAAATCAGGGGGTTGAATAATTCTGATTGCAACTGTGTGTGTGTGTGTGTGTGTGTGTATAT
>CAIGQZ010035027.1:6458867-6471750 GCA_903798205.1 Danio tinwini
AAGGATATAAATAAGGATATAAATAAGGAGACTTAAACTGTTTATTTTGTATGGTTTTATCCAACTTTACATCGTTATTTGTGTGATTTCTGTGTGTTTATTTAGGCTATTCATGAGGATGAGGATGAGAACATTGCAATGGGCTCCAGCATGGTGCAAAACATTTTGGGAACTGAGCACCAGCACTTGTATCCTAAAATCCTCCATTTGGTGATGGCAGATGGAGCTTACCAGGAAGGTAAAGTGTTTACACACAAACACACTCTCAGTCTGCGATGTGTTCATGCACCATTTCATCTGAACGTCTTCATACAGACTGTAATTCATTCAGTCGGATCAGTCAGCAGTGGAGCAATATAACATGAATGGGTGTAGAAGTGAGCAATTATGTCACTCAATACAGAGAATTGAGCGCTTTATAGAATGACATGAGAACTTTCATATATCATTTTTTTATATTTCATTGATAAATAGACCACTTAGAAATTCTTAGTTTCCCTGGATTTACAATTTAGAGTTATGCGTTTGAATAAAACACAATTTAGATTTTTGTTCTGCAAACTACTGATGACATTTCTTCTCAATGTAAATAGAAATGTTGTCATTTACAGCATAAAATGACTATTATGTAATTTACTTTGGGTGTACTGGATATACTAGACATTTTGCACGCAACTTTTCTAGTATATCCAGTACACCCAAAGTAAATTACAATTGATAAGCAGTGCTTTCCACACATAGACTTTACTTGGGCGGGCCACTCAGGTATATTAACGGCCCCCCAAGTATATTTTACACTTTTTTTTGTATTCGTCTAATATAAGCAAACATCCGCGAGTGATTAAGTAGTGTAAAATCTTTTCTCCATTACCCATTTCATACTACTAGTTCTGTGTGCACGAGAAGAACTGTCAACACTCCCACTGACAGTCTCACATGCTCTGCAGACCCACAGAGACCTGCACCTTTTTGCATCCGGCAGGGGTTTCTAAATCTACTAAAATGTCCAGGATTTAGTTTTGTTTTTGTGTTCTAAGCTGTCGTTAATTTTATGCGCACAGCAGCGAGAGAGATATTAAATAATTCATTCATTAATCTAAACGACTCTGAAAAACTTTACTAACTACTTGAAGAGGACAAAATGACATCTAAATTGGCTGCAGAATATTTGTACACCATTAGAAATGGGTAATCAACTCATTTGTCAACTTATTTAAATAATCTACACATTTTATTTTTGTAGTTATTAAAATGTTTAGAGATCTTGTCTGTTTTTATTCTATTTTTCTGTCATTTATTTCTCATTTGCTGTATATTTTATCAATTTGATGATTTTATTACATTTTATACATCTAAAATGCTTTGGCAAAACTGTACAAAATGTCATGCCAATAAAGCAACCTGAACTGGAGTGAGAGATGGAGAGAAGCAGGTTTTACCTGTCAGTGGGTGCTCATGCAATAGCATAAAAGAGAAATAGTGGATTTGTTTTATTTATTTCAAGTCTTTTTTTTTTTTTACTTTAACCCATTAAAAAGAAAATGTTTAAAACAGATAATAATAAAAATAGTGTTAAAAATCTAATTATGTTTTAATGTTGCATATAGTTAACTATTTATGTGCTGTGGGTAAAAGGTGTGTTTCAATCCAGCCACCACCATAAGTATATTTCAAACCTGTAGGAAGCACTAAATAATAATAATTGAGTGTCCAGAAAAGCACTATATAAATGTAAGGAATTATGATTATTATTAAGTTATTTACATATTTATGTATCAATTATTATATTTTTTATATATTTTTCTCAATTGTTATTAGCAGTGTAAATTAAATTTAAATGATCATTTACGCTTACTGGGGAGCTTTTACATGCATCCATATATATATTTGCAGGTATAATAATAAAAAAAATTGTAACAATCCTTTATATAAATAATTTACAAATATATATCATATTAAAAATGTATATTGCATCTTTAATACTATTATTCTCATGAAAAGAATACTCATATGACATTTAACATGAGTTTAAAAAATACATGGAAGCAAAATTATTTCTCAGTTCAGATTTAATGGGTTTTTCCAAACTGATTATCTGTTCAAATTAGCAGTGCCTGGTCTTGCCATAGATGTCTGCGGCAAAAGATGCTCCTTGTTTATGCCTCTGAGCAGTCCCAGGGCATCTGGGTCAGATCACATCATCTGGGTTCAGACACAAACATATGTCTACTAGTGTATGCAGCAGCAGCCTCTGACCGATGTGAGGGTATAACTCCTGATTATTCACTTTAGTGTGACTTCTGACATCAGGAAAATAGTCTGGAAGTTTTCTTTAGATCTCAGCCTCACGACAGAGTTGATCATTCTATAACAGTTCCTCTGTTTCTCTCTCTCTCCCTCTCTCTCTCTCTCTCTCTCTCTCTCTCTCTCTTTCTCTCTTTCTCTCTCTCAGATAATGATGAATAGAAGTTATTCATCCGTGCTGTTGGCAGCCTTGGACAATCTGCTGGCAGGCTGAAGTGTTCCCATGATGCTCTTTGACAGGCCGAGGAGGTGCACGTGGGGAAAGGGGAGGGAAAAGGGGGAAATGGGCCACTCAAGCATGGGCAGTTTAGAGTCCACGCTTGACTGTAGTTCTACTTCCATATCTCAAGCAACCGAAGAACTACTCTGTAAATTTTGTGCATATAAATGTGCTGTGGATAATAATATTTAACCAAAGCGTAGCCGAGTGTTAGCAGGCAAAGAGGTAGGACGTCTGGGACGGAGATGTACATGCCTGTCTTCCTATAGCTGACGACAGACTGTTTGTGTGAAAATGCTGCTCATGCTGTATTCACAACAGCTGAAGCCCTGGAAACTGCTTTTTAAGGCTTTAGACTGGCCAGGGAGGTCTAGTTCAGGGGACGGAGGTCAATTATCTGCCCAATATCAGGTGCTCGCACACAACGGGCAGCCGGTTTTTAACCAGCTGTCTACCTCAGAGAACAGACCAGTCTTAACTGCTAGCCTAAAAATACCTTCTTAAAATTCTTCTTAAATCTTTTCTGAAACCTCTTTTTCTACTTTTTACACATTGTTTACATGGCGTCCTCAGAAATTATTTTGCCTTATTCAAGATTTATTCTCGATTCGGTGAGGCTTAATGCATTAGGTCCAGATCTGACTTTTATTTAGTGAGCTTGGGTAGATTTACTATGCATATACAGTGTTTTAACGCACTTTTTGGCTTTACTAAAGGGATTGTTCACCCAAAAAATTTAATAAATAATATTAATAATAAACTGTTATTGTTTACTGTAGTTACTGGTGTGACTTTATTTTTTAAAAGAAGATATTTTGAAGAATGTAAATACCAATTTTGCACGTACAATGAAAAAAATAGGGATCAAAACACCACAGGTCCCCATTCACTTTCATCGTATGGACGATAACAATCCCCACTTCTTTTGGAATGACATAAATAGAGATTTTTTTTTTTGGATGAATTATCCCTTTAAGAGCATTTAAACTGCGCATGTTGTATGCAAACGCATCTCTAACGGGACGAATTGCTCGTTTTAGCTGTCAGAATGTGCTACTTGAAAGTGTACAGAATTGTAAAAATAATTTGCAAGCATTTTGTTTGGTTGCATGTTAGAATATGTATATCTTTGTATTGAGAAATAAAACTTCTTCTTTTTTTCTTAAAGAATGTGCCTGTGTGGCTATTTGGCAGTAAAACACTCCACTTTGGATGTGAAACAGCTGAGTTGAAATCAGTTGCCAATATCTATTTTCAGTCCGTTCTTTTCTGTCTTCAGCCTGATTGGCCTGTTGAGCTGTCAATCATCAGCAGGCATGCAGCTGTCACAGGAGTTGGCTGGAAGTGTGTAGGGGTTTCCCCTTTATCACAGAACACCCGCACATTCTCAGACAACCACAAACTGTTGTGGGTGTGTGTAGTAGTTGTGTCTGTGCCAGATTTCCTGAGTCATATAGTGTTTGCTTTCATTACATCAAGCCTCTGCAAATCCATTCATGTAAATGCAGAGCAAGGAAATCTTTTATAGACGTGCACTACTGTTCAAAGGTCAAGGTCGAATCGAAATTCAGTGAGGATGCTTTTGATAGATCCCAAGTGGGCCTGCACGATATTGGAAAAATCTAACAATGCAATATTTTTTATT
This sequence comes from Danio tinwini, assembly GCA_903798205.1. NCBI lineage: Eukaryota > Metazoa > Chordata > Actinopteri > Cypriniformes > Danionidae > Danio > Danio tinwini. Next base: position 6,463,037 of record CAIGQZ010035027.1, read on the forward strand.
CTGCGATATATATTGCGATATGAATACAGTTTCACTAGATGAGTTGAATATCTATTTGGGATGAATTTATCATTTTAGATTGATTGGGAATGTTTCTGTATAGGAGTGCATAAAATATAATTAACTATTTACAAGACAATTCAATTGATACTAATTAAATAAACAGCATTTTATTGTTATCAGAGAAGTCAATCTATATTCAGTTAGACAGTAATTGAACAATCAAAAGTAAAATAATACTGCATAGTATTACAATACAATAAAATTAATCGTTATTTATTGGTCAAAGTTACAATTTCTTATGCCTGAATACTTTTAAATCCCTCACATAGTCACAGGCGATAATAAAAAAACACTTGCAAAATGATAAATTATAATCCAGACTCAACATTGCATATATTCGTGATGTGACTATTGTGAATGATCACATTGCGATAACGATGCTGAAACGATATATTGTGTAGCCCTAACCTAAAGTGTTCATAAACTTCAGTTTTTTTATCGTCATAGAATCCTGAAAGGAAAAATATATCACTGTATTTGTCACTGATGATAATAAAAGTAATTTTGAGGGTTTTCTAAAAGTAAATGTATACATCAATATGTTCTCTTATACAGCTTAGTACAAATCTCCTTTGTTTTTCTACTTTTTTTATAAGATTTGATTAGCTTGGCCTAATAGGTGGAGTGGAGAGGCAAGTGATAAGAGTCAATTTAGTGGATGAGGATGATTGGGAGGCCATGGTTGGTAAAGAGCCTATGGAGGAAATTTGGCCAGGACATCATGCACTGTAAAAACATTACAGCTGGGCAGCTGGGGTGCCGGGAAAAAAAGTAAAATAACAGCCATTGAATTACAGAAATTTATCGTAAAATAACAGCCGTTGAATTTCAGAAATTTACTGTAAAATGACAGCCATTAAATTACAGAAATTTACCTAAAATAACAGACGTTAAATTACAGAAATTTACCTAAAATAACAGACGTTAAATTACAGAAATTTACCTAAAATAACAGACGTTAAATTACAGAAATTTATTGTAAAACAAGAGCCTTTAATTACAGTAATTTACCGTAAAATAACAGACATTAAATGACAGAAATTTCCCTAAATTAAAATTTCTGTCAATTAACGTCTGTTATTGTATAGTAAATTTCTGTAATTTAACAGCCTTTTTCACTTTTTTTCTGGCACCCCAGCTGCCAGAAAAAAAAGTAAAATAACAGATTTTTTTTACAGTGTCGTTACACCCCTACTCTTTACGAGAGGTAGCTTGGGATTTTTAATGACCACAGAGGGTCAGGACCTTAGATATGTATGTGCATGTGCAGCCGTAGTAAACAAATTAGGCTTCTTTCAAAAAAATAGTGCATAGATTGATAAATGACTTTCTCTTTGTACCTAGACAGCGTAATTGATCATAATTCTTTTGAATATATCCCAAAAAACAGTTTGAAGCGGCAGCAAAACATCAGTTGAATACTAAACTAAATTTTTTTTAACCCTCAATAAGCACTTTTCCTCAGAACTAGCAGCAGACACTTTCTGTGAGATCAATTAGCTTTTCATTTCTAACTCTATTTCATGCTTTGTTCGGCATAAACATAATTGTGTGGTGTTTTTTATATCCATTGTCACAGTTAATTATTCCCTTTTGATGGTTCTGTATGCAAATGCAGCTACCTGATCCCGTGGGAGAATAAATGACTGCATTTAAGAACCATTGATGGATGGAGCACTGGATTTTTATTTTCTTCATAATGGCAAGATTTTACTCTCATGCAAATAGATTTTAATTTGGAGGAAGACGTATATAGTACTGCAATTTTCTAAACGGCAGGGTGTTGTTAATCACACCATTACGATTAATTCACCTGAAAAGCTTTCAATTAAAAATAAAACTTATGTAATTAACTATTTATGATCTAAGCTGTACCAGTATGATGATACTCATTTGCCATTGCAAGAGAAACTTGAGTTGGTGATATAAAGATTTGAGTGATTGATTGCATTGATATGATGTTCAATATATTCATGGTCGGTCAGGAGTCATGGAGTTTGGGAGGACTCTTAATCAGGGCTTGCGGACACTAGAGGAATGTGTAATATGTTCATGACTGATGGGGTGAGTGGAGGAAGACAGCAGAATGAATTGCACAAGAAAAATCTGTTATCCTCGTCTCACCCTCTTTTACCCATTTATCAAATCCCAGGAGCTGAGTTAATTGACTTCCTGGTTTAGGTTCCCAATAGGCGATATGCGTGTCAATGAGGAAGACTTGCCTGTGTAGTCATTATTTTTTTCTGCTTTTTTTTAGTGGTTGTATTTTTAGTGGCGGCACAGTGGGTAGAGCTTTCACCTCACAGCAAGAAAGTCGCTGGTTTGAGCCTCAGCTGGGCCAGTTGGCATTTCTGTGTGGAGTTTGCATGTTCGCCCCGTGTTCGTGTGGGTTTCCTCCGGGTGCTCCGGTTTCTCCCACAGTCCAAAGACATGTGGTACAGGTGAATTTGGTAAACTAAATTGTCCGTAGTGTATGTGTAAATGAGAGTGTGTGGGTATTTTCCAGTGATGGGTTGCAGCTGGAAGGGCATCTGCTGTGTAAAACATATCAAGTTGTCCCCAATAAAACCCAAGAATTATGTTATTTCAGCATATTTTAAATAAGCAGTTTAAACAAACAACAAATATCATTTTTTTGAGTGCAAGTTGGCAATTCATTCAGCTGTGGCGACCCATTAATAAAGGGACTATGCCAAAAAGAAAATGAATGAATGTATTTTTAGTTATTTTAATAATGTGACACTCATTTTTGTATATCAAAATATCTTTCAGAAAAAAAAAAAAGATATAATCATGTCTTATAAATAGACAAGCCCGAAATTATTCATACCCCTGGAAAATTTTGACTTAAAGTTTCTTTTATTCAACCAGCAAGTTTTTTTGTTTTTTTTCTTCCGGAAATGACACAGGCTACTTATTAAGATAATAAGACAATTTACAAGGGCATCATTGTGGGGGAAAATAAAATAAAAGTGTCACAAAAATAATTTTGGGTTTGACTGTAGCTAAAAATCATGACTTCTTGTTGTCTGAATTTGCCTTTGTATTTTATCCATTGTGTAGGACTGTAATTCAATATTACTGTATTAAATATTTATTTTATTTTACTTCTGTTTTTGGAATGTTTTATTTATTTAATTTAAGCACTGAATATTTATTTTCCCAATTTTGCTAAACTAAATTGTGGCATTTATTAAATGGCATTTATTTGATAAAAAATGTCCGTAAATCAATTACTGAACAATACTTTGCCTTTAAAGGGGACCTATTAAGCAAATATCGCTTTTAGAAGGGGTTTAAACACAGTTGTGGCAACAGTTTGTGAATATAGCCAGCCTCTAATGGTAAAGATTAATTCTATTTTTTATAATCACACTTCATAAAAACATTCTGTAGAAACACTGTAGTTGACATTCTCCCTTTGTACATGTCATAAGAGGGGGAAAGCCCCGCCCATTAGTGACCAGCTTTCCCCTCATTAGCATAAACAGCCCTGAGGGAGAAGCAGCAATCTGCCATTAGAGTTTTGAATCTTCCGCTATGGTGACACAAAGCCGTTTATAGCTCCATTTTGAACACAATCTCATTTTAATTTAAAACGACAGTCACCAAAACAGCACAATTCGGATCAAAGCCTAAAGTGGCAGTTACAAGGAGTTATAAAAACTTATTTGTGTGGTGTTTTGAGCTGAAACTTCACATACACACTCTAAAGACATCAGAAACTTATTTTACATCTTGTAAAAAGGGGCATAATAGGTCCCCTTTAAATTGGTATTATTTCAAACATATGTAAGATACAGAAAATAATATCACTTTCCCTCACTAGCTTAGTTTCCATCCACCTGTTTTTATGTGCATTTTGGATATGCGCATAAAAAACTAGTTGATGGAAAAGCCAAGATGTGCATAAATTATGAAAATGTGCATAAAAACATGCGCATAACTGAGTGAGATAACCTTTTTATCTGATAAGAAAAGATGCGCATAAACTACCATGGAAACACTTTTACCAAGCAAATTTCAGTATGCGCATTAAAAAAAGGTCATGTGATTTTGATAAAAGTGATCATGTGATGATGAAAATATGTGTGAATGGATAAACCAGCAGGCTGAGCACATTGTTATCATCTGAAATGTTGTTTTGGTCATTCTAAAACACCTTAACCATTTCAGTATTAGTGTTATTATATTATTAATGACCAGAATCAAGAGTGTCTGTGCTTCGCGTCACATGTCTTTTAATGCCACAGGCGTTCATTGTGTGTCGGCATCGTCTTTTAAGGCACAAGTCATTTATTAAATAAAGAAAAGATTCATGCAGCTTTTCCTACCACAGCAAATTCTGTTTTTACTCTTGATATTTGGCGCGGATTAATCAGGAAGTGGCTTTATTCGCACATCTTTAATTCGATAATCCAGTTTTGCTGATAAAGTTCATTCCCATTTTTGAATGGAAACATAGCTGACGATATATCACATGGAGCACTAAAATGTATGCAATGCGTACTCTCACTGTGAAAATATGTAAAAAATAATTGTAAAACAGTTTTAAATGTTCTTTTTAAACAACGTTATTAATGCCATGTGCTCTTAGCATTTATGCAAGCAATGCTTTGGGTAAAAAAACAGTTAATCAGTTGCTGTCAAGATCTGTTACTAGAGTAACACAGAGAGAGCATATATATATATATAAAATGTTATTTCTATTAAAAGGAAAAAAGAAAGTGACTTGAGTTTGGCAGGTGTGAATCATTAATACTGAACACATATTCAATAAGTTTCTGGAAAGAATTTATTATTTTTTTATTATTATAGGATGATCTATACATAAAAAGTGTTGTGTTTTCGTAACCCAGCAATTGTAAAATATAGAAAAACCCAGCATTTGGTCAATCTTTTTCACCTTTTGAACCCAACAGTTGTGTTTGTACATATTTGACCTAATGTCAGTTTACAACAACCCAGCATTTTTTTTTTGAGTCTACATATATAATCACGCTCTGCTTGCCATACTTGCACATGAATGAATGGTTCATGCCTCATATCTGACGTCACTAATTTGACCAGTGGCTTTGTGCCGTATCTGACAAGTGTTTTGCCTGCAGGTATAATTTTGCAGAGTCTTTGTCTCTCTGGGAGTTGAAACGCAGATCTGCTTTATTTGTACAGTCTCTCTCTGTGGGCTTGTTAAAGTAGGTTAGGTTGAGTTAAAAACCTCCCCCACCTGAAGGCAGATTAATATCGCTCTTTCATTAACCTCTGCACTATTAACTGTCTCTGGTGTGGAAACACACATTCAATATCCTGCTTCAGTCCAGCGGGGACAGAAGCAGTGGAGTTATCAATAGCGTGGGCTGTTAGGAGTTTATTGATAGATGTATTTAAATGGGTTAGAATAGGAAAGAGAACGCAGGATGTGTTTGATGACGAACTGCTGGGAACATTTGGTGCATAGTGTGTTTATGTGGGGCGATCAGTGTATGTTGTGACACATTTTGCTTAAGTCTGAATGTGAGAGTTTGTGCTATGTGTCAGCTCTTTCTAAAATATTGCCAATTTTATTGGCTAAACATTAAAGGAATGTATGATTAATGCCTATATTGTTTAAATGAATGTTAAAAATCCACCACTTGGATAGGGTGTAATGCTGATAGATAGCCTGGACAATTTAAACATTAAGATCCCATTTTGTGTGTGGGTGTGTGTTTAGCTGATAATTTTATTCATTTAATGAGTTTTTTTTTTTTAACTTTCACTATATTACACTATAATAATGCTGCAATAAACCACATTTTCAGACATTTTATATTTTTATTTTTATGCATTTTATAAACACAATGCTAATGTTTTAACTACAAGAATGTAAGGGAAAATATTATCATCTGGAATAGCTCTGATTTTCAGTCACAACTAATTAAAACATTCAAATGACAGCAATTTTATCTGATATTTGAAATTTAGGAATAATGTTAACAAAAGTTTATAAAGTTTAAAAGTTTTTCTAAGAACCCTTAAATAAATAAACATAAAAAATAGGAATTAATAAATTAGGCTAGGATTTTTTCTTCATATTTCAAGAAATTCCTAGCTCTAAAATTTTAAGTCTTTTTAAAATATTCCCTAAGTGCTTTAAAAAAAAAAGAAAGAAAAAAAAACAGTTTCAATAACTTATTCCTAATAATTAGGGCCAGATAGAATTTGCGGAAATTTTTTGCTATTTCTGCAGTGAACTTTGTAAAAAATCTGCAGTTTTATGCGGAATGATTTTAGGAGTATCATAACTAAAAACTTAATACATTAAATAAAAAAGATTAGATCCACTTATTTTGTAAACAAAGCAAGTCTCTCGTATAATATATCTGCTAAAAGACAGAAGATATTAATTTACAAACTGTATTGTAAATAAATCATATGACCATTTTCATATTAGTTAATAATATTACTGAAACTGCTTAAAAAACTGAATAAATATAAATTTACACACATTTACTGTAAACAAATAAATAATAGACTCCATGATAGGCTAAAAATCTGTGGAAATATGCACCCCCAGATTCCGTGTGGGCATACTAATAACTAATTTGTCAACTCGAGTCATTGAATAACTTCAATTCTGCAAATAGTTTGTTCTGTAGCGAATCAATGAAAAAATGTACTAAAGCACACACATCAAAATGGGTGCTCAACCAAACAGCAAAAAAATTTTAAATAAAGTAACAAAAAAATAAAGTAACGAAAAAAGAATAACAATTTTTAAAAGTAAAAAAAAATAAAAAAAATAAATTAAAAAATTATTTAAAAATTAAGTAAAAATAATAATAATAAAAACAGTAAAAAAATAAAACATTTGTAAAAAAAAACATAAAAATAAAGTAAATAAAAAATATTAATAAAAATAAATAAAAAATAAAAAATAATAATATGGTAAATAAGGAGCTGAGCCGAAAGGCAAAGCTTTCGATTTACCGGTCAATCTATGTTCCTACTCTCACCTATGGTCGTGATGAGCTTTGGGTCATGACCGAAAGGACAAGATCTCGGATACAAGCGACCAAAATGAGTTTCCTTCTAAGGGTGGCAGGGCCCACTCTTATGGATGAGGTGAGGAGCTCCGACACTCGGGAGGAGCTCGGAGCAGAGCCGCTGCTCCTCCACATCGAGAGAAGTCAGCTGAGGTGGCTCGGGCAACTGTTTCGGATGCCTCCTGGACGCCTACCTAGGGAGGTGTTCCAGGCATGTCCCACCGGGAGGAGGCCTCAGGGAAGACCCAGGACACGCTGGAGGGACTATGTCTCCTGGCTGGCCTGGGAACGTCTCGGGATCCCGCTGGAGGAAGTGTCTGGGAAGAGGGAAGTCTGGGGTTCTATCCTAAGACTGCTACCTCCGCGACCTGGCCCCGAAAAAGCGGCAGAAAATGAATGAATGAATGAATAAAAAAATTAAGTAATTTTTTTTAAAATAAAGCAAAAAAATAAAGTAAAAAATGAATAAAGTAAAAAATAAATAATAAAGTAAAAAAAATAAATAATAAAAAAATAAAGTTAAAAAAATTATAATTGAGGAGTTCAGATGCAAAAACCTCCAAGTGTCATCTGATTTCTTCTAATATCAGCATTTTTCTCAGGCTCCGTGTCTTGATTCAATAATTTCACTTTTATGTCAAAGAATATGTTATTTTCATCACTTTTAACATGCAATTACTGAACATAAACATGAGAGGCTGAGAAAAATGCTCATAGAAGAAAATTACAGATGGCACTTGGAGATTGTTGCATCTGAACTCTTTAATTTCTTAAGGGGACTTATATTATTGACCCTAAAAAATGTACTCCAGCCAAGCTAAAAGAAATAAGACTTTCTCAGGAGAAAAAAATATATAAAGGGAAATGATGTGAAACATTTCTTCATAAATATTACAGGACAAAAAAATGTGCCTCTATATCAAGAAACACAATGTTGATAAAGTTGCCTATTGTCCAACAAAAAATAGTATTAACCCATAGCAGTAACCACAATGATCAAGATATACAGTATATCTCACATCTCCCTAAAAGAGTTTATAAAAACTTTACATGTTCTTATATAAAACTACATTTTCTGACTGTTTTTGCATTTGACAGTCTTTGAACTTGAACTGACAGGTCACAGTCCTCACCAACGCCCCTCATAACAATAAAACAGTGGGGTCTCCCTAATGTCAAATCCACTGCTAAACTCTGGCCTGAGCAAAGGACATTCAGTGACAGCTATAATAAAATCACATCTAGCTGAAGATGGTTGACCAAGTTCAAGGAAGTTATATAAAAGCCTTGTTATTTATTAATGGAGTTACGACTGTACTGCTGCAAAGAGCCTAGAATAAATAACCCTACTTCTATTATCATCTTCATATTTCCAAAACGAAACCAAAGAATATACAGCACTGCTTCCGTGTCTGACATTACTTTATGAATTTATAGTTTTGGAGATTTAGATGGTCGTGGTAGATTGTCACGGCCTTGGGAAAACAGATGCGTTCAAGCAGCAGAAGATCCGGGAATCCATTACTCTGTCTGTCAGAGCCGGCTCTCGTGTTTTGAGGAAGAAGCATTTGTCACGTCTCTTCTCTCTCTCTCTCTCTCTCTCTCTCTCTCTCTCTCTCTCTCTCT
>CAIGQZ010035027.1:6471760-6522460 GCA_903798205.1 Danio tinwini
TCTCTCTCTCTCTCTCTCTCTCTCTCTCTCTCTCTCTCTTTCTTTCTTTCTTTCTTTCTTTCTCTTATCTTTTTCTCTCGCTCAAGCTCTCCATGCTTTTTTATTGCCCGTGACACAGCTGTCGTCTCAAACGTGGCAGAATGGCGTGCGTTTTAGTGTGTGCGTGGCTGCAAATTACTGATCACAAACTCACTCGAGTGAAAAAATAAAAGCCCGCATAACTTTCCAGCTCTGGCACTTTGAGCATAATAGCATTTATTTTTTTCTGCTTTTACTCAAAGAATGATGATGTTTAAGCGTATGAATGCATGGGTAGTACACTGTAAAAAATGCTGGGTTCCACATAATCGATTTGTGTTGGGACATCATAAAGGAATTAAGTTAATTCATTAGTTTTTTTACAAATTTAAGTGGATTGAACATGAAGCAATTAAGTTGTCGGAAAAGAAATCTAAAGAATTGTGTTGTTTTGCCTGATTTTAAATAACTAGTTTTGAACAAACCGCAATCTGCATTTTTTGAGTATACGCATTCAGTAGTTTGCATTTTAGGGTGTATTTTTGACTATTACAGTGTTTCATGCCTTGTTTGTTTTGCCTTAATTATTTGGTTTAATCTAATTAACTTTTCTAGTCATCTCAACTTAACCAATCAAGCTGACCAATGTTGGGGAAAGTTACTTTTGAAAGTAGTGCATTAAAATATTGAGTTACTTCCCCCAAAATGTAACAAATTTCATTACTTGGTTACTTTTTATGGAAAGTAATGCGTTATATTACTTTTGAGTTACTTTTCCTTACCTGGTTGAAGTTTGATCTCTTTCAGAACTTTTTCACCTTTTTTATAGAGAATCTCTGCATTTAACACCTACACTGAAAAAAATCTTTCAGAGATGATTCCTTGGATTTACTTAATATTTTTGCGTTAAGTGGCTGCAAACAATTTATTTGGGCTGAATTTAAACAAACAAATTAAGTAGAATTTTATTCAACTTTGTTTGTTTAAATTCAACACAAATAAATAGTTTGCAACTGTTTTGCAGACATCATTTTTTTCAGTGTATATAACTCTTCATTTACCTTTACAACATGTAGGATAATATTATATTTTGAGAACTTTCTGAGCACACAGCTCTACATGCTGTATATACAGATTAATGAAAGCATGTAAAGGAATGAGTTTGCTACTTTTGTACGTTTTGAGTTATTAGTTAAGTAAATTTACTGTCCATTAAGATAAAGACAGCAATAAAGCCTAAGAGTACTATGATAATTAAAAATGATTTGAAATAGTTGAAAGTTAAAATAATTTGAATTAAGGCAAATTTTCCACCTAGTGATGACGGGCGATCGGATTTTCCACCTTGTTTTAATCGGATCTTCTAATGGCCCGTGTCCACTGATTGGTACAGTATGGTATGGTACGGGTCGGTACAGGTCACCTTTATCAGACTTGCATTTCCACTGCCTAAAGGGTACCAAGGGTTTTGGTGGGCGTGGTGTACGACAGAAAGTATCAGTCGACATCATTCTCACAAATGTAAAAGTAACGTCAAAGTAACGCTGTACGGATCATTCACATGTCATATGAGAAGCACTTCTCACAAAACAGATGCTATATACACATAAATACTTGTGTATAAATGTTCGTTACTAACGTTTCTATGAACATGATTTGATTATAACTGCAGATCAATGATATGAAATAGCCTACTGTAATGTCTGTGGTTATATAAAATAAATAAATAAATAAATGCAGCATATATGAACACGTGCAGCCCCTTACTGTCTCCAATATGCTACCAATTACAGAAAAACTACAAACAGCACACATTTAGTCCTTATTTTGGTCCAAAAACAACACGCAACATATACTGTGGCCCACAGTCAATGCAAACCTCTCATCTGTATCTTTCATCTTCACCAGCACATGTAACCTTTAGAAAGTAATTCTGTCATTCGGAGTTCATAGTAGTCCAGAAGGTGATGATAATAGTTAAACATTGCAGTTTGTTCATGTTTTAGGTTGCTGAAAGAATAATTTGCTTCTTTGTTTTTTCGGGCTTCTCCTTTGTTTATTTGCTCTTCACTCTTCTGTTTGTCTGTTTATGAAAGGATAGGATGTCAGAAAAACTTTGATAATCACGAGCACGTTATTATCATCAGCTCAAGAAGTTCGTTATTTTAAATATAGACGTGCACACGAGCGATCGCAAGCTCCCTGGAAAAAGTGAAACCACTCACACTTTTTGTTCTTCTTGGCTTTGTGGCTGTAGATTAAGACAACGACAAGGTTTGTCTGAGCTCGGGTCAACCATGGCTCATTATAATATTTGCATACAGTATTACGATATAATGTCTCGGCTTTGTTTTTAAAAATGGCGGTTTCTTTGTTTTCATTCTTCTGCTTGCGTACGCGCAAGTGACGATTTCCTCTAAACCAATAGCGTTCAGCTGCACGTCTAGCTCTGCCTTTGGTACCCTTTTGTCATGCTTGTTACCCCAAAGTGGTACGGTACATTTTGCAGTGGAAACGGCCTTAAAAGTGTATTGAACTGTAACGTACCATACCACTCAGTGGAAATGGGCCATAAGTGAACCTGTCAAACCAGTTTATTAAATTGAACGGAGCTGTCATGAAATGGTTTGTGTCTTCAGTAACCACTAACATACCAGATAGCCCCTCTGACTCGAAATAAACCAATATCTGGAGTTATTCAGTTACTAGAACAGTACACTGGTTCATCTGCTGTGAAAAAAAGAGACCTGATGATGAAGATGGGTCGAGTCGACTTTCTGTTCCCTCGCAGCATGCTCTCTCATTGAGTGTGTGATTTAGCCTGACTAAGGTCATTTTTATTCCGCAATATATTTTGTAAAAGCCAATTAAGCAAGTTAAAAAGTAACTCAAATAATATGACTTATTTTTAAACATAATGCGTTACTTTACTCGTTACTTTGGAAAAGTAACATTATGTAACGTGCATTACTTATAGCGCGTTACCCCCAACACTGAAGCTGACTAAAAATAGTACGAGATTTAGTTGAAACCTGATTAACTTATTAAAATAGGTTAAAGTAACATAACAACATTTTTTGTCATGACTTTTTGACATATCATTAAATTTCTCAATTCTGCAAACATTTTAAACTACGGTCAAATATTGCCTAACAAAATGGCTAGCTACTTTCCATTAACATAGCAACTTAAAGCATATTTAGCATCAAAGTTGCTCTCAAAACAAGCAGTTTCTGTTGGGCGATGTGTTGAATTTGCTTGGAAACTGCATGGAAAGCTTTCTTGCGTAGGGCTCTCAGTTGTGCTGATTCCAATTGAACCGCTTGGACTGCTACAGAGTTTATTAGTCTTAGGACTGAATTTACTGGGCAAATTAGTGTGAGAGCACTCATTTCCATAATGACCACTGCAATCTAGTGAGAGCAGCGCAAATGAAAAATAATGTGGGTTGGTAACTGATATGTTCAGATAACGTCATCTTCTAGCATTCCAAATGAATGAACTAGAATAACACACGTGGACAACATTATCTCTGTTCTCTACCACATTCTCTCTGATTCTCCTACAGCAAATATCACAGCCATGGCAAGTGAAAAGTGCTTTTTGAGGCGTGTTAATAGTGCAAAGTGCTATTTTCCATGTAATAGAGTTATTTCTCAGCCACAAACATAACTTTGTTTGATTAAGTGTGTAAATTTTCAGTCAGTTTAACATAATATTTCAATGGACTCATAAGGTTAATTTGATTCAGCTTAAATTTAAGGCAACCAGGATTTTTTTACAGTGTGCAGCAGTGCCGAACAATCATTTTTGGTTCCCCAATTTATCTTTCTTTGATAAAAAACTATTATTACTATAAATAACCTTTTGTAGAAAGTTACATGGATGTTAAAAGTTCTTCTTAAAACCATCAATAAAGAACTTTTATTTTTAAGTGTGTAGCACTTTAACACCAATCGAGGGATTTAATCTTCAGTAAATGTTTTAAGCCAATTTTAAAAACAACAAAAAATGCCAATACCAATAATATTCATTCTTTTATATGTACACATGGACTGACATCAGAACTGAGCACAAATGCAACTCATTGATTAAAGTATTATTATTGTTGTTAATGAAGCTTTTCTGCAAGAACACTACATTTCTGTTTAGTGGTGACATTAAAACCTTAATAGAGACTCTTCTAAATCTTCAAAATAAGTCAAAATAAATTCTAACATTTTATGTCTTTATTTAAAATATGATTGTCCACCTAATGCAATCCAATGCAAAGCATGCTGGGATCCACAGTTAGTTTTCAACAAATATGCATGTAGTCCCAGCACAAACTTTAAATTTTTGTTATTCTAAAAAATAAGTAATGAATTGTGTTTTTTCTAGCTCATTTTAACCAAATTGTCACAAACAGTAGTCCATACAGATCGCTGGAGAACTACAAATCTGCCACCAAAAGAATACAAATCCCATTCTACCTGTTCATACACACACCTGTTCCAGATCACTGATGATGACACACACACACACAAACACACACACGCACAGACACATAGCTGAAGCTCATCAGTGAATCATTAACTGGACTATGAAGGCACATCTCTTTGCAACACACATTGCTGAGACTTGTTTTCCCTGTGAAACATTACTAAGCAGTTTTCTGGTTTGTCTAGCTATGTTTTGATCCTTTCTTTGTTTAACAGTTTTGATTATTTGCTGCATAGCCTGACCTTTTGCCTGTATTTTGGCCATGTATTTTGGATTACCTTTATGCTTCTGTTTTGCTCCTGTTTTGACCATTGCCTGTCTGACTCTTATTATTAAAGAACTGCACATGGATTCTCATGCTGTCAGGGTCCATATGTTACACAAACAATATAAACAAGCAGCAAATATGATTTTTTTAGAGGGAATTGTGCATCCCAGACTAGTAGGCAATGTCATTTAGTAAACATACACTTTTATTCACATTTTTTGAACATGTTTTCTCAAGTGTATTTTTTCAGGGTCCAAAACACTGCTGTTTGTTGTAATTCTTATATAAATCAAAATGCTTAGAGGGGTTCTATCACTGGCTGAAAATGCTGTAGTGTTAACATACCGTTTGTTCATTCATGCACTGTGAAAAAAAACAATGACCAATCATATATTTATAAATGAACAAGCTGAGAGATTATTAAATGAAGCCTTTTCCTGTTGGGCCATATTAGTTAATACTTTATAACTACTGTTTACAAATGCAACCTTATTGTAAAATCAAAATATCTGCATCTGTTGTTCCAAGTTCAGAACAGTCCCACCTCAGACTGGGCCGTGACTGGGTCAGTGATAAATCAAAGCAGGCCATCCCACCGGGGTTATCCAAGACATTTGCGCCAGGCTTTACAGCCTCTGCCCCTCCCTTCGGGGGGTTGGCTCAATGACCCCCGGCAACAGTGAAATATGACCGCAGGGCTGCTGCCAGTTCCAGCGGGATCACTTCTGACATCCAAGAGCGCTGCCACCATAAATCTAACTTCTTTATTATTCTCCCTTGCTCTCGCCCTCGCAATACTATTCCTCTCTCACCTTTTCTCTTCCTGTGTTCTGTACATATTTGCCATATTTATTTTCTCTCTCTGATTTATTGTTCTCATTAGCCAAGGCATGACAACACACGCTGCACTCACATGCATATGTGCTCAAATGAGCCCTTCATGAACTCTTTCAGCTTAATTACACACACTTGCTTTCCTAAATGTTGCCATTCTAGTGGCACAATTTATTTAAAAGTGCAAATTGCTCACTGCTATATGTTGTAATTTGTCCTTCCGGCAGACAAAGGACAAGCCGAACACTAATAACAAAGGGCATTTTCGACATCAAGTTGAACATTGTGTCGCACATTCATCACGTCTGCATTCTCTGTTGGTGATAACATTCTCTTCAGGCTCTGTAAACAGATGAGTCAGTACATAAATTATCAGCTTCCCGACCCGTGTATGTATTTAGAAATATATGCACGGCTGTAAATAAACATAACAGAAAAGATGCTCTTGTTCTTTTGAGCAAGTAGGTTACTTGTTTTGCCTTTGGTGTACTCTGCTTATACGCAATAAATTCTGGCAAGATATATTACTTCATCATGATAAGAGCCAGTGAGGCAGAAAACTGATGATGTAATTCCTGTTGACTGTACAGTTTGCAAACTTTGGTTAAGTCGAAATGATTAAGATTGCCATTTTAAAAGAGCTGTTTATTTAAAAAAAACTGTTTTATTTTTAAATGTGTAGCACTTTGACACCAAACTGGGGATTTAATCTACAATAAATGTTTTGCTAATACAATTTTAACAAAAAATGCCAATGACAATAATATTTATTCTTTTATATAGCACATGGACTGACATCAGAACTGAGCACAAATGCATTTCATTGAGTGAAGTAAGTATTATTATTGCTGTTAATAAAGCTTCCCTGCAAGAACACTACATTTCTGCTCAGTGGTGACCCTAAACCCTTAACGAAGACTTAACATGAGCCAGTAAAGTAGAAAAGTGATGATGTAAATCCTGTTGAGTGTGGTGCTTGCAGCTTTGGCTATGTTGAAATGACTATGAGATGACTGCAGCATAATGACATTTTAAAAGAGCTGTTTATTAAAAAAAATAATAATAATAATACATTTTGGTTCTTTTAAAGAAAGCCAAAGGGGCCCATTGTGGTCTTGAAACATGTAAAAATACAAGTTTTACTTCCAAAGTCATTCAGGCTTGGAACAGAATGAATGTTGAATGATGAAGTCATTGTTCAACATGAAAAACAATCATGACATCATTTTTTGGATGAATGATCCTTTTAGCATAAAAATCATTTTAAAAGTGCGTCACGTTGGTGAAAATGCAATGAATTGCTTGACCAACACTTTCTACACTAATCCCAACTGCATGAGTTCCTATTAAAATGACTGGATTTTGGCTGCAGAAAGGCGCTGAACAACAGTACATATGATCACACCTTTTAAGGTTCCCTGAAGTGTCTTGAAACATGCAGCATTATTCAATGTGTTGACATAATTCCCACTGAAACATGAATACATCGGGACTTATTGAGCAGCTCCTCTCCTTTTTCTAAAACAGCCATAATATAACACAAATAACTTTCAAAGGAGACTTTCATATGTTCATTTTCCTTCAGCTTAGTCCCTTTATTTATCAGGGGTCGCCACAGCGGAATGAACCACCAACTTATCCAGCATGTGTTTTACACAGCAGATGCTCTTCCAGTTGCAACCCAAGACTGGGAAACATCCATACACATTCATCCACACACACACACACACACACTAGGGCCAATTTAGTTTATTGAATTCCCCTGTACTGCATGTTTTTAGACTTTGTGGGAAACCGGAGCACCCAGAGGAAACCCACACGAACACAGAACATGCAAACTCCACACAGAAATGCCAGCTGACCCAGCCGGGGCTCGAACCAGCGAGCTTCTTGCTGTGAGGTGACAGTGCTTACCACTGAGCCACCGTGTCGCCCTTCATGGAGACTTTAAAAAAAAAAGGTGCAGCCACATTAGAAAGTTCCAGAGATATTTTATTGGTCAAATGGTTTAAAAGGCGCAGGTTCAATGTCAAACCATTGACTAATTAAAAAAAACAGCTCACACAGAATCCACTTTAAAACCAAGATTCCTGTCAGTAAGTCAAGATTGTATAACCATGAGAGAAATCATAAGAGAAACTCTCAATCACTCAAATACCAACTGCAAATGAATGGATTTTGCAGAGTACAGTAAATGTGACCACACCATTAGTCATGAAACCCAAAAACATGCCTTATTTCCTGAATCTTTAAAGACCGAAGCCAATGGCTCATATGATAAAAGCCTCTTTTATGAATGAAGAAGAGGGTTATTCCAGAATGAATGTTAACACTTCCTGTTTTATAAACCATTAGGTATTTGACCATAATTGTGTAATAGGGATGCTTTTGATCTGATATGAACCACAATCAGAGCCTTGGGGGCTTGTGTCTGATGAACAAGAGGGTCTGTGTGAGAGTGACGAGTCATGTTAAAAGGTTTCCTGCATGGTTTACACACCAGTGATGTAACGGGTCGATCTTCTGACAACCTTACCTCCATGTTAACCTTTGTGTGTGCCAGTGTGTATGTGGAAGGTAGCGGAAAATTGACCTTTGAGCCACAAGCCCAAGGAGAGATGCCAAGCTTTAGTATACCTGAAGGTTTCACAATGATATGAGAGAACATTTGATGTTTAAGAACAATATTTATCTCCTGGAACTTTAATATGAGTATTGCATGCTATTTTTACATAGCATGTTTAAAGTATGCATTATACAAAGTTAGGTTTATAAAAAGTAGCATATTGGGTTTGCATCATATTTCAAAGAAATGTATTTACTGTTTTTATCCAGTGTTGTTTGAAATATACTCTTGGCAGTTTAGACACCGTTGATGATGATGATGATGATGATAATGATAATGATATGTAATGTAATGATACTCAAAAATTACGTTTGCTTTTAATTTAATCACCACTTGGGATGTAGACCTAGGTGATTTTTTCCTCAGTAAAAAAGGTAATGAAGATTTTAGCTGAAACTGTGGTCCTTGCGGATTCACACAAGATAAGTCAGAGGCTTCTGACACTTTCAGAGTCAAATATATATGTACAGGCAAAACAAAATTAATACCTATGGCTTCTGATGATACATTAAAATATTTGAAAGTAAAAGGATTGGCAAGAAACTTCACAACTTAACTAAATTTAATCCACAGTCACTGCAAACAGTCCTAGTATTTTCAAGCTCATCTTTATTGTATTTTTTAAACTTAAAATGCTGATTGCTTGCATTTATGAATTACTATGGATCACCAAATCACCTATCTTGAATGCCTTGAAGGTGGGTAAATCTTCATTTGAGTATGCATACAAAACAACTAGCATACTATAGTTTACAGTACATAAACATTTAATTAAATGTTAATATATCTTTTCCTTTAATCATCCTATCAGACTAGAGGGATAGTTCCTTTGCTAGCAGTGACTTTCGTAATTTGTAGCACTAAATTACGCAGGCGGAGATTATAAACAAACTATTTATCATTGAAAATGTTGCTAACTGCTGAAAATAAATGAAGTTTAGAAAATACATTTGACTGCTTTTGTGATTATATACGCGTAGAATAGCAGTTTCTGTTAATGTATCGTTTCACAAAACCTGAACTCAAAACGCTTGCGGCATTTCTCTCAGCTGTGTGTTTTGAAAATTCTCCCTCTCGACTCGCACGTCTGCTGCGGTGTCCCACAGTATCAACGCAGCTCGTCATGGCGCTCGGACGCAGGAACTCGCTTCTCCTGTTTTTCTCCGCTTTCTTTTGAATTTACTCCATCTGACTCTCTCGGACTGGGGTCTCTTGCCCTTTCGACTGAACAGCTCAAGAGCGACGACCTAATTTTTGCTGTGATAAAGGGATCTGAATATGTAAACTTGAGTAGAACTGGGCGAACAAGATTTCAGGATCCCCTTTCCAGGGCGAATTCCCTAGTTTGAGGAACTCGGGAAAGAAACTGTTCTGGAAGAAGAGGAGGAGTGAGAAGGGGCCCTTTTTTAAGGTAGCGTTTTGTGCACTCAATAGTCCCTCCATAATGTGATATAAAATACATTTTGAACGTCAGATGAAAGTTTTCGAAGATACATGGTTACTTAAAACCAACGTGAACGCGAGTTACGGTACAAACGTGTCGTGAAAAAGAGTGTCGGTCACTGTTTGCTGTGACACATACACACTTTACACGTTTTATTTCCCTTCTGTTCTGTTGTGGTTAGTTTTAAAACCACGTCTGGTGATGGTTTAGATAGTTTTACGAGTTATTTAAACGGACTCACAGATAATACAAGGTCGACATGTGTAAGTTATGTGTACCGCTAGTCGGAAGCAATGTTGGCTTTGTAGTTTTAAATACAAGGTTGTTGTTGTATTCAGTATGTTAACGACAGAGAGGGTGAGGTTGACCGTTTGTGATGATGGTTTAAAGGGGTAGTTCTTTTAAAAGTGAACATTTACTCACTTTCATGTTGTTATAAACCAGTATGACTTTCACAAAGGAAGATGTTATGGACAGACAGCCCCAGTCACCATTTACAATCACTGCATCCTTTCCTCACAAAATAAGTGAGCAGAGACTCTGGCTGCCAGTTCACCTAAAAACCATAAAACCCTCTTTTGTGTTTTGAGAGGAAATTCGTTTACATGGATTGATGTTAAGTACATTGCTTCGCTTTATTACATTATTTGTAACATTTATTCTGTTCACAATAATTTGATTTGGTTCAGATGGTTTAACGAGCTAATGGCGTAAAGATGTTTGACTTGTTTTTATGTAGTTGGTCTGTATTCAGGGTTCCGCTGTCCATTAAGATGGATATGCTCTTTAATAGCGTCCTAGTAGTCTGTGAATCAGTAGCCGGTGGAGTTACGTTAGTGGATGGGGCACTAGGAGAGACGGGACGGACGCGAGCACTACAGCCAAGATCGGGCGCATATTTGCAGTTTAGACACGAAGGCTCATTTCGCCAACTGACCAAACGTGACGGAAAACGCTATTTAGTTGTTTCAGCGTAGTTCCTGCTGCCAGGTTCATTCGGGGACTGTGTTATATTAGCCTATAGAGCTTAGACCAGAGAACCTGGACCCCACATTCTGTTTTAAAAACACTTTAAACGACCGATTTTCATACCTTTTTACTAGGCTATTATTTATACTATTATGCTATCTAGTTTACTACTGAAAAGTATCCCATAAGGGTTTGCAAGCCCTCAAACAATTTGGGGTAGATATGGCTTCTTTCAGATAAACATTGTTGGAGTGAAAATTAATAATATTCTGGTTAAAATTAGTAATATTCTGTCAATGGCAGCGAATGGTGCCCAAGTTTTTGAAGCTCCAAAAAGTGCATCCATCCATGATAAAAAATAATGCATATGGCTCCAATAGGTTTATGACTTTCTTCTGAAGTGAATAGTTGTTTGTAAGTAACCTCATCAAAAGCTCATCAATTTGCTTTAGAAGGCATTCACTAACCTTCTTTAAAAAACTCTTCACTATTCATTGCCATTACAAAGCTGAGAAGAGGATTTTATTTAGAGAGATAGTTCACTAAAAATGAAAAAAAAAATCTGTCAATAATTACTCATCCGCGTTTAATTCCAAACTCCTAAGACATTCGTTCACCTTCAGAACACAAATTATGATATTGGACTATTGGATTAAGTTAGCAAACTTTCTGACTCACATGATTGAAGTGAAAGTAAAAGGATAGTTCATCCAAAAATTATAATTTTGTCATTAATTACTTACCCTTGTGTCATTCCAAACCTATAAGACCTTCATTCTTTTTTAAGGAACACAAATTAAGCTGTATTGGATGAAATCCTAGAGCTTTAATCCCCCAAAGACATCAAGGTTTCTGAAACTTTGAATGACCAGAAGAGTACCAAGAACATTGTCAACACATTTTATGTCATTTAGTGAATGTTTTGACAATGTTCTTAGTATCTTTCTGGGCTTAAAAGGGCTCAAAATTTCAGGAACCCTTATGTCCATGGAGGATCATAGAGCTGATTTCATCCAATAAATCTTAATTTGTGTTCCTGAAAAAGAATTAAGGTCTTACAGGTTTGGAATGACACAAGGGTTAGTAATTAATGTCAAAATTATATTTTTTTGGATGAACTATCTTTTAATTTCGCTCCAATCATATTCATCTTAAAGATGAAATGCACATAAATTATGAAATAATTTTCATTTGGCGGGAGCCATTTCTTGAATAATGGTTTATATTATTATCATTTATATCATTTTTCTGCTTCATATGTTTGAGTGATGCTTTTTTCTGTTGAGGATTGTTTAATGAAGTGATGAGAACTTAAAAGAACATCATAAATGTCTTTACACTTTTAATCAATTGAATGTGTGTAAAAATAATAATCTTTCCAAACATTTGATTCATAGTGTGGTTATTGGCAACTATTGAATTGCACTTATTTCACTTGTAGTCATTTTTCACTTCTATCAAGCAAGAGTTATATCAAATGTTTATCTTTTGTCTATTCTTTTGAAATCTGAAATTTTCTTCTCATTTGACGGCAAAAAATTACATTCATATTTTAAAAAATATTTTCTCCAACAGGAACCATTAACATTAAATTCCTCATGATTTATCTCCCTAGTGAAATATTTAGAGCTTATTTTCTGCTGCAGTTCATATTTTTCTCTGCTATTTGTGTCAAGTTTTCTGTGCATTTCAAATCTAGTTCAGATGTTTAGAGCATCCTGGATTTTAGGAGTTCATTTTTTGCCATTGTCCTTAAACATCCTTAGATATTTCACTGCATGATCATGTTCCTATACATACAATGATATAAGACAGAAGTGTTATATGATATCTTTTCTTTGATTCTCTGCAGTGAATGCTAGAGACTTGATCATGACTACGGCATGGGAGTGACGTGACATCAGGATTGGACTTTCCCTCCAAACAATCTAATATCCGCACACCCACACCATGTGCTTCTCTCTCCAGCGAGACAAAGCTGACTGAATGAACGAGTACGCTGAGAAAGATTGTGCGAGTGTGAAAATGGATGAATCTGCGCTCCTGGACCTGTTGGAGTGTCCAGTCTGCTTGGAGCGTCTGGATGCCACGGCGAAGGTGTTGCCATGCCAGCATACATTTTGCAGACGCTGCCTGCTTGGAATTGTGGGATCTCGTGGAGAACTGCGCTGCCCGGAGTGCCGCACGCTAGTGGAGAGCGGCGTGGACGAGTTGCCTAGCAATATCCTCCTGGTACGGCTGCTGGATGGCATCAAGCAGAGGCCGAGGAGGACTGGGAGTGTGCATGGCACGTGTGCTAATGGATCGGTAGTGGCGGGGGTCCGAGCGCAGGGTGCTGGAGGAGGCCAGAGGGATCCTGGTCCCACCGGGGCACAATCTCAGCGTGTCCAAGCCAAGAGTACTCCAGTTAGGGTGAGTTTAGCTGTTTCTACTGGACTCACAGTCCCACGCATCAGTGTTTGGTCACATACAGTAAACATTTGTATCGGATGTGTTTTTGTTAGCTTGATTGGCAGAGAACTGGTCATGGGTGGTACTGCTCAACTGGCGTAAATCAGGCCTTGGAGACATCCTGCAAAGCCACGGCCTGATATGAAAGGAAGAATAATCTCTGAATTAATTGGGTGTTTAGGGAATTTGAAATATTTCTTTCTCATTCACTCTGATCTGTGTCGTTATATTGGATAATGAACTCTATAAAAAGTTTGTTTTGAAAGACTGAAATGCACATTCAGGAAAAGAAATTCTCGGTGGACTAAGTTTAGAAGAAACCACTTACTCTGATGTAGGAATACAAAATTTAGTTTGCATGCACTGTGAAAGTTAGACTTCTGTCAGACCGAAGCAATAATTCATTTTTTTAGATGTCCTCTAAACGTTTTAGTCTGACTAAAATCACACACAGTGCAGTTTTTGTGATGTTGGATAAATGAAGCTGCTATATACTTGATTGTAGTGTGGCTTCATCCAGAAAGAATACACATTTACTAGGCTCATTTTAATGGCACTTGCAAATGTATTTAATGTTCATTTTTGGGGGGACAGTTTGTATAGCAAGCAGTGGGGTTGGATTAATTAAAATCCCTGGCTCTCAACAGGGGGCGCACAAAGTGATTAGAAAGGAGTCACAAATAGTTTTCAAGAAAACACAAACAAAGACAAGGCGTTACTGGATTTATTTTATTACATTTCACATTTAAGGAAGTAGAATATAAATGGAAAACCCAGCTTCACTTGGAAGAAAACCTCCTCTGCTTGGGGAAAAAAACAAAACATTTGTCTTTCCCTGCATTTACTTGTCTGTGGGGAGAGGTGGAGCGTATTAGCCTGTCTTTTATGCAGCAGTCAGTGCAGACACGTTTTTTTAGACCATCAGTGAGTGGCAGCCAAAAAGATTTAGGGACGTTTATGGTGTTTAAGTTTATCACAAGTGCAAAAAGGAGTAATGATGATGATTATGAGCTCCTACCTACAAGAAGTGTAAAACATGACTGTACAACATCAGCTATCCACAGTTTGGCTCTTTCAGTGGCTGGGAAAGATGCTGAACTGCTGCCCCAGTGTGTTACATAGACCCGTTTCACATTTCCGGCTTTCTCAGTAGCGTAAGTCGGTATAGTTGGAAAAACTTAGAGCGCAGTGAATGGGAGAATACAACAAATAATTTTTATTCTAAATTGTATAAATCTTATATTCTCTTAAATAATAAAATAAAAACTACAAGATGACGTTATAAAGACTTTCAGAAAAAGAAAAAATTGTGTGATACTGACAACGGCAGCCAGATGAGAGAATAATGTCAAAATTACTGTCCTGTCCCATAGACGCTGCATTAGAAACACCTCGCACAAGCAGTAATTAATTTTTTGTAATTTGAAGCAAAGATGATATAATACATAGAGAAACACGTAGAAATGTTCATACGTTTAAAAAAATCTGAATATTAAAAACGTTCAAGGATTTAAGATGCTGATGACCATTAAACACGTCATAACAGACTTGTGAAAAGAGTCCATAGCGTTGCACATGATGGATTGGGAACCTATAATTTGAATAAATTTAGGTATTTTCTATAAAATTAAAATGCTATGGATTCCTCAAAGCTTCCCTTTTGTCAACAGCAGTTTGGGGTTAATAAATTTTATGGTTCAATATGAGTAACCCAAAGTACAGCTAGTGTGTAATTGAACACAGTGCCACGCTTCACTCCAAAACAGGCATAGAGCATATTTAACTGAATCACAGCCTTTGTTATTTAATGATTATGCTAAACCATGTCACATGTTATTTACATTTTTTGTGCAGCCCTAGTAGAACAGTAGTAGAGAGAATCATTTCAGCAAAGAGCATTGTGCTTCTTCTGAAGCAACTCAAGCAGCGGAGGTAAGCCTCCTTCCATGCTAAGAGAAAGTCGCAGTAACTGCTTCTTCTCCAGCATTTTATTGTGTGTGTGTATGTTGTTGTAGTTTGGAGTGTTTGTGAATTTAAACGTCTTAACTTTTTTGCATAAGAATGAGATGAAGAGGTAGAGATACTGCAAATTGACACTATTGTGTTTGTATCAGAGTGTGAGCACACATTTCTGCCAGTATAACTTTCAATACAAAGTGTCCCGGTGGATCAGGATAGTTGTCATAGCAGCGGTTTTGTGATTGTGTGTTTTGTTGTGTTCTACCTTTTGGTTTGGGCACAGTAACAAAACACAGGTGTCCCTACAATCAAGCCCTCTGTCATCTCTCCCACACAAATGTATGGGACAGAAGGAGGCCTCCACCCAAAGCATGACGGGAGGTGACGCTTTAAGTCAGACATCTCCGGTTTATAATCTTTTAATATCCTTCTTTTGTTGTTCAGTCATCAGTACTGTGAAATGACAGCTGGTGCCAGTTGCGTAAACATTGCCACCATGTCTTAAGAACTAGTTTGACCAACTAGCAGTTAACCGAGGGGTAATGAGTCCTGTTTTGTAAATTCAAATTAGAGCGATCAGCCTTTTTGTAAATGCCTTTGAACAGTTCTGGCCAATATAGAGAAACCATGACTACGTTTTTTATTAGGACTAGTTTTAGTTTATGCATCCGTCCCTATTTATGCATTCATATGCATGTTTATGCTTCCAACTGGCATCTCTTTACTAATTAAACGTGCTGTATGTAATGTTTTTGACTCATCTAAAGCATAAAAATACCATAATAGGTTTGCAGATATTTAAGAAACATGCCAAGTGAACATACTTGTTTATCTGAAAAACAATGCTAAATATATGCTCAGATATTCTGCTTTGAAAATGTGTGTTACGTGCAAGAACGCTGTCTTTGTTTTGGTTCTTTTAACCCGCCCACTGCCAGCTTAGCCAATTATATTTCAGCACCTTGGGTTTCCTTGGTGGAAAATCACTGATATGTGTTGGTTTTGAGTCACAGTTCTAAAGTTCAATTTGAAATGTTTTATCTTATTTTCATTATCTGAGGTGAAATTATTTGCTGAAGTATGGCAATAAATGTCATGTAAAATGGCATTCAAACTCACATTCTTAGCATTTAACACTATAAATAAAGTACATGAGGTGTACCTGAGGTGATCATTGATTTAGCCTTTTAGGCTTGATCGTCAGACTCTCTTCTGTTGGTCCTTAATCTGGCAACCTGCGCTTGCGTTTGTTTTAATCCATGAATGCAATATCTAGTTCAACCACTGGGTGTCAAACTTACATACTGTACCTATTAGGTTTAAAAAGATATTCTTATTTTTTTTATACAAATTCTAAGTTTTATTCATTAAGTGTTTAAATAACAAAAAAACTGAAACTGTGGTAGCAAAGACATTTTTATTGTTACAAAATAATAATATTTTAGAATATATAAAAAAAGTAATTTGAATATGTTATTAATACTTTTACTGTATTTTGATCAAACGAGCACAGTCTTTATAAATCCAATAATCTTACCAACTCAAAAACTCAATTTTGCATTGTTGTCAATAATGATAATTGGCGATTAATACATTTCCACATATTTAATTATGTGGTTTATTTGAACAAGTGTGAATGTTTGCAAAACACTGCTGTGGTGTGATTGAAATAGGAAAGCAACACAGAGCATAGACATCTAATTGAACCAAAAACAGGGCATGATGTCACAAGATGTGATTATAAAAGGACAGCATGCTCAAGCACAGCTTTTTTTTTCCTTGTCATAGTCACGATGTTGCCTATTACAGCTCATTATATGCTGATCTTCATCTGTGTGCAACTGAGGAATTTCTGGCGCTGTTTTGACACATCATATCATAATTTCATACATATTTTATCATTTCTTCACAAGATAAAAATACCATCATATGTAGCATGTATTCTCATTCACAGAGCACATTAGCCAATCAGCACAGCTTTCTTAAGTTGTATGTAGGGCTGCATGATAGTGGAAAAATCTGACATTGTGATATTTTATTTATCTAATAAATATATTGCGATTATACTGTATATAAAATTTTAATTTCACCAAATTATCAAATAGCACTGTTTGGAAAGAATTTATAGTCACAATTTATTTAAAGGCTCAATTCTCGCTATTAGCAAACCATTAAATATGACTTTTGCTTCAATAAACAGCTGATTTGCTAATTATTAATATAAATCAATGTAGTTTAGGTATTAGGTTAGATATGTAAAATAAGATCATGTAGAATATGAAGATTATAAGCACTAATAAGCAGCCAGTACTTTAATAACATGCATGCTAATAAGCAACTAGCTAATAATGAGAATTGGTCCCTAAAGTGTTATCAAATGTAGTATTTTTGATTGATTGGGATGATTCTGTAGGGAAGTGAATCATGCATAACATGTTAACACACTACAAGCATTAATGAATGCAATAAAGCAAAGATAAAAGTGAAATAAGCAGTGCATCTTTTGTTTTCTATACGTAAATATAAAAAATACACTGTAGTCAACTCAACATTGCATATCTCTGCAATGTGATTATTGCGGATGCACGCATTGCGATAACGATGCTAAAACAATATATTGTGCACCCCTAGTTGTATGTAACCTTGATGTTTTTAATAAGTTCTCCCACAAAATATGTTTAAGTCTTTAGTTTCAGTCTTAAAAAATGTTAAAGTTAAGTTCATTTCTGTTTTGGTCCAGACCAAAACAACCAACAGAAACGAACAAGTGTGAACATGCCCTTTAGTTATTAGGTACATTTTTGTATTATTTAATCATGCTTTCAGTCTGCTTTCTATTTCTGTAAACTCTAAACCAGACACCAAATCCCAGCTTTTTTAAATTAGCCTTTGTTTGGAATGAGTCCTCTAAAGGATTACACTTGTTCTTACTTCAGTTGGCATCCAAACACCTCCTCCCTATCCCAGAGTACTCTTAGAGCAAGAATGCATCTTTGAAATCATCAAATCTGATGAACCGTCCCCCCACACACAGTCTTTTCTAATCATCTCCTCAGCGTACATATCATGGTTAAAGAACACAGTCATTAGCATTAGGCTGTTTGCCAGAGTCAGCTGAATCCAGTAAAGTGAGGTAACATAAGGTTGATCCTCACTTTGAGTTCTGAAACTGCTCAATTCAAAAAATATTCCCCTCAACTCTTCCGTGTGTAAACTTGGCACTGATTGCTGCTTATCTTCTCTCTTTTTGTGCCCACTGTGTTTTCACGCGCCAGCCTATTTATGGGTTTATCTGAGGTGCTGTAAACAGCAATGTTGCTGGTGGAAAGGGCTTTTTTTGCAGCAGTTGTAGCTTCAAACAAGGCCTGTGATTCAGACTACATGATAACAGAGCACCGCGTGAGTGGCAGGTCTGTTATTTAGGGTTTCAGAGGGGTTTTGTTAAATCTGACACATGATATGCTCTGCTTTAGAGATGCACAAAACATGCACTTAGGCATGGAAACAAACTAGTGCTTAGGAGAAAAATTCCTCCCCAGTTCAGGGATGCGCACATGCAGTTATCCACTCCCCTTAGAGCTCGCTTGTCAAATGTTGCATTGTGTGGCTATTTCTGCACCTGCGCACAAAAAACTAGAGGAAGTAAATGGGTATTTTACTATATGCTTTTGTGGTTTGGACTAAAAACAGTTGACTAATGGTGCTTTCACACCCGTAGATCCATTGTTTTGTTCCTATTAAAATTGTTACAATGTATATTTTTGGTATTGGTGCGTTTCGCTTTCACACGGCAAAGTTTCTAAACGAACCAAAAGAGTTGAAATAAGTCACGTTCGAGTAAACTCTCCTCACATTGGTCAGAGTTTCAGGGTTTATTTTTCTGCGCATTCCCCTCAGCTGTCACATTGTTATTTTAATTCATTACATTATAAGCGAGAAGTTGCACTTTAATTTTGACATCCACAGACATCGTCACCAATAGCCTCACTTCAGTTGTCAAGTTTTGTTAAAATCCCTCAGATGAATTAATCAATCTATTCAAAAACATTGGCTAGTATTATGCATTTAAGGCTTAAATTATAGAGGGAAATAACAGATGAACCGAGACTGTAGTCAGACCATGAATCAGATCAATGTTGATCTTTCTTTCAAGGTGTCAGTGCAGAAATAAAAACAATACATAAGATTATTTAATTTCAGTCAATTTTCCAAACGTAGAAACTGCACTCGTTAATAGTTCAGCATGCTTTCACTTTCATATTCGACATAAAATGCACATTTACTGGTAGGAATGAAATCCCACCTTACTCATAATTCTCTCTTCATATAGCCATATATATGGCTATGACATATCCATAATACACTGTGATATACTGTATCCTGGAATGTTGGATCGTTTTGCTTTCTCACTACAATCAATCCACTGCAGAGTTCGTATGAATCAAGCCGAGACCACCTCATTCAGTCGATCTTGGACCGATTGATCTGGTGCAGATCAGAGCATGATTGCAGGATTCAAATATGCCAAATGAATCGAGCTAACTGGGCAAACGAGACAGGTTCCGAAACCAAAGTCAAGGTGTGAAAGCACCCCAAGAACAAATGTATTTTTTTGAGCAGGTATTTTTAGCATGACTAATGCCAATGCTTTTAGGGAAACATACTGTTTTTGTGCGTTTTACTTTTTATTGAATCAGAAGCTTGCAAACTGACCAGCTTATTTTGGTTTTTGAACAAATGACTGTTTTGATCTGGTTCTGTTTAAGTTAATCAGAAACAATTAAATATATGACCTGACCATTTATTTTTATTTGCAAACATTTGTGACTCATTTACACTTGGCCATTTAGCATTTTTGTCCAAAGCGACTTATAATTGAGGAGGCATTTAGCAATTCAACAAAAAGAGACAATACACACAAGATGTGCTAATTATACTAAGGAAATGTTAGTGCTCAGATAATTAAAAGCTAAGGAGGGTGTTTTCTGGAGTGTTTTCTTTATAGAGACAAGAGTGTTTCTACAGGTGGTTTGTCAAACCCACTTTTTCTTTTCTTTTTTTAATGAGTCAGAAGCATATAGTTCAAATAGTTTAGTTTGATTCTTTTAATTCATTTTTGTTAATTAGAAATATACATTGTATCAAATATAACCATATCAACAAAGTAATGAGTTCTGTTTTTAGTGTATCAGGAACATACACATTGTGTCTCATTTCAGAGGCTGCATCTTCCGAAGGGCGCTGCATCATCGTGGATCGTTTCATTTCAAAAAATAAATAAATCAAAGGCTCCTTCAAATGCAGCATCAAAATGCGTCCTTCATTTCCCAGTTAACGCAGGACACAACCGGTGGATTGTTTGCGGCCTTGAACGTCCCAAGATTCATTGCGCTTTGATAACAGCAGGACGTTTTAAAAGAAAACTCTGGATTAAATGTATGAGTTAGGTTTTATTTTACTTTCATATTTAAACACGTCATTAAACAAAAAGAATATGACATGTCCTACTAAAAACTAATTTTATAAACCTTGCTTTGTCTTCAGATTGCTTAAAATAATTTTTTAAATCACAGAAAAACTCATTACAGATTTTATTATGATTATTACTGGCAGCTGTTACAGTTGCTAGTTGACGAGATCTGTCCTCTAATCTCGATCGTCTTATTTCAAAATGCTCTTTTCAGCTTGTGTGGACTTCGAAGGGCTCACCCTTTAAGTCTGCATTCTTCGGAGGATGCAGCCTCTGAAATGAGACACATCTACAGTCTGACCACTGTATTTTCACTAACAAATGACTCTTGGTTCTACTCCTTTTAGTAACATAAAACAGAACCAGTTTATTCTGATTCAGAACAAATGACTCTTTTGAGCAAGTTCTTAATTGTAAATAAATTCTCTCAAGTAATCATTAAAAACACTGAATTGGACCCGTCCAAAAAGTTTCCATGTTTGTAGTGTAAAATAATAGCATTAGCAGAGAAAATTGCATCTTCCCTTTGTGAGCAAAATTGTCATTGTAACTGAAAAAACTACTTATGAATCAAAATCAAATCAGCATCAAATTGAATTGCGCATTTGTAAAACAGAATTGAATTTGTAGACTATTTAAACCATAAAAAATGTCCCAAACCCTACTCTGAATGCTCTCCTATGAAACCTGGCATCTGATGGTCTGCAGACTTAAACCATGCCATCCTTGGGTTTCCTCCCGGGGGTTTAAGTGTTTCTGAGGGGGGGAGAGGTGGGGCGTGGGGACATGCAGGTGGACTCCATGAGCTACTGAAAATCTGAAAGATCAAAGAACACAGTGATACCCATGAGTCCCAGTGGGAAAAGGGTGCCGCTCTACTCTCACCTCTATCTCTCTTTCTGACTCTGTCTTTCTCCCTCTCGTTTCTATTAAAGTTGAAGAATAGCAGGAGGTGCGGTCGAGCAGACAGATGCATAACAGCTTATTGTTAGCGGCCACCTCTGATCTGACATACTCGGGGCAGTGAAGGGGTGAACACCATACACTGTTGGTCAGCATGGGGAGCACAAACCCCTACAGCTGTCTTTTAGATTTAAATAAGAGGCTGAAAATGTAAGAAAGAGAATGAAGGACTCAGACAGTGTGGGAAAGATTTGTAACATTGTTTGAAAGAAGTGTTAATGCTGCATTAATTTGATCTAAAATACAAGACAAAATATAGTATTACACTATATTTGGAATGTAAATATTTACAATATTACTGCACTTTATTTACTTTTTTATTTTAATATCTATGAAAATATTTATTCAAATTGACAAGCTGAATTTTCAGCAGCCTTTAGTCTTAAATGATTTTTCAGAAAGAATTGTAGTTAGAAATGCTGCAATGCATCAGTTAATAATTAGTTTTGGACAACAAAACAATTTTGACCAGCTTTGCGTTTAGCTGATTGTTTAAAAAGAAAAAAGCTTTACCAGTCACACTGTTCTAATTCCTCAGGTCTGTGATCAAATATCCAGATTCACCTTGTTTGCCCTGCCTAAAAAAAGATTGATTTGCTTTCCAAAATCAATCAGTCTGGCAACAGACAGGTTAGCTATAGCATGTTATCTTTACATGCCACCAAAACACAATTTATGAGATGAATAGCATATTCTTTTCTCCAAAATTAAACATTTACTTTTTCAATTAATCCTCTTTCTACAGTTCTTTTTACGATGTAGATGTAGTCAAAACAGCGTAACATAAAGAAAAGAAAATAAAAAGCCATAACGATATTTTAGATTGTAGAACATTCTATGAAGTAAGATAGACTGGCAGGAGAGTAATGGTAAAATGCTGGTATAGCTGCTTACGTCAATCAAATATTTAAAATAACCCCCCTCTGTGATCCAATATCTACGCATATATGCACCCCAATGTATACTACTATTATAAATAACACAGGTTTAAACAAAACCTTTATTTACGTTCATACACAACTCAAAAAAACAAAAAACAAATATGAAGCAACACATGTTGAACAAGTCTATGAATGAAGAAAAGACTATTTAAATTCTGGAAAATAAACTCTTTTTCTTGAAGAAAAGCAACATAATTTAAAATAAACAAACATTTTACTATTATAAAGAATTACACAGTTACTTTAAAATAATTCAAAATAAAGCATGGTGCAATCATTTTGGCTAGTTTTAAAGAACATATATTATTGTTATTCTATTAATTTTCACTAGTTTTGAAGAACAAAAATAATATTTTACTATTATTGAGTAAACAAAGTGCAAAACAACTTGTATTTCTGGTAACCACGCACACATGATGTCGCAATTAAATTTTATCCACAGCACCGCTCATGTGCATTGGTCGTAACGTAAAAATTGTAATTGTATTTTTAATGGGAAACTGATTTTTAGTGATGGTTATAATTTTTTAACTGCAAAATATTATTAGAGAAAGCTGGAGAGCCACATATTTTTAAGCGAAGTGCCACATGTGGCTCGTGAGCCATAGGTTCCCTATCACTGCTCTAAAGAAATCGGAAGTAAACATTATAATCCAAGCTGAGCACACTGAAAGCACCTTGTTTAGGAATAGTCTCAAACGAGACTATTTGAGACTATTATTAACATTCAAACAGTTAAGTTTGCACAATGAGTATGGAATGCTAATTTGAGATTTTATTTTGTTTGTGACTGAGGTACTCTGAAATACCTTGTTAAAATGGAGTAATGTTTTTAATATATCTGTGCATGTAAACAAACAAACAAACAAACAATTTCTTATTGTTATCGGTGCTCAAATTAGTGATACGTTTTTTTAGGATTCTTTTATTGACCCCAAATTTAAAAGTGTATATATTATATAATAACAAAATGTTGCTTAATGTTTAGAATACAAGTTACTTTCATTCAATTTAATGTATCCTTACAGAAATGTTAACTTAAAATATATACTTCTTAATCTGAATATGTAACAAAGCGATTTAAATACTGAAACTCCAGCACTATCGTCAGATTATGATAGATGTCAGTGCCTTCACCTCACAGCGATAAGCTTCCTGCTGTTTCTCCTTCCCAATTTGCATAAAGTCGAACATCTCTCAACTTCTTGACACTCTGACTGCTTCTTCCGATCTGTTGTCTATCCCCCAATCCCCTGTGCGTGCCTGTCTCTCAGCTCCCATAGATAATAAATTGAGAAGACCTGCTCTGTCTGTGCCAGTGGACACGTACGGTGAAGGGCTGAATGTCAGCTGTTTATGGTGATTTCTTTTCCCTACCGCAGAGCTCCAAAAGCCACCTCGCTGAAACTGCTCAGCGGGACGCCTGCTGACTAATCACAAGCAGTTTGATTGTGCGTGTGATGCATATGTATTGGTGTGTTTGTGAATGACTTGCCTGGATGCCGCCCGGGGTTCACCTTTTTTCTGAACTGACTTTGAGACGATGCTTGTGTTCGGCTTGTGTAGGAGGCAGAATGCTCATTGAACCGGTTATTAGATCCAATGAATGGAATCTGTGTCTTGCAGTGTTTCCTGAAGCACTCCGTCACTGCTGACTCTAAAGCACTGAAATTCTATTTTTGCTGAAGTGTTTTTTTTTTTTTTTTTTTTTTTGGTGTTTGCGGTCTTAAATTAATAGTAATGTGTCAAAAGCAAATGCACAGAGCAACTTGTTTGGATGGATTCATTGACAAATTGCTTGTTGTGAATGTGAACTGATAATCTATTAAATTTATCTAAAAGATCAGATTCAGTCAATTAGATGATTAATCCACTCGATTAATTCATTGTATCAGTCCAAATGGTTAATCAATTTAAATCTGATACTATTACAGATGTTTTTCAGCCATAATTGACTCAAAATTAAACTAAATCTGTTTTGTGCATTTAAGATTAGCAAAACTGACTTGTTTGAAAGATATTAAAAGAAAAGTATTTATTTAATTGTTTTATACATTAGGTGTACAGCTGCATATTATTTTAGCATCGATATTGCAATCGTTTTAGCATCAATATTGCAATTTGTGCATCCTCAATAGTCGCATGGCAAGATATGCAATGCTGAGTCTGAATCATAGTTGATCAGGAGCCACAGAATGCATATGATTTATAGAGTCACTGCTAAGTTTAACCATAATAGAGTAAAAGTTCATCATTTGCGTGTGTTTTTAAGGCCTGTGACTGAGAATTTCAAGAGTTTAAAACATTTGGGCACAAAAAAATAATGATGCTGGGATGTAAAAAAAGGGAATTCTTTTTAATAGGGCTGCACGATTAATCGAAAAAAGATTGTGATCTAGATTCGACCACTATATGATCTTAATCCAGCATTTCTATTATTCAGCCAATAATTTTTTTTCAGGACTGTTCAGGAGAGAAGCATAAAGGCGGTCGCACAAGTTTTCAAATTGTTTAATGTTGCTCAGCAACGTGGACACCTCCAAATGGTTGGTATTTATAAGGTATAATTCACCCAGAAATGTAATTTCCATCTTCATGTAATGATGTACGGCCATGAAATCACACGTGAACTGACTGTTTGCCTACTACAGAGATTACGTGATTTAAATGATCATATAACTTAGAGTTATGATTACCACAAGCATTTGATATGTTTTTTCTTTCATAGAGAACACAGAGTGTTGTGCATGAGAATAAATGTTGTCAGTATAACTACTCTAGCCTATTATAATGTTGAATATAATGCAAGAGGAAATCCAATAATGACAAATGTCTAATTTTACCAGTAAAAAAAGGCAAGCATATGTCAATAGTAATATTCTGATGTCATCACTTTCCTGTGCATTAATGACCAGGACCTCTCCAAGTCCATACAAAAATACAACCTACACAAATAGGCCTAATATAATTATAGTTTTTTAAATCATATATTTGAGAAATAACAATAATAATAGCCTACTCATATTAACCTTTATTTTGCATCTACGGAATCGTGAGAAAATCGTCATCTTTTTTTAAGCAAAAAAAAAAAACGTGATTCTCATTTTAGCCAGAATCGTGAAATTTTTTTTACATAGAATTTATGTCTTGTTTATTCTCCAAATATCAACATTTTAAAGCAAACTTGGATCCTTTTGCTTACCCCATTGGCAGATAATTTAGTTTATATAAAAACTCTTTATTTTGATTTATTTCTTCTGAAGTTGAAAACAAAACAATAATTTAGCTTAATCTAAAAATTTGAGGTATTTCGACCAGAAATGAAGAGCAGTATTTTCTTGCATTGGGATGTACCTGAATACTGTTAGACTCCACAGAAATCTGTCAAATTAAAATCTGTCTATTCAAACTATCTTGTGACCAATATAATGCAGCCCTAGTGTACAGTTTTGAATCTCAAATTGAAATTACCAAACAAATTGAAATACAATTTTAATGTCTTAATATTTGAGTATTTTCTGCAAAGTATTTAATTTGTTCATTAAGTGCATTTGTTTAATGAAAAATACTATAAATTCAGTGATTATTGTGGTTTATTTTTATTTCTTTTTTTATGTTTTTTTTTATTGATTTGTACATTTTAAAAAACAAAGTGAAAATTATGTTTATTCTTGTGATGGAAAGTTCTAAATCGACAGGCATTACCCAGTGTTCACATTATTCTTCAGAAGTGTAATAATAATATACTGAATATATAAAGTTCTAATATATTGATTTGGTGATGAAGATACATACATTTTTATTCTCAGTGTTGTGGAAAATTTTGTGCTGCTTCATATTTTTGTGGAACCTGATTTATTTATTTTTCGTTAATTAATAGAAAGTGAAGGAAAATAAGAAATGTACCTTCAACATTTGACCAGCAATACTTGAACAGTTTTATAAACAGAAGTCAGTAGGAAGTGGTAATGTCTTGATCTGCTCTGAGAACTGGGCAGCAATATAATGATGGTTTAACCTCATCACTTTCTCCTCTCAACTCTGAGACGACGTGATTCGGCTCTTTGTGGCCTGACAGGTCAGCTGGACTGTCAGAGATGAAACAAAGAGGAACAGCTCATGGGTCGCAGGTTAGATGTGAGAGGTTATGTGACTGAGGTCAGTGTTAGAGCAGGAGGCAGAGAGCAGAAATGTAATTCAGAGCTTCTCTTTGATGTTCCACACACACACTTTCAGAAATGTATTAATATTTAATCAGATTCTAAAGCTGCTTTGGATGTGGGAATGATGTAATGAATCTCCATATCTGGCAGTGAGAAAGCGTTAGCAGCTGTGTTGTTAGCCCAGAGCGCTAATTTTAAATCTAATATCTCGTTATGAGAGGCATAACGGTGAAGATCTAACATTTAATTGATGAACGGGTGCTTGCTTTAATGGCCTGGCGGGACAAGGCTTCCTTAGATGACATGTCCATATAAAGCTTCACAGATCATCCATTATTTCACTCTACGTTCTTATTTTAATTGACTTGTCTTAGATTCAGATACTTCAGTTTTGTGTTTTGTTTTGATGATTTTACCTTATTGAAATTACTGGACATGAAAAAATTAGTTTTTTGTTTTTAAATTTAAAATGACTCACAAAAAAGATTGCACAGACTAGGTTTTCTCTCATATTTGAACTTTGTGTGACTGTACCACCTAGGTCTAGGCAATTAATCGAAAAGTAATCTAAATCGACATTCAGAACATAAAATTTATACAATTTTCCAGGTCAATTTTTTTCAATTACTTTTCCTACCATGTGTGGAGTCACGTGACCCCGCTCTGTTAAGGCTGATTTATACTTCTGTGTCGAATGCACGGGTTTGGTTTGGCACAGCCTTTGTGCGGTTGTATACCTGCGCATCTCTCAAAAAGTTTAACTACAAAAAAAAGTAAAGTTTAGCTTGGACGCTGCGGCAGAGATGCCTTGAGATGGCATTTTTTTGTTACAATAAAATGATAGTTTACATTAAAATATTTTGTTTACAGATGTACTTTACAGTGGTGTAAAGTACAAATACTCAAACTACTGTAATTGAGTAGTTTTTTCAGGAATTGTAATTTACTAAGTAGTTTTAAAAATGTGTACTTTTATTTTCCCTTGAGTACATTTTTAGTGCTGTATTACTTTTACTCCACTACATTCCTTCAACCTGCAGTCACTATTTTTTTCTATCGGGATTAGAAAAATCAGTCCTGTGATTCCTGTCCAATCAAATCGCACATAGAAGGTAAATCGCATCATATTGAACTACCTCAAGACATTGGACAATTTATAAATGCAGCAAACTGTTTGGAAGCATGAAAGTGTCGAAGAAGATGTGCAAAATCTTTACACGCAATAACCCTGAGACTGTTTAGATGCATGTCACAGATGAGAAGATGATGGATGTTTACTGTATGATGACCGAAATGGCCTTAAACACCCAGCAGGCACAAGATGTCAACATGACGTCAGATTGACGTTGTACCCCAATTAAGTGGGGACTTTGTATTTTCTTTGGAAATGAAAATCGGGTTGACGTCAGAACCCAACGTCAGGTCGACTTCAATGTCCAACCTAAAATCAACCAAATATCAATGCTAATGATGTTAGAACTTGACATTGTGTAGACATTACCACTATGAAGTCCATCAGATGTTGTATTTTGGTTGACATACCTGACGAATAAACGTCATTGTTTCAGGTTAATATGACGTTGGTTTAAGGTGTTTGCGCTATGTAGATTTTTGTCACTTTCTAACACAACCTAAAATCAACCAAATATTAATGTCATTTCACTTTGTTATTAGTCATCAAAATAACGTTGTCCTTAGATGCTGGCTAGACACTACATTTTAGTCACCTGATGTCACAAACTAAATCTAACCTAATATTAACATCTTAGGAGATTGTGTGCCTGCTGGGCAATAAATAATGCTCTACAGAATGTTACATTTACAAATTACGCTTTTTACAGCGTAATACTCACTACTCTTGAGTACTTTTAAAAGGTCTACTTTTTACTCATACTTTGAGTAATATTTACAACAGATACTTTTACTCGTCTTGCACTACATTTTTGGGCAAGTAATGGTACTTTTACTTAAGTATGATTTTTCAGTACTCTTACCATCACTGCAGAAGAGGCAAGAAATGCACTGTTTAAAATATTATTTACATGATATACCAGAGTTATTTTACTTAGAAGAGATGCTGCTTATTTTCTACTTTTGATATGAAAACATTGAAAATAATTAGTTTTGTTTCCAAAAGTGCAAAGTTATTTATTTTTTCACTTTTTATAAAAAAGTGACTGTTTGTTTTAGGTAAAGTGTGTGTTTTAATTTCAGTTGTTCACCATTGATGTTCAATAAATAATCATATATAGTAGATAGTGTGTTTCCTTCAATTATTTTAAAATCAAGTAATGCACCCTTCATTCAAAAATCTCTCTCTTGTAATATGTGAGCATTTACTTTACAAAACTTGTCCGTGAACTATGAGGGAAAAAAAATATATATTGTTCATTATTCGTAATTGAGGTAAAATGTTCAGTTAATCGAGATTTTGATTTGAGGCGAAATCACCCAGTCCTAGTACCACTTATCTTTTGCTGCACTCAAACATATTTCTTTTAGATCACTTAGATCAAGAAAAAGTCAGAGTTGGCGATATATTTCCACCTGTCCTACCACAAAATGCTTGCTCTTGCTGAATGTGCAGAATTTTTGCTGTACAGAGGCTTTCCTGACATGTTTTACATACCCTATGCACATGACAATAAGCCAACAGAACACACTATAAGCTGATTGTGACAACAATTCAGATCTTCTTCCATACCATCAACAACTGATGGACAGATCCAATTGCCCACTTAATTTTTTGCGGCATTGTCATAAACGTAGCAATATGGAAAAAAAGACTTGGATAATGTGAAGAAAAACTTGTTGCATGCCTACTTCATCTTCAATTTGCATGACGTTAATCAAAACAGGAAAGTCAGATCTGATTTGTTGACCTAACACAATTTTCCAAGAGTCAGGAAACACATTTTTTTATGCATTTATAGTGTAATCAGAAATGTGGTAAAATACATTTATGCAGCCACAAAACACCTATTATTCACTCGCTGACCAAACATCATCGCTATGAGATGTGTTGTTATACAGTACATCAAATTTAGATATTTATACTTCAGTATATTGTACTAAAAACAAATCATAGTGGCTATCCACATCCTTCCTTTCCTCTTGAGTTGTTTCAAAAGTTATGAATATGGCGAAATAAGAGAAGAAAACACCTTAATAAAATCTGAGCACAAGAGGTCACGAGATGCCTTCAAGTTCATGAGTTCACACTCACAGATATTTGACTAAATAAGAATATGCAAGTTTGGCGTGCTGTCCGGGGTGAGGGCTCTGAGCTCGGAAAGACACCCTAACTTGTGTTATTCCTCTTATCAGGATAGAGGGAGAGCTCCAGAACACCCCCCCTCAGATTTAAGTAGGTATCAGGTTTAATAGTATGGAGTTGGGGTGGTGGAAGGATGCTGAAGTGGTGAGAAAACAGGTATGACGTGTTTGACTATTTATCCGCTTGTTTGACTATTTATCCGCTTGTTAAAGGCTGATTTATACTTCAAGCACACGCATATGGTCCGGCGCAACCTTCGCGCAGTTGCATTGCCCTCACGAACACGTTGCAGTGAGTGTTTACAAGTGTCGAGTCCTGTGAAGTAGCTCTAGATGAAAACTTTTGTTTTGTGTTTACCTTATGATTAAAATTGTTGCACGTTCGCCGGTTCCCGCCTCAGAATGAGCGAGTTTTAACTTCTTATACATGAAGGTAGCATTCAGAAAAAAACAAAACACCAGTGAAGAAACACGACAGAGGAACATAACATAACCTACTGCCAGCTAGCATTTCGGAAGTGTTATTGCAGAGCAACACAAACAGCATGCAGAAGTATAAGTGCACGGCAATGTGGAAGGCATACTTGGGACACAGAAGTATAAATCAGCCTTAAGTGTGATGCCACGCGAAGCAGCTTCTGGGTCCAAGCTCCATATCAAACTGTATAGGGAGTCTCATCAAATGGTAATAATAAACGTTTACAAAGCGATGTGATACTTTCAAAAATCACATTGCACAGTTTCAAAAATGTGTATGTATGTATATATATATTAGGGCTGTCAAAATTTTGTTGCAGTTCTCTCTCTCTCTCTCTCTCTCTCTCTCTCTCTCTCTCTCTCTATCTCTCTCTCTCTATCTCTCTATCTCTCTCTCTCTCTCTCTGCGCGTGCGTGTTGTGCCCTAATAATGTCAATAGACTGGACTGTCTTAGCAACTGGCTAAATGTTAAGGAGGACTGAGCAAAATTGTTTCTACTTTATAATTAATGTTCTCAACTCGCAATACAACTTTACAATGAATACAATTGTTTGTAATTAATACTTTATTATTATTATTTTCCAAATTTGCAATGCCTGCAAAAAAAGGTGTGATTAATTAGTTAATTTTTTTAATCAATTGACAGCCCTATATATATATATATATATATATATATATAAATTGTTAAAATATTGGTATCGGTGATGCAGTAAGTCCAGAGACTGTTGTGTACACCATGATTTTATATATGAGTAGTGGCTTCGACCCGGAAACAGTATTCCATACGTCACGACTTAACAAGCGGATAGGGGTTTGGTCTTCAGCTGATTGGATAACAGAATGATTGTCAATGATGAATTAGCCTTGTCAAAACTGATTGACTGACAAAACTGATTGATGACAAAACATCACTTAATACTAAGTGGAAACAGTAATGTGTTTCAACTTGAGACGGGATCACAAATGCATAATAATACCAGGTTGGTTGTAGCTCTTCTGAATTGAGGAAAAAATAACAGCTACGATTACCACAGACCAAAACATCTAGCTGAATGCATTAGCTATGAGCAAAGTTCATTTTCTCTCTCCTTAACTGTTAAGAGAAATCCTTAACATTTCACCCGGTCACACACCCACACACTGCTTGCGACTGTTTGACTCGAAGCCTGAGTGTTTGTCCATCAGTGACAAAGTTTCGTGAGAGCGACCTCCATGGCGGAAACCTCCCCAAAGCCCTAAAATCTAAACTCTGCGGGCTGCTCTTTTGATGTTTGAAGCTTTTCCTCTCTCCTTGCGCCTCCTCTCAGCAGTCTATTTGCTTGAGTTCTCCTCTCTGTGTCTGTTTGGCGGTGCTCTGTGTTTTTACGCAAGGAACCAGGAATGCTGTTTATTGCGTCTTGGCATGTATAACAGTGACATTCTTTTGACCCGTCCCACACTGCCCTGTGGCCGAGCAGCCCACGTTGACTCACACCGGCCTTTTTTGATGATATCATGGTTGCCGCTGAAACCTCTGGCTGACCTGTGCCGGTGTCCCATAACCCCTTCATTTACGCCCTGTAGTCAAGCCTGTACTTACAGATTCCCCCCCCCTTCTTGTTTTTCTCAGTCTTGTCTACACTTTTCCTTCCTGCTGTGCTTTCTGTGAGCGTATCAGCTCATTCCCCCCTCGCTCCCCTCCTTTTATTACCCATTGCTCCCTAGCTTCCATTTCCTTGTTCTCTAGCTTTTCATCTTTTTGGCCTTTTTTTTTTAATTCCCTCCCTCATTTCTCTCGCAGCCCATAGCAGGAAGTCATTCTCAACAGCATAATGTTTCCCCCCAGGCCTCCAGATGGTTTGTATTTGCGTGTGTATTAGCAATAAATGAGGCTGATGTGAGTTGTATTTGACAGTTTAGCCCATAATTTGTGAAAAAGCCTTGTTTGGAGGGTCTTTAAGTGTATTGGAGGCTCTGCGTTGGCGTGCTGGCACAGGCAGGTGTTTGAGGTTTGTTGTATTTTGGATATTTTCGTGTATCCTGTGGCTCTGCTGGGTGTGACTGTCCATTTCTCTGCCCCGAGGTTACATAATTTCAGGGTAGGGATCAAAAGAACTAATCAGGTGTTAAAAGCATCACTATGGAGACTGACTTTCTGTTTGCTGGAGGACGCCGATGGGCCCTTGGGGAAGGGTGTGTGTGAGTTTCTCTGTCTCTCTGTGTTGTATCCTCTCTGTGAGGTGTTACTCATGTGAAACTGGACTAATTACAGTTTCACAAAACTTTTTACTCTGTCTGGTTTTTATTTAGGCCCTGTTTACACTAGTACGTTTTAGTTTTAAAATGGCATTTTAGAATGAAAACGATCCGCGTCCACACTAGCGTTTCACCCAGCGCTTCTGAACAGCTCTCCGTCCACATTAAAACGGTGAAAACGCACATCACGTGACTACACACACACTCTCTAGCACTCAGCGTGCTTTGAGCACATACCCATATGAGAGCTGTGCATGTCGGACTCTTCATTAGGATTGTCCCGCTGGGTCTAATCTCACTATATTTGTTAAACATAATATTTAATTCATCTTGTTGTCTATATCTAACTACATATTCCCCGACTTTGGTCTTTTGAATCTATTTCTTGTTCTCAGGTAACGTGCTTTGGCTGAGCGCAAAGATAAGTTAGGTTAAAATCTTAACTAATGTAACTGCAGACACAGATTCTGCACATTTGACTGATTGTTTGCCTTTATTTTCTGTATTGTATAAACTTATTGTGCGTTATACTTTTATAATGGTCATTATTGATTATTAAAACTGATATTCAATAAAAGAGACAGGGTTTCGTATTTTAAATGAAAATGAAAGGAGGTAGTAAGGCTCCGTTTTGTTATAAATATGCATGAAGATGACAGTCATATTATGCAGCTACATGATGCCTCAAGATTTCTGCTGTCTGTTAAGTTGGTAATAATATCAAAATAAAAAAATAGACAGTTCCCCACATCATGTTTTCATTTTATTGTTAAGATAGTGAAACAGCATAGCCAGGGTGATGTGAATGACTTTATAAAGTACACACTCGGGAGTTTGTTTTCCCTTTTTGGTTTGCCTTTTTGCAGGACTGAACTGTGTGAAGGCTACTTAATATTGAGGAAAAGCCCCAATCAGATAGGCGAATGTCTGCAGCCCTGCCTTCGTTTTCAGATGTCTCCGTTTTCCCCCATCTACACTGAGACAGAGCAGCAGCGTTTTAGAATGAAAACGGCCTCTTCAGCATTTCCAAAACGCTCCGTTATCGGGGCTCGAAAACTCCGCCGTAGTGTAGACGGATGGTGTAACCGTAGCAAAACTTATGTGTTTTAAAACTGAAACGTATTAGTGTAAACGGGGCCTTAGCTTACTTAAAACTAGTGTGAAATGTTATTAAGTCACTAGGCATTTTTCTATCCAAAGATACAAATTCAATTTATGCGCAAAACTGGATAATCATGTAAAACATTTGCGAATAAAGCACCGTTTTCATCCAATGAGTCCAAGAGAACAAAATCATCACTTCCTGATAAACTGGTGCCAAAGATCAAAAGAAAAATG
Organism: Danio tinwini; assembly: GCA_903798205.1. Classification (NCBI taxonomy): domain Eukaryota; kingdom Metazoa; phylum Chordata; class Actinopteri; order Cypriniformes; family Danionidae; genus Danio; species Danio tinwini. Next base: position 6,505,676 of record CAIGQZ010035027.1, read on the forward strand.
GAAGATGCTGTGTTAGGAGAAGGCCTTTTTTGCCTTTTTACTTGCGTCTTAGAACATGTAGATGAAACGTAATGTGCGCAGTCATGTCATCTTGACAGTTTGTCATATCCTTTCAGAATCATCTCCGCTCACACTTCTTGGAAGATTTGTGCATTCCACTTAGGCCTGTCACAATAATCAATCTATCGACTTATCGTACAACACATGGACTTGACCTCAATCATTTTTGGTGATACAATATATATCGCCCATACATAAAACTAATTCTAGCATCATTTCAGCTGATTGTGCAACATCTCTACCTCTATTGGCTGTGTCAGTATTCTTAAAATAAACACTATAGTATTTACTATGAATTACTATAGTATATTTTCATGTGGGTGTCGAACAAATGAAACTAGATTTAGTAGCAGATTTCGCAGCCTCTGTTACTTTTTAGCTTGCACTTTTTTGTTAACATTGCTTATTATTTATTTGTTTGGGATATATACGTTTTCACATTCTTATTCCAGTGCCTAATTATTAAATTGTTAAAATGACTATAATTGAATTAAGTATTCTTAAGAATAAAATATGATGTGTTCATTGGAAGAGTGTACTTGCATTGTGATGATATTGTATTGTCATTCCGGCATTATATAATGAATGGCATAAAATGATCTTAAAATGACAATATTATTGTTTATCTCTATATTTTGGTGCAATATATCGTACAACAAAAAATCGTGACAGGCCTCGTTCCGTTGATATTTTCCATCAAGAATGGTTGTAACTTTTTTTCTTGTACATAACATTTACAAATGTTTGCACCTCATCATCCATCCAAACATGACTGTCACTTACTGTCATTTTTGTTATCACATGATCTGTTAAAGTAAAATCACATGACTTTTTTTTTGATGCACATGCTGGAATTCATTCAGTAAATGCACTTTCACTGTGGTTTTGGTGTATTTCCCTACTCAGTTGTGCGCATAACTTTTTTTTAATGCACATTTTTTTAAATGTATGCACATCTTGCTGTTTCCATCCAGGGTTTTTTTATGCTATATTTCAAAATGCACATAAAAGAGGTGGATGGAAACGCAGCTACTGTTTACATGCAAAATTGTATCTCATGCTACAACTTAGAATTTATTTAAGACTTGTAATTATAGTATTAACTAATAGTTGAATTTATTTAATGTAATATATTTAATTTAGTTTTGTTTTTAACTAAGCATGATAAGTGTGCTTTAATTAATAAATGCACAGATTTGTAATTTAGAACTATTTCAGTTTTCAGCCATAAACTCCCATTGTTTTTGTTGAATAAAATTCAGATTTCACTTAATGTTTTCCCTCTGCTAATACTGTATTTTACAGAGGCCTGATTCAAGTCAATGACCGTGTTTACACGCGCCCTCATAATGCGATTATAATGGGATTTTGGCAAACTTGCGATTTAACTTTGCTTTATTCAGACACAATACTTTGATCAAACTAATGTGATTATGCTTATAATTGTAGTAACCATAATGACATTCTGTTGTTTGGTGTACACAGATTTAGATTTTAATAAACAGTTATGTTAAACATTTTATTTGGATTATTACTGCTCTCACCAAAATGTACTCAAAGGTACACAGATGATGTGTTGTTCACACAACTTCGTGAATGATCTTTGAAATTTTTTTAAGTTCTCTCTTTTAAGATACTGCAATAAATCTTTACTCTGAATATTGGAAATGCATTATTAGTGCTTGTGTAAACAGCTAATAGCTCTTATTTTTAAAATATTAATTACAAAAAACAGGGTTCATTCACTGAGTGGTCCAGTTTACAGGAAAAACTTTATATAGTAGTAACTATTTTATCTTCCACACCAAATGCACTGATTCTGTTTTACATTCTACATTGTGGTGATCTCAGTTCTCAGGTGTGTTGCCTGAGACTAGAACAATATGATGTTGAATGTTTCATTTGGTGTTATTAATATCTGCACCACTCACACGTATGCTTTCATGCATTCTTTGATGCCATCTGCATCTCCCAGCAGAGACACATCTGGTCATTATTCACCAATCAATAAGAGCTAACCAATGCATATATCATCACCCAACTGTGTGTCAGTGTGTCTGTGATGTGTGGTATATCCGGAAGACACCTGTCCTCTCCTGACAGCTGTGTTTATGTGTTTGTAATGTTTTTAGTTCGTGTTTTGTAGTAAATCTGTCACACCTGTGATGGCCCACCTGGACAGAACCACACAGACACAAATCTACACTGTGTGTGGTCTCTGATGCGCTTTTTCACACAGTTTGTGTGTCTATTTTGATCTTGATCTGGATTTGATATGGTCTATAAATAGAGAGTTTGATTCTCTTTGACACGTTCTAGCAGTTCCTTCAGTCTTGGTACTAAAGGGTTAGTGTGGTTGATTGACAGGTGTTCTGCTTCATGTTGAGTGATTGGGCTTTTTTGGGGGCATGACCTTTGACCCTCACACCAAAGAATAAGCTGCACATAGTTGAGAAGTTCCAGTGGTTGTGTGTGTGTGTCCAAACATTCCCTTCTTCCAACTTAAATCTGTATCTTTTCAGAAAGGAGATGCTTTTTGCTGCAGGGCAGGATTTGGATATTTACTGGTAGCTGAGATTTGGTCAACGTCAACCCATGTTTAACTCATGAACCATCAGAAAATCAGGATTTTCCATTGGACCATAATAATACAATAAATGTTCTAACAAGCAGTTAAACAAGAACCATCAGGATCTTCTGGAGTGTGCAGTTTAGGTTGTTTCAACTCTCTGTGGTCTTGGAATATTGAGCACTGATTTTGATTTGTAGGACTCAGGGGTCAACTTGAGGCAGCTGCAGTGACATGTTTTAAGTCTTATGGAATTTTGTCACACACTCGTCTGTGTCTCTGAAAGTTTTGCTAGGCTCCTCGGGGGGGGCTCTACATTTTAATTCATTTGCATTTGTCATTCGACTCGTTTAACTTCCCTTCTGTTTTGTTAGACCTCTTCTACCGACCATTTCAGGTGTCTTTTTCTTGAGGTTGTACAAATGTGGTTTAGTTTTGTGAACCAACAATACAGCAGTGGCTGCTGCTGACTATTTAAATACACAGGATTTGGACTCTTGTGTCGCAAATCCAATAATGCTGGTAGTGGTGATTCTCTCTGACCAATCATTCATATGCAGTCTGCATCACATTTTGTTAACAGTTACAACCTCACCCAAGGGGTACTAAAAAGGTATTAGGTACTAGGTACATAGAGCAGATAGTCATAATATCAAGCAGGTAGCAGAATGTGTTGGTATAGTTCACAATTGATTTACTTCAGTTCAATGTGAATGTTCATGCTGATGGACTCCCCAGATCCAGTGAAGCTCCACTACTTAAACTAAGCAAGCCAAAAGTGACAGAGAGAAGGAACCAAAACTCCACCAATTGATTTGAATGTGGGGAAAAAAAACTTTGGGTGAAACATGACCGGTTCAGGAGACCAGTTCTCCTCTAGGGATGGGTTTCGTTAAGGTTTTAACGTTATTACTACTTTTATTGATACCACATATCGGTTCGGTACTTTAACGGTTATCTTATCGGTAGTTTTTGTAGTGTTTTTTTTTTTTTTGATGAAAACAACAAAACAAATTGAACAGAATTAACAAAACTTCATTTTATTATTACGTTTTTAATGTAAAATAAAATTAAACCAATAATTAAAAAAACAAATAAATATTTTTTTTACTGTAAAAGAATGTACAATGGTTTGAAGGAAAATGACTTAGTTTTTAACCATTTTTCTGGAGAAAATTCAACATGTTTGACTTTTCTGGTAGAAGTCGGGTCCTTGGTTTATTGTGCTCCTGCAGTTGAAAATACCCTCTTTGAGCTGCAAAATGCAGTTAAATGAGATAATGTTTATTATTTTTCATTAACGCATTCACATAGATGAGTTAACAGTGTTTTGGGAGTTAACTGTGTTTTTAATACAGTTTTGGAGCATCTTGCAATGTAAAAATAAGCTTTTCTTAAAAAACATAGTTTATTATTAGGCTATTTATAGGCTATATTTGTAAATACAGCTGATGTAACAGCATTTTTAATGTTTAAGATTTATTTAGGCTACTGCAGAAAAAATACTGTTTTCATTGTAACCTAATGTGTGTTTATTAAACTATTAATATTATACTAATTTAGGTGATTGATTGCTGGCATAATAATGTGGATGATGTAACATTATCATTAGTAGCTATGCAGTCAAAAACTTTTCATTTGTCTTTCTGCAGTTAGTGCACTTTTGAAAGATACTTTCACTTAGCCAAATTGCTTGCGTTGCCGCTTATACAAGAAAACATTGCATTTGTTGTGTTTGTTTCAACGGGCATTGTCGGTCCACTCGGGAAATACAACACATTTGATTCACTCCGCAAGCTTACGAGCTGTGTGCGCACAAGTCTGTGTCGCGAGCTATCTGTGTGCTATTTTTGCATGAGCCTCCTCTGAGTGTGCACGCACAGCCGAGAACTGTGAAGGCTTTTATACTTGACATGCTCACAGGAAACACAAGCATTTCTCATGTGAGATCGCCAACTGTGCAGACGAATTATCAAATATGGCAAATTAGAAAAGGTTGGTCAGTTAAATTATGTAACTGTAAGTAATGTTTATTCAGCGATAATTCTCCAGTACCGATAGCAGAAACGTTAACATCGATACTTCTGTCTTTTATAATTTAACACCAATACCTCCAAATGGATAAGAGGCAGAGCTGCAGTTTTTCTTTTTTGCTCTTTACCTTTGCCATATTATTTTTTCTTATTTTGCACCCAAGTTTGCTCAATATCAAGGGAGAATGAAGAGTTTTGAAAAACTTTGCTTCCAGCCAGTGAAAGCCTTCAAACTATTGGTCCATGGTGGACATACCAAAAGTGTGTGTTTTTAATTTCAGTTGTTCAGCATTGATGTTCAATAAATAATCATAGATAGTAAGTAGATAGTGTGTGTTTCCTTCAATTATTTTAAAATCAAGTAATGCACCCTTCATTCAAAAATCTCTCACTTGTAATATGTGCGCATATTTTCTGTACAAAACCTGTCAGTAAACTATGAGGGGGAAAAACATCAAATAAATAAATAAATAAAATAAGGATTTTATTAATTGTAATAGAGTTGAAATGTTCAATTAATCGAGATTTAGATTTTAGGCCAAATCATCCAGCCCTAATTTAAGTTGTAAATCTTGTTTAAAGCGAAACATACATACTTTTTCATGTTTAATATTGTAAAGTATTAAATTACTATTAAATAAAGTGACACACACATTGATATCATTAAATGCTTGCTTAATTGGTTTCTGAGCAGTTTATCAACATCATACTGCATCTCGGGTATTTCACCCTAAACAAATAAGAACTTTGCTGTTATATATCATCCACTTCATCCACTTCTTTCACTCTATGCCATTTCAACTGATTCTTTTTTTCATTCATTGGCTTGTTATGGCTCACTTTTCAGTTCTCATGCATATATATTTTTTTCACTTTTGTTCCCCGTTTCTTTTACACTTCTGTTGTTGCCTGTACTCACTTTGTGCGGTCCTTTCACTTTTTTTTCATAGTGTGTCTCACTTGTTCTTTTACATGTTTAATCTTTGACCTTCTTCATCATCTTTCTGCCTGTGCTCTTGTTGTTTTTCATCTCTTTATCAGCTGATGTAGCATGATTAAGTGCTGCACGGATATGTGACTGTAACACTATGAAGTGGATTAGAGAGGCAGCTCTGTGGGTGGGCGTGAAACTGCAGGAATCAGCTCTGAATGTCGTGCTAATCAGACCCGGCAAACTTTGTTTGGAACAGCTTTAGCATTGGCTGCTGGCACCAAAGTGCAAGTGTGTGTTTAGCGCTTTAATAAAGCTCGCAAGACTAACCTCATTAGTCTCTTTCTACAAGGCTCCTCCTCCTCTAACCATGCCAAATTACATTAGGCAGTCGCTATGGCAACCAGCCCAATGTTTTGCATACTTGTACATCATATTACTTCCTCTGATGACTGAATATTCAAGGTGAATAAGTATGGGAGGGTGAAAATTAGTCAAGTGTCTTTTGTCTGCTCTATACTGGATCTGAAAGAGATTTAAAAGATATTGCAGGTCAAGTTAGTGATCTCAGTATCACACTTTTAACAGTATGTTCTATAGTCTGAAATACAGAGAGAAGGCGGTCAGTTTGTTTCAGCTATGAATAAATCTCTGGCTGTTCACCTAGCACTGCATTTAGGCTCTAAAGTGCTTCCATTGACTGTGCAGTGAAATTATAGACCTGCTTTCTTAGACCAGCCAATGAAATGAAGCCTTGACAGTTAGGCGAGAGATTTGACATGTGGGAGATAGAAAGGGGGAATTTGTTTCTCTGAGGGGAAGCTGCATATGAAGGACAGATGAACTGTGTGGATCGAGAGAACTGTCAGGAATAGATGGAGAAAAGGAGTAGGGGGAAGAATATCATTTACAGATAGAAAGAAACCTTTATTTGATCATTTAATTGGAGCAACTGTGAACCAAGAAATTGTTGTATTTTTTATTTTGTTTTTGTTGGACTTACCATAGGGCTGGGCCATTATTGCAAAAAAAAATTATCACAATCTAATTATTGATTTTTTTTTTACCAATTAATTTTTAGGTATATTAGGATTTTTTGAACCACTTCACTTTAAATTACCAACATTACTAAGGCAAATAGTTTTAATAGCCCAAAACAAAAAATATTTAGACAAAATATCTGATCTCTTTATAATAAAATAAACATAAGTGTTAAAGAGACTCTTAAACTTGATAAAATGTTACAAAGTGTGTTCAAGGGTAAAGTGTAAATGCTAAACAATCAAAGCAAACTTTAAGGTTTCGATAATAATGATGAATTATGATAATCAAATCTGAGCTTTCAGGTAAAGGAACCAGCCATCATTATTCAAATACAGACTACATTACCCCCATGCTAAAAGTCTTTCAGATGAAGAAAAGAAACTAAATAGCCACTCTGGCATCATCCTTACATCCTTTTTTTATTTACAATCTCCTCACTGCTGCTATTCACCACACTCATTTTGGCATGTGTTGTTATTATCATTATCATATGCGCTGTGTTTGTCTCAGGTAATTAGTCTGCTGTTATTACGGAAATGTGCATATTCCATACAAAGTGTGAAGCAGATTAGTTAGTTCTACTTGCATAAATCGCTGTGCGCATGCGGCATTTGGAAAAGTGTAGATGTTTTCAACTAGGTGTGCCTGGAAAATGTAGGAAATTGCACACCTTTAACTTACACACTAAGCTTATTGGCATTGCATTCAAGGCATGCGCTCAGCAACCACATGTTAATAAAACTATAGCAGTTCATACCAACTTTTTTTTTTAATCGATATTGACAGTGGTGTTCGATCAATAAATACCGATTTGATCTCCCAACTCTAATTTAACAGCAAAACATTACATGCTTCGAATGACACTCATTTGTTTGCTGCGGAGGCTGTAAATTCAGAAAAAATGCTCTCTGAAGACAATTTATTCAGAAATAAACAGCTTTGAGAAATGTGTTTTTAGTAAAAGTGTGACCAGGAGCATGAAAAATGCAAATTGCACATCATCAGTAGGATTTTACTACCGATTGCGTTCAGAGAACGTACTCCACACAATCTTTTCAGGACATTTTCACACTAGCTCAAAGAGACTCTATAGTCTGCACCAAAAAAGCTTTAGTTTGGAGAAAGATTGGTGGGAGGGAAAAGAAAGAAGGAGTGCACTCTCTGATGCTAATTACCTCTTTTTCACTTTCCGTCTTTTCTATCTGTCTTTCGTGCCACAAATGTGCACACACACACACACGTGCGCAAACATATACACATCTTCACGTTATGTCTTTCACAGACTTTCAAGCACACAGCTTCCTCTGTCATTATTTTTGCATTTGTAACGGCTTCATGCTGTGGTAGAGAGGAAGAGTGTGTGCATAAAGACCAGGAGTGTTGTCAGCTAAGTAAGGAGAGAGAACAAGAGAGTGTGCAGATGGGCAGAAAAAAAGAGAAAACTGCAGTTGAGGGATAGAGAATACAGGAGAATGGAGAAGACAATGCAGTTTGTGTGGTTTGGCATAGTGGTTAATAGCTGATTGCAGGTTTGAAAGAGAGCAGATTGTCTGTACCTTATTTTTATTTAATTTAATTGCAAAATGCATTTCTTTTTGCTCAATTTTCAGCAGCCATTGCTGCAGTTTTCATTGTCATGTGATTCTAGAATAAAGATTCAGTGTTCTATCATATCACTATTAAAATGGTTATGCTGATTAATATTTTTAAAAGGATTCCTTGGTCTATAAAAATTCATTCACTCAATTTCGTTTCGGCTTGGTCCCTTTTTTAATCAGGGGTCACCACAGTGGAATGAACTGCTAACTTATCCAGCACATGTTTTACGCAGCGGATGCCCTTCCAGCCGCAACCCATCTCTGGGAAACATCCATACTCTCATTCACACACATACACCACGGACAATTTTAGCTTACCCAATTCACCTGTACCGCATGTCTTTGGACTTGTGGGGGAAACTGGAGCACCCGGAGGAAACCCACGCGAACGCGGTGAGAACATGCAAACTCCACAGAGAAACGCCAACTGACTCAGCCGGGGCTCGAACCAGCGACCTTCTTGCTGTGAGGCAACAGCACTCTACTGCTCCACCGTGTTGCCTATAGAAATTAAAAGTATTTCACTGAAATTGAACTTTTGGAACTAAGAAATACCAGTAGTTTATATCCTATTTTAGTGATCTCCTTCAGACATTTTTTTGACTATTAATGGCTTTGTCAACTAAAATTGCTAAACTACGAATCTGCTTAAATTTCTACCCTATGTTACAGGATGCACAATATTATTAGAATGTTCAATATATAAGCTGATAAATGTTTAAACTGTAATCATTGGCATTGGCCCGATATGGAAAATGACGCCAAAATGGAATAAATTGACAAAAACATATAAATACCGTTTGGAAGTAAATGAAGCAATAGCAAAGTTAATTTTAACGAAGTGGAAATGGTTCTGATAGTGATGATTCTGATAATGGTTCTAATTGCGATTTTTATTTTTATTTTATTTTTTTACAGATATTGCAATTTTGATTTGCAATTTAATTTTGTAGTCAAGCTTCAGCTCAATATTCTCTATTGTAGTTTCTTACTGCTAATATGCAATAAGTGTTAGCAAAAAAAGGAAACTAAAAGGATTAAAACTAACTTTATTCAAATTTGTTTATGAATATTCAGAAATGAAACATTCATTTTTCTCTAGAGCAAACAGTAGTAAGTTATGTCGTTAGTTATCTCCTGCTGCCTTCGTGATGTTTTTTCATATAGTGTAACAGCTGCAAACAACTCTGAAAATGTGCTTTGCTGATGCTAGCTACTAGATTGAGTGTCACTGGCAATACTTTTAGTTGATTTTTTTTTTGCAAGACTCTCATCATATAACGGCCTGTGGTGCTTTTTTAGGTGCTGGTTGTTGTAATTCCTCCTACTGTGGCAACAATTCCGTGACAGCTCTTACAAATCACCTGTTTTTGTTCGGTGTGTTTGGTGTTTCGTTCGGCAGAACGAAAGTGTGCTCACTCAATTGGCTAGTAAGTCACACACAGATGGCACGCAATTGCTCTGGGTGGAGAAAATTATATAACACATTTCATATCACAGCCTCTTGTGTTTAGCTAACCGTAACGTTTCAGATTGCGATTCGACTCCGATTAATCGCACAGTCCTAGTCTGAACCCTCCTGCCTGAAATTGCCACTGGTCCTAATGTTTTTTTGAGTTTACTGCATCAAAAGTAAAATTATCTCAACTTTTCTGCATGAATAAGTCTTAATTTAACAAAATTCTTGTTTTGTTTTAGTTCTTGTTTTGTTCTCTGAATACTTTCTGACACGGCAATGCCTTCTTCATAAGCACCTGCTTAGGTAATCAGCCACATGAGCAGATGTGTTGAGGTTAGAGACTGAATGTTAAATAAAAGTTCCTTCCTGTCTGTGTGGCCCTATTTCCTTTGTGCTGTAGATTGAGGGTTGTGTTATTTTACCTAAGCAGTGTTAAAAAACGAAATGTGTGATCCTTAGCAAACCCAAAACCACCTGTAAGTGAGGTCAGACAAGTGTACAAAGACACAGCAGGAGAAAGTGTCCACATACAAAATAGCAGCACACATTTGCTTTATTTTTCCAGTGTGTTACACATACACACAATTACGCACATGCTTTATGAATACCACATGCTGTTTTCCCACAATTCCACTATAAAGCCTAGACCCCCTCCATGTTAAACAGTTTCTTTTTGATGACTAATCTGAAGCATACAGAAAAGTCTCTGCCTCAGCAGCATCTCTGTTGTACTCTCATATGTTTAGTGTTTTGCTTAATGAAAAAGGCTTTTCTTCTCCTCTTAACTAGGTCTCTGCTTTTAGTTTGACATTTAGCTTTACACATGCCTGCTTCATGGTTCATTTGTCCACACATTTAGTCTGCGCGGCTTTGATCTCAAGAAAGGACTCCAACTCCCATGAGACTTTGCACACCAGTCTGTGGCAGATTGACTCAATCGAGCAGTAATGGCTGTGGTTCCCATGAGTCCCTAAAGTGTAGTCCGGTTCCTCAAAGCAAGGTAAAATGTGGAGGTTTTATGAAGGTCAGTGACTGTGGAACAGGTGCGGGTTGTAATGAGATGGTCACACGGCTTAAATAGACAAGTGTGTGACTGGACGACCATAACTAAGGTAGAAGGTAAACTTAGAGGGCTGGGAAAGTGGGATCAGGAGAAATCCATTCTGCTCAGGTTCATCTGTGATCTTGGTCCAGATGCACATCTGGGGTCCAGACAGCTAGCCGTGTGTGAGCTTTTTCCTAGCCTCCTGTTTTTATAATTCTTTCTTCCTCTGTTCTATGGTTTATTGGTGTTGGGATTATATCTCACAGGCATCCGTGTTGTGTAACAAGTAAGTGTGAGTGTGATGTTTGTGTATAAGCTGTGTTGCAAGCTAATAAAATAAGACTAGAAGTAATTTAAATCAAGTCTTTTTCCAGCATCCAATAAAATAAGAATAACAAGGTTGTTGACAAATTTAATTTGTGTGTTCTGTGTAAAAGGATAAAAGGCAGTATAAAAGTAGAACTTGCAAATAAAAAGTAGGACTCATCAGTTTGTTTGAAACAAATCGCTTAAATTAAATCATTTTAGTCAAATAATAATTAAAAAATTATGTTAGCAGCCAATAAACGTTCAACTTTTTGCTGATTTCAAAATCTTTCATTTACTTTTTAAAACTACTGTAAAATCAGTTTGACGGGTATTTGTTTATACATTTTAATAAACAAAAAATGTGGTTTTAACTGTTTTGCTATTGGATTCAACTGGCAAGTCCAGATCTGATCAGAAATTTAGCCTAATGACGTGGTTTTCGACTCGATCGGAATCGGACATTACCTCCCAAACAGGACTATAATATATACAGGGCTTAAAGTATTCTGGCACTATGCCAGATCTCCAGCGTGCGGCCGTGAGGGAAAAAATGTATAATATTTTAGAGCCTGCACTTCCTGTTTAATTAGGGATGCTCAAAATAGTTGATTAACCGTTAACCGAAAGGCATGACATCACTTTGTTGCAGAGACGCTATTGGTTAAATGCCGGCAAAGTAGAACGTGGAAGCAGCTTGAAGCGGAAAGCGTGAGTATGTCTGCCGTCTAGAGATATTATGAAGTAGATGAAGACAACATTGCCATAGAAAACTGTGAGATATATAAACTTGGGATTGCAAAAGGTGAAAAGGAAAAGGCTATATTTAACACCACAAACAGATTTGTTGAATGTTAAAATAAGGTGAAATAACAAAAAAAAATATATATATATGGAACATCCTGGATCTGTTTTCGTTTTTTTTTTTTTTTTTTTTAATGCATTGTAAAAGTATCGGATCGGGTTTCGGTATCGATAGATACTTAAAATCAAATTACTCAAAGGCAAAAAGACCTGATCGGGACATCCATAGATTCAACCCATCGGAAATGTTTTTTCTCCCTGAGCCATTTTTCCCACCTTAGTGTCAAAGCAAATGTTGTTTTCTAGCATCCTGCCTCGAAACTTCTGCACCCCCCCCCCCCCCCCACCTACCTATGATTTTCCTGTTTTGCTGTGTGAGTGTGACAGAAAACACTGGATCTTCTGCAGATGTTGCCATGGAAACCTTAACTACCCCTATTTACTTTTGACCACCGCACCACACTACTCATTTGCTGGATTTAGAGGTCAAGGGTTGAATGCAGAAGGGCAAGACAGCAAGTACATGTATATGTAACCTGATTAGCTTTCTAAGTGTTCTTCACCTCTCTCTTTTATTCAACATGAATGCTGTTCTTTCCATTTCTCATCAAGGTCTTACTGCAGTCTGATTAGCTTTTGCTTGTTATTGGGATCATGACAAACAGAAATCATTGCTGCAGACAAATATCTGTTTTCTCCTCCAAGCAAACCCAATGTTTTGTTATTCAGACCTCAGCCCTGCATCGACTGCATCAATTCAGTCCTTCTCTCAGTCATAAACGCCCACTCAGCATCCTCCACACCTGATCTATCATCCTTTACAAAGTAATTATCCACTATAGCTTCAGCAGGGAGGCCCAGTTTGTCTGGAGGTGAGAAGTATGAGGCTTCAGGAGCTGTAGGTGGGAGTCCATTTTTAGCAGAGGACACAGATGAGGGATAGGTCAGGTCAATTCCCAGCAGTCATAAAGTGGAGCCATTAGCAGCCTATTTCAGCCAATATAGCTATAATGAAAACAACATGGCCACCACATGCACTAACTACTGTCAATAACATGCCGTCATCTCCATTCAGTGAATCCGAGTGTGAAAGGGTTACAAGGTAAGCACTACCGTGTGATGAGTTTGATAGCTTGTGCCTTTCGGGAGTCGTCCTCTTTTTGTCCTGACATAATTTTGTGTGTTGGGGGGTTTCTTTAGCTAAATTATTCTAGATGGGGGTCAGACGGTCTCCTGCCTGACCCACCCACCCCAGCTCCTGTAACGGCTCTTGTAAAAACTCATCAGGGAAACACTGAGAGTGTTTTAATGCACCCTTTGTGCACTCCAAACACGTACTGATACATTCGGTTAATGTGTGGACTGTCTGTTTGCTATTGCACCCCAGCTGGTGGAACCTTTTTTAATGGCTTTCTCATTGTAATTTGCCTTTATCGTTGACTCTTAGCACTACTTTAATATATCACCGAGGGATGCAGACTCTGACTACAAGAAAAAAAATGGCAAGATGCGATTTGTTCGATTCACAAACAAATAAATCTTTTGGACCTGTTTTTGTTAACAACTCAGCCATATAAATTCACAGAATATTCTTAAACAAGCTTGGTAATTGGCAGATCAGATTGACTTATTTAACTGTTTAAGAGCAGTTAATGAGCTTACAATAAAATAAAATGGGTCATTCTTCAGTTAGAAACTGCTATTCTAGAGGTCTGTCTAGAATTGATATATTATTGATAGATATTGTTTATTCTTCATATAACATTTTGATAGTATTTAAGATACTTTATACTAAATAAAAAAATTGTTTATAACTGGTAGAAATGTGCTGTTTTAAAATGATTTTTTATCACATTTAGGCGATCACTTGGGGCATATATTTAATATAGTCTAAAACTAAAAAGCTTGGGCAAACTTCTATGCTAAATGTTTTTGGGCTTTATTCAATATAATTGGGCATCTGTTAATTTAATATTATATGTGGAATATAGTGAGTTAGTAGAGTGTTTGGACAAACTCACCTTCACATGTATTGTTTATTATGAATGAAATATTGAAAATTCTAAATATTGTTCTATGGAATTTGATTAATGCATTTATGAGTGAAACATACTGTGATTAATACAAGATTAGATTGTGTTTCTTTTTCTTAGATTATCTTTATATAATCCATATTAAAGGGCCATTAAGCCCCCCTCTTTCGGTTCAACTCTACTTCAAAATTTAAAAAAAAAATGCTCTGAGACGGGTGTGGACTTCTGCAAGCAGAGGGATGAGTGGGCGTGGCCGGCAGAGCAGGGGGAAAAAAAGGGGAGCAAACAACTGTTGTCAGTTGGCTCACAAAATGAGACGCAATCTGTGAGAAGACCCATGATTTTATAGTTCACAAAATTAAATTGCAAAGAAATAAACAGTAATTTTAACGTCCTGCTACATTTGTTATTCGTAATTTCATATACACATCACCACAATTTGTTATATCATTATAAAGATAATCGTGTTTACAGTGGAAAGCAGTGCAGCAGGTCTCTTGCCCTGTCTATTCCACCCATTAACCCTGCCTGTAATCTGGAGGATTTTAAATGTATGACGAACCTCGCAACACAGCTATAGGCTATGTGTCTGAATGGCAATATTGTGTCTGAGCTTTGCTATATTGGCTCTGAAAGAATTGAGGGGAAAAACATGCAACAAAATGGATCATGGTAACAAACACATAAAACCTGTGTCGTGCGTGGACACGGTCTCACCCAGTGATTGGGTCTCACAGCTTGACAGGTCTGCCTGCCTTCATAAAGCACGTGTCTCTCATGAATAATTAAGAAGCAGGGTCTTCTCATAGGATAAGAAAACTCAGCTATGAAAAATAATGAGAAACTGTCGCATCATCACTCTATTAGCAGATTCACGCTACGTCACTGATTTTGATCCCACCCCAAAACTTATTTTAAACCCAGAAGAGTTAATTAACTGGCAAAAACTCAAAATGATCCAGTTTTCCCCACAATTAAAGCTGATGGGTGCTAACGTTGTCTTGACAGAAGCTCAACACACACAAATCTGTTAAAATTTAAAAAAAAGTATTCCAGTGTCCAGGGTGTTTTGAACCGTTTAATATGACGAAATTTGCTTACAGCTGTAGCCAAGAAAATGCTGTTACTCCTGCAGTTCAATAGGCGCTCCCTGCTGAATTTAAATTTTAACCAGCATTTATACAGTTTTAGGTCTGTACCAGTATGTAGCATCATTTCAGGTCAGATTTTTTTCCACTTCATATATTGACTTTTTACAACATTTTAAATCTCCAACTACCCACTACAACTACAATAATGCATCCTGCTCTCATATGTAGATCATGATTAAAGTGTAGTTGTTGGCTCTAATATAAAATCACTGCAGATTCAGCCTGTGATAAAGCACCAGTTTTTTTTTCTGGTTTCTACAAAAAAAACATTTATTTTTATTTTAAAATAAACATGGAATCAGCTAATTTGCTAGTAAAAAATGGAATCAGCCATGAAAAATGATGATGATGATGAAAATAGTTGAAAATGGTTATTGTGTGCTTCATTGTGCAATAGTTTCATATATTTATATATTTAAAAATTGTTTTAGAATTTAGTCAATTAAAATATGTTGTTTGACTCTTATAACTGTTATTGTAGTTGTTCTTTCTGCAGTCTGGAGCCCTGCCAACCTGTCCAAAATATGATCTAGACTGATGTGTCACAGATGAGATAGGTGTAAAATGAAGTGATAAGATACAAGGGCAGGCTATTAGAAAAACCTTCACTGAGCAAGCCAAAAGACTGTATGGCATTAGATTGCATCAACAGTGATTTTGAGATGGTCGGGGATGTTTGTGGATATTAGAGTCTTAATAGTGATTGATGGCTCATGACTGAGAGAGCTCATTAGTATTGGATAACACATTTCTCATTAGTGGTGTATTAGGCACATCTAGCTGTCACGCATTGACAAATTATAGGCAGGTTCTTTTCCGCTTAGAAACGTCAAACATTTGCCGCAAGCCAACTTCTGTGATGGCTTCTAAGAACAGATCTACCAATTTTTCTGTTCAGTCTTTTGTCATATCACATTTCTTATTAAATATATCACTAACAGAAATTGTACTTGAATGACAGCCATTGACTAGTTAGCAACTGTTTTTTTGTTTGTAGATTAACTAAATTTGTTTTCCTGGTTCATTCGGTTCAGGAGATAGTGAGTTAAGATTAGAGATAGTAACTCAGAAGTTACCAAACCTCATATAGAATTACCTAATATCTATAAATTTTCCTTTTTGAAAAAGACATTGAACTACGATCAGAAGGGGTGGGAATGTTTGCCACTTAGCATATACATATATGCTTCGTATATATATATATATATATATGCATGTATGTATGCATGTATGTGTGTGTGTGTGTATGTATGTATATATATATATATATATATCCTAAGCTGCTGCTGTGGTGGTCATGATGGAGAGCATAAGACTGATTCCTCTGATGCTCCAAGGACAGACGTGTCTTCGCGGAGGTCCAGCTACCGCGCCTAGACTGCAGCTCTGCACAAGACGTTTGGCCATAGGAGAAATGGTCGTGCCCAACTGAGCCTGGTTTCTCTCGAGGTTTTTTAAATTCTTCACTTTCGCCAATTGGTGAAGTTTTTTCCTCGCCCCTGTCGCCACTGGCTTGCATGGTTCGGGATCTGTAGAGCTGCGCATCGATGGAAGTGCTCCTCAGTGTTTGGACTCTCAGTAGTGATTATTAAACCACACTGAACTGAGCTAAACTAAACTGAACTTAAACACTGAAAACTGAACTGACACTTTTCAATTCACTATAAACTTCCATGTGAAGCTGCTTTGACACAATCTACATTGTATAAGCGCTATACAAATAAAGATGAATTGAATTGAATTGAATTGAAT
>CAIGQZ010035027.1:6522860-6560113 GCA_903798205.1 Danio tinwini
ATATATATATATATACATAGTTATTATTATTATAAATACTGCTTTTAATTCCAGTTATAGGAAAGTTTTATCAATTTAGAGGCAGGTTTAGCATTACATTACAGTGAGGCTTATGACACCCTTTTCTGATTAACACCACATTTACAGTCCATTTACCAAACAGTTACACTGAAACTCTAGATATGCAAACTTGGATGTTTTAGGAATTATGCAACCAACCCCCCCCCCCCCCCCCCCCCCCCCCCATTGCCCCCACAAAGAAAGGTATTTACCATTTATTTAAACTCATTTGCATTACAACCACCATTATTTATTTTTACTATTTTATTACTGTTTATAATTTTTTTATAGATAAAACAAATTTATTAACTTTGTAAAGACACCACAAATAAAAAAATGAATGCATTGAGTGACATCAGTAGAAAGAGTCATTTGAGGTTAAGCTGAATGACAGTCCATTTAATACGGGATACAGCATGGAATCGCTACGCTACCTAGCTACAGCTTTCTAAAATCTTAAAAGTAACCTAACATTAATATTGCACTTATTTGGTTTTTTCATATAAACATGACTTTCATGTCAGACATTGTATTTTTATATCTGTCAAGTACACTCTAATATAGACTTAACACTCTATCATTAACATTTTTAATGGATGCAACTCTAGAAATTGCATCTCATTTAAAACTACATTCTCTGGTAAAATTTTTTCTGATTGTTCTATATTTAATAAGCTAATTGGTTAAACTACTTAAAACGACTATTAAACAACTTAAAAGGTAGTTGATGTTGCACAGTGTCCCAATGGCTTCTGCCCAGTATCTTAGTATGATCACACCATACAGTCTTGTCAAGTATCATAGAAGATTGTAAACAAACACTTACAAGATAAAGCACTGCAATCGCACCATGAAACCCTTAACAGTATGCATAAATGCATCTGCAGAAACCTTTTTGTTGTTTTTCAGCTTAAAATATTGTATTAGCTGCAAGTGTGAACAAAGAATTAGAGAAAAAAGGCATTTATTTCCCCCATCCTTGTAATATTCTTGTGCTTCACGGTAAGTCACTGTAAAGTGTTTGTTAAATGATTTTTGTTTTAATTGACAGCTAGAAAGGATGGATCAGCACGCCTGCAGTGTGTAAACTTTGAGATTTTTATCTTGTTACAAGGTATTTTTAGGTATCTTGTTTACATTGTAATCTCGTTTATCTCGGCACAGGGGAGAGTTTTAATAACATGTTGTTTTTTCCCTTCGGTGAGAGAAGTTTAGATCAGTTGCACAGTGGTAAATTATTTCAGCCCTGCTGGACTTGCTGGAGCTGTCTTGCATTTGTGCCTGATATCCTGTAGATTAGATCCAGGTTCATCTAGTGATGTTCTTCAGATCTTCGATGAGACAGACTGGTGTTTATCCCATGTTAGAGTTCTTGGACCAGGATGAGTCTCAAAATTGGAAAGCCTCAAAGACAAAGAGAGGCATCACTTTTTTTTTATTGAACCACTAAGGTTAATGTAACCTTAACAAACAGGCAAACGTACACACACACACACCTTCAATGCTCTGTTTGGGCTGGATAAAAGCCTGAATGTGGTTCTTTCATGCCTGTCCAGTTCAAGTGATCTCTAGCACCCTTCGTTTTCACGCACAGGGTTTAGACCGGAAAAACACACACACACACACACACACACACACACACACACACACACACACACACACACACACACTGACTGCCTTAACATTCATTTGATCAAACTCTCCATCTCCTTTTTGCCTTTTCTTTTTTGCCCACCTACCCTTTATCCTCTCTTATCCTTTCATCTTATCCCCAGTTCTTCCGTGTCTTTCCTCTTCTCTCACTTTTTCTGTCTGTTTCATGCTCTAAGCTGAGCAAAGTGGGTAAATCTGCAGATCTGCTGACAGCTGCCTTTGAGAGAGGCCCACAGAAGGGGGGACAAATGGAGCACAGAGGTGCACAGACGAATGGAGCTTTGATTTGAGAGTTGTTTGAGGCAGTGGATTTGGGCATAGCATTACATTACATCAAATAAAGCTGTCGGCCCAAATTACATAGAATTGCAAGAAAATAACATTGCTTAGTTTCATCTTTATTTCCTCTTTGGTTTGTTCTTTATGTTTAAAGAAGGGATGTGGTTTCTGAAAGGTCAGTTTGCCCTCTAGTTAGTTGTCTCAGTGTCTGGCTGGCCCTCTGTCCTTTCTGCGGTGAGTGCTGCTTAGTCACTGTCTAAACCTCCTCTGGGCTTTCTCTTTTTGTTTTCTTTCTTTTCTTCTTTATTTCTTTGTCTGCCTTTCTACTTACTATCCATCCTCTCTTCCTGCCATTTGCCTGCACATGCGCACACCTTTTTCTTACTTTCTTTTTTTCAGACTTCCTTCTTTCTTGAGACCTGGGGGATACTTCTTACTTCATACCTTTCATGTTTTCTTGCGTCTTGTGCACAGGTATGTCCCCACAGCTTTCAGAGTATACTCAACTAAAGACGAGTGTGGATGGTGGAATTTGACATACAATACTCATTCAATGTCAACGTTCATCTCTGCTCAAGAATAAAAACTGTGTTGCTTGTGAACTTTGGGACTGCAACTGGGACTACGGTCCACAGACACTCCTAACAACAAAAATGGCATCAGGACAGTGCACAAGCAATCAAAGAGAGCAAAAGCTGCAGGTCTCTTCTTTTTGAAAGAGAGTTCTGATGCAGTTTCTTGAGGCTTTGGTTGATCTTTGTTGAAGTTTGTTGAAAACAAGGCAGAACTCTGGCACAAGCATAGGGTGAGGTTGAAGACCTCTCTATTTCTCTTGTACTTCCATGTTATCCATATGTATTCCAGCCAACCCATCTTCATAACCTCCTTCCTGATCTGTCTGCTTACCTGCCATTCTGACGATCACCTTAGGGCATACTCACACTAGGTACAGTTGCCTTGAACCGTGCCAAAGTGTGATTGTCCACATCTCTCCCCTGACGGCCTGCGCTCACACTGCATTTTGCTTTCCGAACCTAAGCATGCTTGCATCATTAATGATGCGACTGTTCAGTTTCACAGAAGAGAAGCGCTCCAATTCAGCACAGTGGACATTGCTTTTGTTATATCGTTTGGGATGCAGTCACACGCAGTCAAATATTTTGCTGAAAAGATCCACAACTTTTGAAGCTCATAAATTATCATAAAAGTCCTCGTGCTTCAGGTATTAGGAGGTTTGCTGAAGGTGCAGCTGACGTGCAGTAAGGGGTTTGCGTCTTTAATAAATTACGACAGTTTGCGTTCATTAAAAAGTAAGAATGATTAATAAAGCCAAATGAAGCAGTCCCTTAAAAAGGACGTTGTGTCTTCAGTTTCCGGCTCAGGCGTGCTTTGCACTCACACTACAAGCGTACCACACCAAAGCCCAACCGAGCTGAACTCTGGCACACCTCATCCAACCGGGCCAGGGCCAGCCAACCTGGGCCCGATTCAGAGCACTCACACTTGTCAAACAAACCGGGAAACACATCTGGCCACAATTCGGATAGCATAGTGTAAGAGCACATTTAACCAAATATTTGTCTACCTATCTTCCTACCTTAAGACACATTTTTCCCTTCTTTCCCAGTTCTTACCTACCTACTTATCTATCTACTTACTGGTAAATACCAGCTTAACTACCACCTTCGTTTCGTTTTTTCACCTACCAATCTAACCATCTTAATTTGCTTCTTCTATTCAAAAGCTACATATTTCCATCCATCCTTTCTTCCTTCCTTCACCCCCATCCTCATCTATTTTACAGTGCCTTTCTGTCTTTGATTGTTGTTTTCCAATTTCCTTTGTTATTTGTGCTGTGATTATCATTCTCATCACTATGCACAGGAGATGCATGCTACAGTGGAGGAAGCCCACTGCTCTTTATGCAGGGTTGGTGGGGAGGGGGTTCTTTTGGACAGAGTGCCCCTCTCTTAAACATTTTGTCTGAAAAGGGCTCATTCAGTTGAGCAGCACTGCGTCTGCAGCCTCCTCCCTCTCTCTGGCTGTGGATCATTGTCAGGCCTGAAAGGAGCTTTGACTGGTTCCAGACGACTGGTTCTGCACCATAAAACTTCACACATATTGATAAATGGGCCTGCCCCAAAACATTGCAAATTCATTGGAATATCCCAGGGCTTTTTGGAATTGTCAGACAAGGAGGCAGTCAGTAAGTTAAGCAATGCAGACGCTGCAAGACAGACAGAAAAAGCAACTCAACTCAAATGAACTGAGAGACAAGCCAACAAGGTCAGACTGAAGGACAAGCCATACAGTCTGATCGCTTCGTTGCAACACAAAAGCTAGCATTGAGCTCATGTGATGGCATTCTGACTATATATAGATGAGCCAAGACTGTATATACGTGGGTCTTTATTTTCTTTTCGTACTGCAGGTAAGGATAATGTGTGATGCCTTCCAAAGATAGCAGTGTGTCCGTTATAAAAGAAAACCCTGCAGCAATGGGTTGATTGTAGAATCTCTGCTTTCACTTTACACTTCACACCCTCCTCTGTTGCACATATCCACGCACTGAAAGCTGGCTGTTGTTATCACCGTTGCCTGTTCTATAAGTTTGAAAAATGAATGTGCTTTTGAGTGAAAATCTTGCATTATCCATGAATCCAAGTTACTTTGGAACCCCTGAACTTCCACTTTTAGTAATCCTCCTCTTCTCTTTTTTTTCTGCAGGGAGTTCCTCAGTTACCCTGCGCTAAGGCCCTATACAACTACGATGGCAAAGAACCTGGCGATCTCAAGTTCAGCAAAGGTGACATCATCATACTGCGACGACAGGTTGATGAAAACTGGTACCATGGAGAGATGGGAGGAGTCCATGGATTTTTCCCAACCAATTTTGTCCAGGTCATCAAACCTCTCCCACAGCCGCCTCCTCAATGCAAAGCCCTGTATGACTTCGAGCTCAAAGATAAGGAGGCTGACAAGGACTGCCTGCCTTTCTCAAAGGTGCTGATTTCTACTCGCATTACAGACAACCTTTTAATCTCTAGTTCACACACTTATTTTTCCAACCACAAGTTAATTAACAAATATGACAACATCTTACATTAGTTATTGCATTGTAACAGCCTTTCTCATCAAAACTCACTCTAATTCCATTATTGGTTGTTGCATGTTAGAAGCACCATGACCATTCTTTAGACTTTTTCTCTTGTGTTCTACTAAAAAATAAATAAAATGGGTCTGGAAAGGTAGGAGGGTGAATAATTGGGTAAGCTAACATCATAGTTTAATGTTGCAGAGGCAAAAAGAAACTATTCCTGCTATTTGCGACATAAGTGATGCAAGTTTCCCTCCAGCTACTTGTGTTTTGGATAGATTTTTATAAAAATAAAAAATAAAAAATAACAATTGCCTGACATTCATGGATGCCTTCGAGTTGTACATTTTTTCTAAACTTTTTAACAACGTGCTGTAAAGGCTTCTGGCTTAATAACAAGAGACCTATTTTTTTTTTTTATTCTTTTTTTTTCTGCCCTCAGGATGATATTCTTACTGTGATTCGTCGTGTGGATGAGAACTGGGCGGAAGGCATGCTGGGAGATAAGATTGGCATCTTTCCCATATCTTATGTAGAGGTGAGTCATATCAGTGCATTTAAAACTGCTGTTGTTCCCTGACATTTTCATATTTGATGTTTTATTTTTAGATGCTGCATACTGGAGCACAACTTTTCAAGAATTTGCTCTCAAATGTCCTTTCTTTTCATTTCTGTTGTCATCTCAATCTGTTCATATGATCTTTCACCCTCACCATTTCCTAGTTAATTCCGATTTTATTCTCCCTTGTGGCACAGATCGGATATGGTCCGTGTACGTGTAAGCAGGAAGAAATCACATGGATTCTGATTTACTCAAATCAGACTCAGGCCTTGTTCATATGTGGAAATTTATCTGATATAAATCAGATCCATGGCCTCATGTCTGCAGTGTAAGCAGGTAGATCAGATTTTTACCGGTCAATGCGAGTAGCACGTCATAAAAAACTGTAGAGAATGATGTCAACTCTGATTCTTTCATTTTAGAACAGACTTCAGCAGAGTCCTAAACCTTAAATCTCATATACGAGGACTAAAAAAGCTTTTATATCGTCATATAGCACAAGTATTTATGCATATTCAAGTATTTATGTTAACGAGAGAGAGAGAGAGAGAGAGAGAGAGAGAGAGCGCAACATCCACCCCGTAACCAATATAAATATAAAACTGTTGCATACATCACGTGCATAAATCATGCCATGGACATTACACTAAGATGCCTACTGGTTTAAAAAGGCCCAGATTATAAGAAGGTGGCCAAATGAGAACTTTTCTGTCATAAACTATAGTAAAACGGCTTGTCAAAAGAATAAAAAAAATTAAACCCTGTGAACAGATTAAATGCAGGAACGGAGAAAAGGGCGTTCTTTTATTATCAGCTGTCAGTCAGTGCCTGCTTGTTTTTTTGTTTTTTTTGGTCAGTGCAACTTTGCCGTTTGCTATGTAAATGCAGACAATCGGATACGAGTCACGTTTAAAAGATGATGTAAGCAGGTCTTCAAAAAAAATCAGATGGTCACAAAATCGAAATTGACAATCAAGATCTGCAGTGTAACGCCCAAATTTACACGGGGCGTCAGCTTCAACGCTTCCCATTCACTTTGAATGGGTGACGTCAGGCATTGCCGAACTGCATTGTGGATTCGAAGCGCCGTCGCTCGCTGCAGAAGTTGGGACTTGCTCAACTTTTCAAGCGCCGACAGAAGTGTCAGCCAATCAGATCACTGTATGCAAATACACCAGCTCAGACAGTGGCCTATTGCTGACTAATTTTTATTGGCTGACGCTGCTATGACGATCGCGTCAGCCCCAGCTTCAGACATGCCCTCTGTCAAATGTTGACTCTGAAGCCCCGTGTGAATGGGGCGTAAATGCAGCCCATTTGAGCAGTATTAAACTCTCTCATCAGCCGGTAAAATGTTCTTAATATATGCCCAGCATTGTATCTCTTTTTATCTAACATCCACAATCATAAAACACTGTCCTCTTGAATCACTCAACATCAAACAAGCATGGCCTCAATTATTGTGGCCAACCTCACGTGTCGCTCTTAAAAGTTGCAGCATCTCAAGTCTCTCAACACCTCATGTCCCTACTCATAAACAACCTTTATGAACCCTGGCAGAGCCAGCGTGAGTTCTCCACCAGCCACGTGTCTAACCTGTGTGAAAAAATAACCATCAAAAGACATTCAAAAATAGCTTCTTGTCAGAATGGTGCTGCTTGAATAGCATATCTCTCATACAGAGTGAGAGAACGAGGGAGGTGAGGGGCGGAGGCTATGAGCTTACACAAAAGCACTGGCAATTTTCACTAAACCAGACTTTTTCCAAGTGAATGCTTTTGAGAAGGTAATCTCTGATACCAGTGACATCAAAAGTGACTCAGGTACTTAAAAGTGTAAAAGGGGAGAAAGGGTTTTTCTGTTCCCATGTCACTTTCTGCCACCATAAATGTATGTTTTCAGTGGGTGACTTGCAAATTGAACCAGGCATGTGTCTCTCTTAGTGGCCATTATCTTTGTAGTAGTTCATATCTGTCAGGTTTTCAAGGGCAATGCTAGGATATGACGAGCTGATCTTGATGTTGTATTACATTTTATTATCGCTAATGCTTGGTGAATCATGCGAAGTTACTGTCCTGTTTTTGAATCCAGTGTTTGCTATAGCTCTATGTCCAGTAATGTTGCTGTGGTATTCATAAGGTTGAGGACGCTTAGTGTTTCTTCCTTGTCATTGTTATTATTTTTAAGTGTATTACGTTATGCTTTCAGACCAAAAGGTTTTTAAAATAATGGGAAGCATCAAGTTTCCAAACTTCTCATTGGTTGTGTTTCAGTGCCGATCCCACAACTGTTGTTTAGCGCTAAATGTATAGTTTCTAACTAATGAACCTTGTATTGTTGTATTAAACCTTCTGTCAAAATTGACCAGTCTGTTTTAACTGCTTTTAAATTAGCACAAAAACATTTTTCTCCACCAAATTTTTATTCAACATTCTTTAGCTGTGAATAATGTCTTAAAGTAGTGTAGTAGTTAACATGCATTTATAGAATTAGACATAAAATAACTGCAGTGAAAATACAAGCAAGAAATCAAAATAATTTGTTTCATTACCAAAAGACAGCTTGCTAATCACTGGGTCTGACCAAAGAAATTGAAATTTCAATCCATTTTAATGATTTATCAACCAGCAAAGCAAAAACAAACTGATCTGAACAGATGTAAAACACAATATTTATGAGTGTTTTAAGTTGTAAATTGGTCAGATTTGACTCGAACATGACGGGAAGGTTAATACACTAACAAATCATTATATATACCCTTGAAGTCAGAATTATTAGCACCCCTGAATTATTAGAATTAATGTTGAATTATTATGTAACCCCTGTTTTTTCCCCAATTTCTGTTTAATGGAGAGAAGAGAACACATTTCTAAACATAATAGTTTTAATAACTCATTCCTAATGATTTATTTTATCTTTGCCATGATGACGGTAAATAATATTTATTAACACATTACAATACATTTAAAGGCTTAATTTGGTCAATTAGGTTAACTAGGCAGGTTAGGGTAATTAGGCAAGTTATAGTATAACGATGGTTGTTCTGTAGACAATCGAAAAATATATAGCTTAAAGGGGCCAATAATTTTGACCTTAAAATGTTTTAAAAAAATGTAAAACTGCTTTTATTCTAGCCGAAATAAAACAAAATACTTTCTCCAAAAGACATGTATTGTAATGTATTTATTAACACATTACAATACATTTAAAGGCTTAACTTGGTCAATTAGGTTAACTAGACAGGTTAGGGTAATTAGGCAAGTTATAGTATAACGATGGTTTGTTCTGTAGACAATCGAAAAATATATAGCTTAAAGGGACTAATAATTTTGACCTTAAATTAAAAAAAAAAAATGTTAAACTGCTTTTATTCTAGCCAAAATAAAACAAAAGTCTTTCTCCAGAAGAAAAAATATTATCAGACATACTGTGAAAATTTCCTTGCTCTGTTAAACATCATTTTGGGTAATATTTAAAAAAGAAACAAAATTCAAAAGGGGGGCTAATAATTCTGACTTCAACTCAGTCGCACTCAATTCATTCAATAAAAGTTTTTCACCACGTCATCGGTCACCGTCACTACCGGTGTGCCTCAGGATTCAGTTTTGGGTCCCCTGCTATTTATCATTTATCTTCTTCCACTTGGTTATATTTTCCGCAAACACCAAATCCATTTTCATTGCTACGCAGATGACACCCAGCTCTACCTATCAACCAAACCCAACCTCAAACTTCCACCTTCATCCCTTACTAACTGCTTTGCAGACATAAAATCCTGGTTCACCTCAAACTTCCTTAAATTAAATGACAATAAAACCGAACTTCTGCTTATAGGTACACGATCCACTTTAAACAAATCACATAGCTTTTCTATTCCCACAGAGGTTTCTGTCATTACCCCCTCCCATCAGGTTAAGAGTCTGGGGGTCATCTTCGACAGCACCCTTTCATTCACTCCACTGGTTAATAATGTCATCCGGTCTGCTTATTTCCACCTTCGAATAATAAATTGTTTATGTCCTTCCCTCACACTTCATTCAGCTGCCATTCTTGTTCATAGTTTAGTCACTTCCCGTTTAGACTACTGTAATTCTCTTCTGTTTGGCCTCCCTAATAAAAACTCTTCATATATTACAACTGGTACAAAACGCTGCAGCCCGTATTCTCACAATTGCCCTCTATCTGTCACATCACACCCATTCTACAACAGCTTCACTGGCTTCCCATCTTTTTCAGAAATAATTATAAATAATACTTCTCATTTTTAAAGCCATCCACAATCTTGCTCCTCCATACCTTGCTAATCTTGTTCATATCGCCACACCTTCTCGAACACTCAGGTCTTCTTCTTCCATTCACCTCACTGTTCCCTCTGTCCACCTTGTCACCATGGGGAGCAGATCCGTTTGTTGCTAGATTGGATACGTTTGCGGCCCGGAAGTTAATGAGAATTATTTAGGTTATATATGAAATTTCTGATCTATTGTATTTTATTAACTTCTTCCCCCCACCCCAACCATAAACCTAACCATCGCAGAAGCGTAAAAACAGTGGTTGTACCGAGTATTATTTATCTTATCTATTAAATTACCCAATATTTTTTTTAACCCCTACCCCAACCCTAAACCCAACCGTCACATACTGTAAAAATATATATTTTTAAAAATACAGATATATTAATGTGCATATCGTACTTCCGGCCGGCCGCATATCCGATCTAGACTTTACCAGCAGATCCTTCAGCCACTCTGCTCCTCAGCTTTGGAATTCACTTCCTCCTGATCTCTGTAATTTAAACTCTCTAATTTAAATCCAACCTCAAAACACATCTGTTTAGAACAGCTTATTCTCTTTAACTCGACTGCGTTTTTAAAATTTGTATTGTATTCTATTGACTTTTATTGTATTTTTATTTGAACTGATTGCTCTAGCTGTCCTGTATTATGACCTTGAGTGTCATGAAAGACGCCGTTAAATAAAATGCATTATTATTATTATTGTTATTATTATTATTATTATTAGAATTATTATTATTAACTGTATGTGAATAAATCCATATATTCTAAGAATGCACTACCTACACTGTCTACACCAGTGCTGTATAACCATTTGATTGATTTTTGTGATCTGAATTAGTGGGGTTTTAGGTGAATTCAATGTGTAGGGTTCTTCAGATGAGCGCTCTGATTGGCTGCTCTCATTTGTGAAGAGGTAGGCGGCTGCCCTGGTGTTGCTCTGTCATTAGCTGAAGACTCTCTGCTCATCTGCTTTTTAATTTCAGTTAAAGTCAGACATGGTTTGCAGTCGCATCACACTCACTCCCCCACATACTGTAAATCAATCTGTCTTTGATTGATTGAATTTTTTACTCCTCTTTCTTTTTTTGTTTGTGTATAGTTGGTGCACATTCCCACACTTATATTATGCAGATCTTGGACTCTACCACTTGAACACAATCAAATTGAATGATCTTCTTTGGCCTTAATGACACAGAAAAGTTTTGATGAAACCTGGTGTTAAGAGATACTTTTAAAAGAATGTTAATAACAGCAGGTGGGACCAGTAATGTGTCTCAGCTGACCACTGAAAACATGTGAATAACAGGTGGAGACAGCCATTGTCTCTTTAATTTTCAATTTGTTGCTCAAGTCATTTCTTTTCCTTCATCCTGTTGCTATGCCTTTCTTTTCCCTGCTTTTTTCATTCTGCATGGTTACTTCACTGCTTGGTACATTAAATTTAAAGATATCATCAAAACTGTGGCTGAGCAGGTAATTCACATGGCATTTTGAGCCTTGTTGCTCATATGGCTTCTATGGGTTTGAATCTAGTTCACCAAATTTTTTAAAAGGCCAAAATTATAACCACTATATGCTGTAAAATATTGTTCTGTTCACTCTCTTCAGTTTAACAGTGCGGCGCGACAGCTCATAGAACTGGACAAACCATCTGAAGGAGGAGGAGACTCTAGCGAAGGGCCATCCTCATCTTCCTCTGGCCCTCAAGCCAATGGCTCCCAGAAAGCCCCTGGGGAGAAGAAGAACAGTAAGAAGCGGCACTCCTTCACCTCACTGACTATGTCCCATAAGCCTTGCCTGGCTCCTCCTCCACAGAGACACTCCATGGAGATCAGTGGCCCGGTTCTGATCAGCTCTTCTAACCCTACAGCAGCAGCCCGGATCGGAGAGCTCAGTGGAGGCCTGTCCTCCAGCGCACCTTCACAGGTGAGAGATCACACTCATTCATTATAGTTCAGTCTTACTGCCTTGTGGATATTGAGATTTGATGGTAAAAAACATGTATGGATATGCAGGAAAGAAAGAGGAGGAAGCAAAGTTATTATTTCAGCATGATGGGGGCTGACCTCTAAATGTGCTGTCTCTCATTCACTCTTCCTCTCTCTGTGATATATATAGATTGGTACTCATACTGAGTGCTGGTGAGGACATCATCTCTCAGAGAGAGGATGAGCTTCTCAGCTGTGGCCATGGTTACACAGCCTGATACTTTTGCACATACACGCATGCATACTGTCAGTAAAGCAGAATCCACACAGATGTATTAAAAGATAGAGTCAAGAAAAGAAGAAAGCGGGGCTCAAATCTGACTTCAACTAATCCTTTAATTTGCCTGGAGATTTTGAAGTCCAGGCTCCAAGTATATGTGACATGAACACCTAAAACAACTTATCTTGCGCCTACTGGGAGAAAATCTCGATTGTTTTAAAATGCAGAAAGGTGTTTAGTCACTTTTCATTAGATAACCACGGTGGTTATATGCTTTTTTTGTATATGTAGTTTGTTTTAAGGCTGAGTGAATATTATTTTATTGAA
The DNA here is from genome assembly GCA_903798205.1 of Danio tinwini. Taxonomy (NCBI): domain Eukaryota; kingdom Metazoa; phylum Chordata; class Actinopteri; order Cypriniformes; family Danionidae; genus Danio; species Danio tinwini. The sequence continues at coordinate 6,535,345 of CAIGQZ010035027.1, forward strand.
AGTCCAGTAGTATTTTTACAATTTAAAATAATTGTAACAAAAAAATAATTGTTAGATGAAAATACTGAGACTCGACACCAAGTTGTTGACAGTTAGTGTATATATATTTTTCCAAGTCAGAGAAATCTTTATCCTTTTAAAGGGGTAGTTCAGAGTGTATTTTTAAGGCTTGGTTGTGTTTATAAGATGCATAGTTGTACAATTTTGAACAGATATGTAGAAATTCACGTTATTTTTTATTATATCTTCGATTATATACAGCTACTATCTAACATGAAAACGACATATTCATATTCATGTCATATTTCCTACTTCCTCTGAAAAGGCAGCCCTCAAGAGGCTCTGATTGATCAGCTAACATAATGTGATGTGATTTGTGCATTGGCTCCACAAAACAAGGAAAAACCTCAAGCCCCTACAAGCACGTGCTTTTGTGCCGTGTAAACACTGTCAGTCAGAGAAGCTGTTAGCCGTATCAGTTTGTGCCTGAATCAGACACAAACTGATGACACAGAGGACACAGCTGAACCTCACGCCTGCTCTATATAATAAATAAAATCTGACAAGTGTCTTTCACATATATTCAGGTTATAAGCATGTGTAAGTAATATGAAAAGTTCAAATATCTTTTGCGAGTTTGTTATTTGAGATGTAGAACGCAGGGAAAGTGGCCGCATAGAGAGACACTGCAGCACTGGTGAAGATTGTGGGTGTTTTCAGCCGTTTGACGGATAAATATGGATTTGTAAATTGTTAGCGGTTTGCTGTTGTTTACATCCTTGATACAACATACCATTAACGCCAGACACTATGCATGTAATAAATCAATTTTAACAAACAAAAACACCTACAGGTTGTGGCTCACAATCCACAGCTATTCTTCTATTATGGTTGGAGCTGCTCCTTCTTTGAGGAGTTTTTAGCCAAATCCAACACTGAACTGAGAGAGATTCTGGAAGCTGTCCTTTGTCAAAGGCTAACTATATGTATTTTTTTTTATTCTCTGGAACATAATTAAAATTAAATTGTAAGCACATCTCTCTTTGTGTTGTGTCCTTTGGGAGCCCAAATACAGAAACAGAACAAGCTCTTTGGAAATAGCAGCATTTGGACGGCATTTTAGCTTTCTCTGCTATAACATTACAGCGCCTCTGGGTGTATGCACGTGGTGAATCTCAGAGGTGATCTCACTAGCCCGGATGGATTTTTTTGTAATCCCCAAACTTTGTTCGCTGTAGGCTTTGCCAAGCTAACTCTGTAAAAGCCGATGTCTCACATTCAGAGATGTTTATGTTCACACAGCTACATTACACATCAACTAAAGCTTAAAATATGATATCGTAGTGGACTACCCCTTTGACTTATGTTTTAATATATTTAATAAAATATTTAATATATAATATAAGAACACAAGATGAAACGGTTTTAAAGAATTTTTACGGGATAGCTCACCCCAAAATGATAAAAAATACTGTTAATTTACTTTAGGTTTTCAGAAATATACATATTTTGTAATATACATACTTTTCTCTTTAAGATTTCTTTGTTGTTGTTGTTGTTGTTGTTGTTGTTGTTGTTGTTGTTGTTGTTGTTGTTTAAATTTTATTAATCACAAAATGGACTAAATTTTTTACTTAAAATCTTCTTGGCTTATCTGCTAAAGATTTTTATTTCATTATTTTGGATGCCCTGAGAGTAAATTAACAGCACATATTCATTTTAGTGTTACTTACCACTTCTGTAGGCCAACATAAAGGGGTTTATGGTATATTTTAAGTTAACGCCATAATCACAGTCATCAAAAAATTTTATATTTATTATCTTGCCCAGCTCTACAGTAATGTGACTGTGGCAGTTGCTTGATCTTGGCACGTTCCAATTAATCTCTTGCAGAGACTGATAGAAACTGTATACACCATAACAGAACAGTAAAAGATTTTTGAAACCGTTTGAGCCTCAGAAAAATATCTTGTGTTCATTAAAAATAGTAACATGTTACACTTTTTTAATCGTCAAGTAACAGTGAAATACATGAAATGCACAACAATAGGTCAGTCGCTAATCAATGCTAGCTAGAAGTGAAAGAAAAGAGAGCATCGTGTCAGACATCCTGCCCACACTCCAGAGCTCTGATGCTTGTCCACACCAGCTTACTGTGTTCTCCTGTTCTGTCAGCAGTTACTCTGTCTCATTCCACACAGTCCGACACGCTGTCCGAGTGTCTGAGATCAGTGATGCGTGACGGCGCTCCAGCACATCAAACACTCGCTTGCAGAGGTTACTGCAGCAGCCCTGAAATGACAGTCACTCACAGCTGTTCACTGGCTGCAGTCTCTGAGGAGATGCCGGACACGCATGTCATTTCATATGGATAATCTGGGGTGGGGGAGGTCTAACTTTCAGGAATGTGGCATTTTCTTTCTTTAATTTATGGTTGCAGTGATTTAATTGAAATCACATTTATGTTCATTTTAAACATTTAAAGTGCCCCATTTAGGCTTTTTTGAATATTAGTTTTCATACAGCATGTAATGTTGTTATTTTTCATTGGAAAGTATGTACAACAAATAAAGGTATTATTTTCAAAATGATTTGTGAAGTGCTGAAGGCAGTTTTTAGTAATTCCAGTTTCACCTTCATATCTGATCTACACAGTAAAAGAAAAAAGAAAGTGGCTAATTTGCATAATACCAGCTTCTGATCTTCATCAGTGTCCCACAACATCCTCTAATTTAACCTGCCTTCAAATATCAACACAATGTTGAGAAGTAACATTTATTTCTAGACTTAGGATGCCATCAATTATGTTAAAAGGATTAGTTGACTCCCAAAAATAAGTCTTATCACTATTTAGTCACCTTTTTCTGTTGAACACAAAAGAAAATAGTTTGATGGATGGCAGAAACTGATAAACATTGACTTCCATAGCAAAACAACTACTAAACATTTTGTAAACACTTTTGTGTTAAACAGAAGAAAGAATCTCAAACAGATGGTAAGTGTATGATAAGTAAATGATGATAGTTTTGGTTGAACTATTCCTATTATAATGATCGATTAAGCATGGACTTCCTTAATGTGCATATAGTCATATGTGGCTATAACATATCATAATGTAAGTGAGAAACGTCCCGATTTGATCAAGGTCTGAAATGATAATCTATTACCCACCCTATTTGTTTCATCATCGTCCTCATAGTTCCATTCATACTATTTACATTCCTACTGTATAGAGCAGGGGTGCCCAAGCTTTTTTTTATGAAGGGCCAAAAACCGAATTTGATTGAGGGCGGTGGGACGAAAGTATATATACCACACTCTATTACATAAAAAATGGTCATGGGTAAATTCCTAATTTATTTAATAAAAAAAAATGAAAAACATTGATTTATATTAACTAATGTAGTATGTTTTTTAATTGTATAATGAACTTGTTATAGTAGTCAAGCTGCACCTGTTTTTGCCTTCATTTTCTCGCCAATGTCTTCTGCCTTGTCCTGTATCCGATGATTGTCAGTATTTATATTTTAAATAATTTGATTGTTACATTTTATTTCTGTTTGCTTTTTTGTAGCTCAGCACAAAAACATTAAAATAAAAATGTTACATTAAAGTACAAACGACGATCTCTGTAAAAGACCCCAGCCCTGCACATCATTCTGCTCTCTTCTAAGATGAGACGGTGAGACAAATCACAGGTTATCATGGGCCAACTTTGGTCCACAGGCCCTAGTTTTGGCATCTCTGGTGTAGAACATACTTTTTTCAAGGTCAAGTAGTAAATTCAAATTCAAATGGAGTACCTACTGAGTAGTAGATGATATTGGACGCAGCCATTGCAAAATCTGTGCCATTGTTACTGTATTACAGTGTGTGTACAATCACTGAGGATTGAGAAAGGTAAATGTCAAATATGCAGATGCAAGTTTGGTTACAATAGAGGAACCATCTGACCAATCAAAGCAGAGTAGACTTTCAGAAAAAGGAATCACTTTTTCACAGCGTAAACACATCAGTCAATGATTGTAGAAAACATGCTCGGTGTATTTGCAGAAACAAGGTTGAATTGTTGCAAAGTGCAAGTCAAGCAGAAAATTACACTCTAGTCTGCTTGGTCTACAAACCTCTTAGAATTTTAAGACAGAGTAAGAGCAGCACAGAATAAAGCTGAGCATGCCAGCTTTCGATGTTTCTGCAATTGGCTCATAATGTATAATAAGCCAGTGTTACAGCATCTTGTTTATTTATGTGTGCATCTGTACTGCATAACCTGTTCTTGTTTTGGTGTACTGTAGGCTTATCAACTCAAGGTCTTGCAATAGAAAGCAATGAAGATTTTATGAAAATTTAAATCATCCAATTGAACCGAATTCATTGGACTGACAGTAAGAAGCTATGGAGTTTCAGGTTGTTTTGACAAAGAATTAATAAAAAAACTACATGAAGGCTAGTCAGGTGTATGACCCAATGTCACATTAGTGTAAAGTAACACATTACAAATACTCAAATTACTGTAATTGAGTAGTTTTTCTCAGGAATTGTAATTTACTAATGCTGAGTTCAGACTGCATGATTTTAACCCTGATTTTGACTCGTCGACAGGTTTTGAGAAATCGCTGACAAATGCCTAAAATCACAGGAAAATCGGTGCTTGTGCACGTGAGTGACAATTAAACAGTGTGAACTACCAAAGATGTGATTTGAATGAATAGCCGATGAGTCGCCGATGCCCATGAAATATCTGGAGCTGTTGGCGATTCAAATCATGTCGTGTGAAAGGAGTTTTGACTGAAAATAACATTGGCGATCACCTACAGCCAATAAGAGAGCAGCATCCACTAGTGTGTTTACCTGCAGGCCAGCGGGAGGCTGGGGGAGAAGTTAAAAGAGCTCATTTTCAGTTTATTTGGACCCAAGAAATGGAGGAAAAACTAGCAGAAATTTGGCAGGAGCACCCGTGTCTGTTTGACGTGTCATCTGAGTCAATGTCCAACCTAAAATCAACCAAATATCAACGTCTAATGAATGTTACAGCTTTACGTTGTGTAGACGTTACCACTATGACGTCATGTTGGATTTTGGTTGTAATATCCAATGAATAAATGTCAGTTTTTGACGGCAATATGATGTTGGTTTAAGATGTTGGCTCGACGTTGGATTTTGGTCACTTTCCAACACAACCTAAAATCAACCAAATATCAACGTCATTTAAATTCGTTATCAGACATCAAAATAACATTGTCATTAGATGCTGGCTAGACATTGAATTTTGGTCACCTGACGTCACAAACTAAATCTAACTTAATATTAACATCCTATGACATTGTTTGCCTGCTGGGCAATAACTAAATGCACTACAGAATGTTATGTTTACACACATCCACAAATTACATGTAATGCATCAGCTTTTTACAGCGTAATACTCACTCACGTAATACTCAAGTAATATTTACAATAAATTCCCTTTTTCCCCTTTCCTTGCACTACATTTTTAGGCAAGTAATGGAATTTTTACTGAAGTATGATTTTTTTAGTACTCTTTCCACCACTGAACATAAGATAATTTTAATGTACTTACCAAAAATGTCTTTTTTTGTTTTTAGTCAATTGCTGAAATGATGAAAAATCTTAAAAAAAAAAACATGTACTTCTAAATTTATAAAATATTTCCAATTCAAATAGTTTATTTTCTGTTTTTAGCATCTATTTAGCATTACCATCACATAATTAAGGCGTTGTACAGTAGATTAAAATAGAAAACTTTTTTTATTGTAATGTTAATTCACAGTTTTACATTTATGCTATTATTATCATCAAATGCATGCAGCCTTTGTGAGCAGACGGTATTTTCTTTCTAAAACTTTTGGAGAGTTGAATATATTTTATTTTCTATACTTGATTTTTTTTTTGTTTAGCTGCCAATCTTGTCTTTGGCAGCATACAAAAAAGAGCAGTATTTCTAACAGTCCTGGCACCCCAAGTTGCATTGACCTGAAACTGTCGAAGAAGCAACTACAAGTGGAACGTTTGTAAGAATAAATTCTTGAACCAATATCTCCATGCAAGTGTGAGTGTTTGGCCAGTATTGTAATCTTACTGCTAACCAAAAAGTCTATTTTTTCCATAATGTATGTTCCATTAATTCCGTCACCTCTCTGGAGTCCTCTTCTGTAGGACAAAACACTGAAGCACAACAGAAGACATATTACACCTCTGTCGTCTTAGTTTCGGTCTGTCTGTTTGCCCTTGGATCCATTTTCATGTTCATAAAGGAGCGCTTGAGACGGGGTGTTGTGAAAGCTGACCCTTATTCAGTGTTTTATGAGTGAATACTCGGTGCAGATGGAATGAGGAAGCATGTGCTGTGGCTATAGCGAACATGTGTTAACGCTTTAAGAACATGAGACCGTTTCTCAAGCAACAGAATTTGTCATCGTGTTAATATGAAACCAGCACAATGTTTTGTACTCACACCTAGTTGAGGATATTTACACAAGTCACCAGTCTATGTCCTGCTTAACCAGAAGATTTATCATCTTCATTCTGTTTATGAGTCTATAATTGAGATGATTTTCCACTACATTTTCCTTTCTCATACAGCAGTATATTATTATTTATTTTTTCCCATCGCACTTGCTGCGTTTTTTTATTAGCAATGTTGTCAGGTAACAGCACTACAACAAATAACAATGAAAATTGATCTGTTGTATTTTATGTCGTCTTGTATTATGAATATAGACGCTGTCTCTCTTGTTCCCTTTCTCTTTCTTTCTCTCGCATGCCCACAATTTCGCTCTCATGCTCTTTTTAGCATTCCTATCTAGGCGTTTTAGCGCTAATAATTATCCAAGCACTCCAGATCTCATAAAAGCCTGTTTGAGCCTGTAAAGTGATCCCCCCCTCCTGTGTGGCAGCAGTTATGCCCTCTCATGAGACTGATGTATCGATTTGCATGATTTTTTGTGACACTTTTGGACCATATGAACCACAGACTTATTGCTTTCTCATATTTTCTGCTTTGAGGAAAAGGAAAAAGTAAGGAAAATAGAGGCCATTTGGAGGTATGAGGATGTTTGAATTGATGAAAAAAAGAGAAAGTCTTTTACAGTACTGTATGTACACTTTTTTTTTGCCACGGCTGGGTTTTGTGCCTGCTGCTTTATGAAACACAGCAGGGATGCATCTCTAATTACCCAGAAGGAGTTTTTGCTTCATTTGTGTGTGTGTGTGTTTTAATGTTTTGCTGAGTGGTCAATGCGGTTGTCGTTAGTGGCAGAAAATTACATTCTCTTCAGCACACAGTTATCAAATATGGTCTTCAATTTTGGGGGTTTATATGTTCGAAAAATCCTGAAAACAAAATCAGATATTTTCCTGTTACAGATACAGATATACTTACTTAAACTGTAACTTAGTAATAAATTATATTGGTTTAATAATAAATGCTGTTGGTAAAGTGTTATCCTTTAGTTTGTCCATTGATCCATTAATGTGGATCTTAATGTTGCTCAAGACAAATGCATTAAACTTTGCTGAGCCGCTGAACTACAAAATCCTGGGACTGACAGTGGCAGATGTAGAGATGAAGTTATGTATGACATACAGTTGAAGTCAGACTTATTAGCCCTCCTTTGATTTTTTTTTTTCTTTTTTAAATATTTCCCAAATTATGTTTAACAGAGCAAAAACCTTTTTCACAGCATGTCTGATAATATTTTTTTCTTTCTGAAAATTTCTTTCTTTTCTTATTTGTTTTATTTTGGCTAGAGCAAAAGCAGTTAAAATTTTTTAAAGAACCATTTTAAGGTCAATATTATTAGCCCCTTTAAGCTTACTTTTTTTTTTGCGATAGTCTACAGAACAAATAATCGTTATACAATAATTTGCCTAATTACCCTAACCTGCCTAGTTAATCTAATTTACCTAGTTAAGCCTTTAAATGGCACTTTAAGCTGTATAGAAGTGTCTTGAAAATATCTAGTCAAATATTATTTATTGTCATCATGGCAAAGATAAAATAAATCAGTTATTAAAAATGAGTTATTAAAACTATTATGCTTAGAAATGTGTTTGTTTAACGGAATCTTCTCCCCACAGAAATTGAGGAAAAGAATAAACAGGGGGGCTGATAATTCAGGGGGGCTAATAGTTCAGGGGGGCTAATAGTTCAGGCGGGCTAATAGTTCTACCTCAACTGTTACGTTCATTTAAGCACACGAATAGGTCTGCAAGAATGATTACTCGTGAAAAATGGCAGCTCAAAATACCATTTTTTTTTTCGATTTGAAATGAAATATGATGCAAATTGTACAGATGATATATTAAAGCTAAAATATCATTACATAATAATATTTATGAGAAATGTTAATTTTTGATTAATTTGGTTACTGACCATAAAATATCTTGCTTTATATAACAATATGACATACTATATGTACTAAAAGGAGAACAAAATTAGTTCATTTTCTCATTAATTAAAGGGCACCTATTTTTCCCCTTTTTCAAGATTTAAGATAAGTATTTTGTGTCTCCTGAATGTGTTTGTAAAGTTTCAGCTCAAAACACCCATCAGATTATTTATTAGACCTTTTAAAATGTTGGAATTTCCTGCTCTCAACACAATGTAGCTGTTTTTGTTGCCTGTGCCTTTAATGCTAGTTCTTCTCGCCCACCGTTGCCACGTGTCTGTCAGAGTGTGCCTCAATCTCCACCTCGGCTGCGTCAGATAAACAGCACAGTGACAGACATGGAGGAAGCAGATTTTACATAACGTTTATGAGAAAAACTATAGTAAGAACTTTCCCAATGATTATTTGATGTATTTGATGTGGACTTAATTCAAGCCTTTCTGCAATGATGAGTCACACACAATGTCATTACAAAGTTCACACACGCACAGTGCTCGCGTTTAGCTTTGCACTGTTTTTGGACGGCAAATAAGACAGCATACATCCGTTATGTTAACGTACAAAATAAACCTGATTTAACGTCCACAAACCAGGACTGAATCGTCTTCTTTTATAATTGTACTGTACATGCGGCTGTGGTGATAAGTAAAGCTCAAGTAAATCACTGTAATTTATTAACATGCACTGTTTTAAAAAGGTTTTAAACTTGTAAAACTCATTCTTGATCACATTTGAGATCAAACAGAGCTTAACAGATCTTTTAATCCCGGTTGTTTTGTGCACGTCCTGTCTTGTTGATATGATTGTATGCGTTACTACAGAGACATGTTAATACACGGCTGTCAATTAATTTGTTGTGTGGGGAAACCGCACTCCTGCTTCAAGTTGCAGAGGGCCTCAAAATGGGAGGGATTTGGATCCTATTTTAACATCAGGAAATTTAAAAAAAAAAACTTATTGTCTTTATATCACCCCAATATGACTGTGGACACACTATACCTACACACAGTTCTGTCCAAACTGCTTAAAAAAGATGATTTTTATCATAGGTGGCCATTAACATAAAATTAATTTTGTTGTTCTCAACATTCTTCAAAATATCTTCTTTAAGCTTTTGACAAAAAAAAAATCTTAATTTATTTTTTTTTTTTTTAGTTAACTAACCCTTTAGTCTGACTATTGTGGGGTTGTACTGCAGTACAATAGGATCCTTGTGAGGAAAAAAAGCATTGGCAAAGGAAATATGCATGATTTCAGCGCTGTGGAAATGTTGGCCTGTACGCAGCTGTGCTCTCATCCAGCTGTTGGCTTGTTTTATCCAATCAGCAATCACTGATGTCATTCTCACCTGCAGGAAGTGGCGTGTCAACCAAAATAACACAGCACTTGTGAGTTGTTTTTGTGAGCCCTCCAGTATGTTCATAGCCCATGCATCGACTCACTCAGTACCTTGTACAATCAAACCTGTAGGGTGTGACTTGAGAGCTGATGTACCCTGAAGCTGAGCAGGCCTGTGGCAGAGAGATATGCTGTTGTAAAGATGCGCACACACATAATTCAGCATTCCTCTGGCTCTCTGTGGGGAAACAGTCAGCTTTAGATCCCAGGGCATTGCGCTCTTGCAGAAGTTACACTGTTCAAAGTGAATACAGAATTTTGTACACTTTTTGCTGGAGAAATACTCTGTTTGTTTGTTTGCAGATGGCATTTGTTTATTTTTTGTATGAGGACATTGATAGATTAAGCTTGATTGACGCTATTTTTTTAAATGCATGTTGTTGAGATTCCTCAAACTGTTCGACATCAATTCAGTGAATGAAATGACTCTTCTCTATTGGGACTTGTCCCTGATTTTTCAAACATTTGAACAGAAGCAAAATATGGAACAAAGTCAAAGACCTGCATTTATTTTTATTTTTAATAAAGAATAAATCATAGTTATAATTTATAATATTATAATTTATAAATTTATATTTAATTAAGAGTAAATTAATACTTTTTTTTGTTTATCTCAGATAGATACAAAAATATTTAGATATTCCGGTTTAGTCAAACCTGTAAGGTGCTGTTTCCACACGGTTTTAGCATTGTTTTTCATTGATCTGGTTGCAAGTGGTCAGCCGGGATTCATGCAATCAAATGCATCTCTTGTAACCACTTATGCTCAAATTTCATTGAGAACTTTCTCCTTTTTAAGGAAAGTACTTGGCAGCCATATTTGCAATCCATCCAGGCAGCTATTTCAAGCATACAAGTCCAAGTCCAATCTAATTGAATGATGAAATCCTGAAATCCTAAAAACTGATTCATAAACTATACGGGTGCTTTCACACTTGGTTCAATTGCCTGGACTGAATCCAAGTTCGATTGTTCCCACTTGCTACCTTTTTTGGCTTTTTTGTGTTCACACCATGTTAATTTTTTTCTGAACCCCGGTATGCTTGCCTCATCTAACTGCTGTTTTGTGTACAGCTGTTGCTAGGTGATGACCACGAAAGCAAAGTAGCAAAATGGCGACATCTGCATATTACAGTCATTCTGCTTTTACTAAATATTTTGTAACCAAAATACAGAAACCAAAATACAGAGAGCCACTTGCATCTGTCTGCCTCAAAAAAACGTTAAAAATATTCAAAACATCACGCGATGTCTGCAGAAGACAAGCAGACACACATATACACACACACACACACACACACACACACACACACACACACACACGAATGAACGTTATGAAAGCTAAAGTTTGTTGTACAGTTGGCAGTTCACTGTTATTTGGTATGATTGCATTCATGTCAGAAGTGAACTGTACCAGAGTTTGCACGAACCAATACCCCAGACTACCTCTTTCAGGTGTACTCTAGTATGGTTTGTGGGTGCGCATCCAAGTTCAGAAGACAGCGTTCACACTAGCTAAATGTATCGTACTCTGCCAAAAGTGATACTGTGAACGTACACTAAGATTTCAGATCACCTTTTAAATCTAAAAAAAAAAGTTAATGTTTTATAAACAAATTGCTTGTTTTAATCCAGTGGAGCAAAGTATGAATTCATTGTTTACTGTACTTCCCTGCAACATCTTTCAAAAGTTTCACGTTAACCTTTGAGTGAAGGGTGCCTTGTCAATTTAGTTTCACCCATACTTTAAATTGGCCATCTGCTTTTAACCCATCCAAGTGCACACACATTTAAGTGAGGAGTAAGAACATCGGGAACCGAACAAGCAACCTTTGGGTTACGAGTCCAACTCACTGACCATTAGGCAACTCCAACATGAAAAATTCAACATAAACAATTGTATTATGGAAGTCGTTATACCAGTTGTGTTTCCATCTACATCCAAAAGTGGTCAAATGTAGGCAAGCTCAACCTGTATTTTGTATCTACTTGTGATTCAGTTGTCAAAATTGCAATTTTAGGTGTTTATGAAACCTCAGTGTCTTAATATTATGAATGCAAACACAGCAGTCCCTCATTCTATATTTAGTGTTGAGTTCAGTGCCAGTTCTTGCAGTTTAAATGGCTTGGCCTTTTCTCATACCCATTTCATTACCTGTAATGAATTTAGCAGTGCCTTAGCTGGAGAAGCCTGTGGTTTGACCTTAATGTCTTGGAGACATTTAGGTCATGAAATGAGAAGTACAGATCTAAATCTGGACCTGAGGTGAAAAAAAGTCATGTCATTAATGACAAATGCCATACTAGGACAGTCATGCAATATGCAAAAGAGATGCATCTCCCTCAGGTACCGAGAGAAAGAAAGAACAGGAAATTGAATCTAACTTGAAAGTAAATTGTGGATCTTATCATTTCTGTATAATTAAATCCATGTCTATTTTTTGATGAGGACTATTTTGAGTGACTCTCTAAATACCTTTAGATTTTTTTTTCTTTTAAATCCCTTTTTGAAGACAAAGCCAAAGATTTTTCGCTCAAAAAGAGCACATCGTGCACACATCAGGACTTGATCTAGATATTGAATGTCACAACACAAAAAATCTCTGCAGCGTGCCCCTTTGAACCTATAATTCTGTTTGATTCTGGCTTGTTTGTTGTGTCTCTCAAAGGTTCGGTTGATCCTGAAAATGTATGTTTATTTCTGTAGGTTCTGTATGAAACTCTCTGATCTCAATATCTGAGGACTTAAAGGAATTTACCGTACACAAGACACACCACCCACGCTCATAGCTGCCCTAGGTGGTCTATTCATGTGATATTAATGTTTTCTGACAAAGCCTGGGCATAAAGCTCCTGATTTTATTCCTCATTTATGACCTCTTGTTAGTCATAAAGGAGAACTAAAATAACTAGAGACTGAGTGGAAATTGCTCAGGTAGCGAATGCACCAATGGAAAGATTCAACTTGAAGTTTATGATATCTTTGTGTTTATGTGCACTCGGGTATGTAAAAATGTTGTGTGGGTGATCACTGTCCAAATACAGTTGTATTGGAGAAATAATTATGCTTACTACTTATATACTAATTATACTACATTCCTTAGTGACAGAAAACTTTTTAGGATTCAGATGACTGCTAGGTTTTTGGTTTAGTTGCATGTGAGGGTCACCATTTACAACAACTATCCATTAGTTAATGTTGGTTAATGTATTTACTAACATGAACTTAAGCAGAATTTTTAATCACAGTTTGACATTTATTAATGGATTATTAAAATGCAAAGTTAGCTTTGTTAGCATTAGTACTTTTAGAACTAACAATTGAAGACCAAAGAACAACAACAAACTAACTTTCTGTCATTACTAACATTAACAAAGGAGAAAAAAAAGTGAATCCACCTGGGGGAATGCAATTCCTCACATTTGGTTTACCCAAGCATTCGTGTGGTTACTCATAAAGAAGAACTAAAATAACTAGAGATTGAGTGGAAATTGCTCAGGTAGCGAATGCACCAATGAAGTGAAGTTGAAGTGCTATCTTTGTTTTTAATAGCGCTTTTACTATATAAAAAGGTCGTGTGAGTAATCACTGTTTAAATACAATTGTATGGGAGAAATGATCAAGCTTACTAAGTTTTTAGGCTTCAGATGACCGTTTTTGGATTAGGTGTATGTAATGCTCACAATTTACAAGTATCCATTATGCCACATTAATGTTGCCTAAAGTCCCCATGAACCGGAAGCTGCAATAATTTTTTTTTTATATTGTGATGCAGTTCCTAGAGAAACTGAATATTAAATGAGAAAACGGTGTGCGTGGCTTGTTTTTTTTTCTAGTGCAAGCAGAATGGATGTAGTAAAGTAGGCATTTCATTCACCAAGATGGGGAAATTGTTTGGGGAGAGTTATTACAACCTAACACAGAGTTATTACACCTCCTCCTTACCATTTCTGTTTGTTGTCAAAACTGACAGTTGGAGCAGCGTGGTTAAATATGTTAGCCACGCCCATTTGCTAAGATATACGTAATCTGACAATGTAAAAACAGGTAGTGCATTTTCAGTTTTCAATTATAGATCAGAAATACATTATATATGTATATACATACGTATACGACAAATATACATATACGTCATTGAGTATTTCTTTTTTTCTTAATGACGTGTTCACCACAAAACTAGCAATGTGAGCCATCAAAATCATATGCTTAGTTTTGATTTCTTGTGGACTTTTTAAGGTATTTATTAACATAAACTTTAGGATTGATTAATCACAGTTTGACATTTATTAATGGATTAATAAACGCTGAAGAACATCAAAGATCTAACTTTTTTTCATTAACATTAACAAAAAAAAGGAATAAATACATTGTTATTGGTTTGTTTGCTTTAGTAAATACATGGTGGAATACTGCTGGAACCTTTTTGTAAAACGTTACCCTTTTAATTATATGCAATTTGTTGTATTACTATTGTAATTATGTGTAAAGCTTTTTGTTTTTTGCTCATCAATTCTGCATAAACCATGCAAAACGTTTTGTTTAGTATATTTCCAATTGATTGGCTTTGTGAATGGATCATTGAATCGGTGATTCACTAGATTTGTTCAAAAAACAGATTGGAACACCACTTGGTTATTCTGAGATGTGAAAATGTTCTGTCTTTGGTTTGTTTGGAACTAGTTAAGTTATGTTAATGATTTCAAACTAGTTTAAATGATAAAATAATGTACGTAACTTTTAGTACTGCAAAATGAGCAATTACTGTATAACTATTGCAATATGTAATAACAGTAAAATAAATTGGTGTAAAATTCAATGACGAGTTTGTTAATCTAATCTGTAATCTGTATTAGCACCCACCTAAGGGAATGCCATTCCTCATATTTGGTTTACCCAAGCATAGGGCTTCATATGGTCTCTGTCAACCAATCATCAATCTGTTTGCTCTCTCATGCACGTCAGTTGAAATAAAAGTAATTTTCACACGCAACTAAGCTCACCAGAGGCAAGTTCTCATTGGTCATGACAGTTTAAGGCCATCAGTGTTCTTGAGGTGGATTGATTTCAGGCTTGAACAACACATGTAAAGTTGGGTCGACGTGTAGCTCCAAACATGTCTGCTTGGATTAAAGTTTGTTTATTTAAATAACAGTCATCGGATGCACATACGTGTGTGGTGATCCGCCCAAATTTCTCTCGGTTGTATGCCTTTCTGTGTCAACCCCACAGCAGAATTTCAGTCTCATAACATGCTTCTACTTGTCAGTTGACAATGTGGCAATGGCTCAGAAAAGGTTGATTAACTTGTCATTTCTTCTTGTTTACCTTCTCCTAGGTTCACATTTGCACAACAGGACTCATTGTGACTCCTCCACCAAGCAGTCCTGTCACCACAGCGACAGTTTTCACATTTCCTCCAGAAACCAGCTATGCCTCTATTCCAGTGGTGAGTCTAAAAAAACACACACAATTTACTTGACATGTCAACCTTTAAGTTTATTCAGAACTTTATTTAGATGGCATTTTCTGACCTCTATATATAAAGTGACCTCATCTGTTCATCAGTACTCACATGCAGACCTACTATTACCCATTTTGTAACTATCTGTTTACATGCCAAAACAATACAAATCAAATCACTTTTATTGTCACATCATCAGCAGCACGTGTGCTATGATGAGTAAAAAAATGTAGGTGCTGGCTCCAGACAAAATACAGACAGTACATAGTTTGAAACTTCTAAAAAATGTCAATAAAGTGGATTGGAGCTGAGCTCAATATGCCATGATAGTTAAAATGAAATGAAACACACCCAAAAATCATGAGCTATTGGCAACCTTAAATAATATAAATGCACAAATACATTAATATAAATTCATACAATAGTTATGGTCCAGTTTGAACCCTAACCTAGTCGATGAATTTGAAAGATTATTATTATTGTTGTGGTTCAATATTTTTTTCTTTTCTATTTTTGGATGGCAAAGTTGAATCATTTAATAGAGTGAATTTAATACAGTGATTAATTTTTTTTAATGCAAGTTAAATCACTTTCCTTCGATATGTGTATATTAAATGGTTTTGTCATTTTATCACTTCATCACTTGCATGCAGCTGTATTGATTAACAATTTTGGTAACACTTTTTATATGAAGGTTTTTTTTTATTTTGTTTCACATATTCAGTGTGCTTACTATGGTAATATTACAATGAATAAAGCACAATTCCATGCAACCAAAGTCCCTTTAACGCAAGTCATTTCACTCATCTTTGAAATGCTTCTCGGGAAGTATGCTCAGGCATTCTGTCTGAATGGGGAAACATCAAATTCTCCAAAACTGTTTGCCAAGCTTACGATTACATTACATATTTGGAATCACCATTAAATTATGCAACCACTGTTTCATAAGTTTTGTTTCTAAACGTTCGAATCAAACTAAATCTGCATATTTTCAGGTTGCCTAAGCTAATGCGCATGCACACTCGAAAGGAACAAGATCACAACACCAACCTCATTTATGGCAGTGTTCCACATTATCATCCTCTAGTCTAGTCTAGATAATGCTTTGTCCAATCACGCTGGTCTTCTGAAGTAATCCACAACTGGGTCTTGATGGTGAATCTCCTCCAGAATTGACAGCGACTCTTGTAGGGCGTTTGAGTAGTTACTGTCATGTGATGAGTGTTTGACAGGACTAACTGTACCTCACATTCTTTTCATAAAGATTACAAAACCAAAAAACTTTTGTTTTTAAGAGCAGTTGGTTCATTAAAAAGTACAGCTTTATTTGGATATATTTCTTATGTCTCTGAAGCAAGTATTCGCTGAGAAAACCTGTCGTAAAAGCACATGTCTGGTCAGAGCTTCTCCCTGGAGAAACGTCAGTCTATAGCGATCCGTTATTGGCTCCTGTACTAGTAGGTGGGACTTCATTCACCATATGGAACCACTACACTTTCCCCCCTTCAAAACTATACAAGTGACATGTCTTGTGTATTCTATAGTCCTTGATGCAACTAAAACCAACCCACAAACACACTAACAATAACCAAATAGTAAGCGCATATAATTAAGTAATTTTATTAATTCTTATATAAATAGTTACACTGTAGCAAGGGCACATTAAAATATAACACAAACACATTTACTGACGCAGCAGACATTACCACTTGAAACCAACTGTGTTTCAGAATCTGGTAAATCTTAATTTGACTTAAGTTGCCATCCTATAAGTTTATTCAAATGGCATTGCTATGTATATAAAATAGTATTACACTTTAAAAAATGCTGGGTTTCACAAAAATCCTTTATGTTTTCCCAACAAATCCATTGTTAACTTAATCATTTGTACAAATTTAAGTGAATTGAACAGAAGTTAAGTTGTCCAAAAACATTTTAAATGATACATTTTAAATAAGTACAAAATTTCGAACAAGCAGCAAAATAATCCTTTATTTAAGTGTGTTCATCAGCACTCACATGCAACCCTATTACTCAACACTATTTGAGGTTTCAGGCAAGCCAAATAAGTGTCCTATATTTGCCATTTTGATAGTGTGTCTTTTGATTGATAACCTGTGATTTAACATATCTTTCTCATGTCAGCTTTAAAATCAATCGCGTTTTACAAAGTTTTGATTACTTTTGGAAAGGTTTCTGTTCACAATATGGACAGTCAATCTGTTCTCAAGTCCTATGGGTATAAACTTGGGACGTGCGAAATTAGATGTTTTTGAAATCGATTTGTCACTCTCCAGGAGCCCTGTATAATTACACTTGTTCATACCAGACACATTCAGACAACAGAAATCTTCAGGGAGTTTACACAAGATACTTGTGGTCAAAAAGAGAACGAAACAGAGAACAAAGTGGTCTTAGGTGGGGAATATTTGCAATAACTTCAAAAGTTGGTATCAAGGTCTCATAATGCAATTTGAAGGAATAAAAATAAAAATCCATAAATCTTGAGCTACCGAAAACGGTTTGTTAATATACACAGACAAATACACATAAATTTATAACATTTATGTGTGTGCAAGTGCATGGATGTGTGTGCGCACATATGGTTTATGGTCCATATTTGAACACTGGGGTAACTATTGAGAGGTTATAGTTGAACGTGGTAACTTTTAACATTTCTATTTATTTTTTTATTTTGATGCCAATGTTTTCAAGGAAATTTATATAGTTATTTTTATTTTTTTTATTATTATTTTTTGCTTTGACAATAACAATGAGTTTAGCACAGTAAAACATGTAATTCCAATAAAATAATTAGTTAATAATGCACAAACAAATTATTCTATGGTAATTATTAAATATTATAAATAATTCAATTAAAAATGTAAATAGTATCCCAGAATTTTGCTAATGATTTTAAAGCAGTTTCTTATTCTCACTTTTTAAATTAAAGATACAGTAACACTGTATTTGTTTTGTTGTTAAACTAAATAAAATCTACATTGTCGATGCTGTAAAAGGTCCCTTATGAAACTGAAAATAGTCCCATCAATCTTTCGCCTGAGGATTTCAGTGGCCAAACAACACTTCTGTGCATATAACCCATTCGTAACAACTAAATCTACATAAGCTTTGCGTGACTAAATGAGTTTTAAAACACAACATTACCTCTCTAAAAGAAATGTTTCAGCCATGGTGTTGTCCTTCCTCCAGCGTCCAAAAGTAACTTAAATATTAATTCAGGACTTTCAAAAGTTTTGATTCAGCATTTGTTTTTACCGCTGTCACTCGTGTCCATGTGACTGTAGCCCACGTAACCGTGCATCGGTGGATCTGCGTGAACAGAGGTGCGCAGTTATACAAATCTACATTTGTTGACAGACAGTTTGGACTACTTATCGGAATTATTGGCTTGACAATATTTAATTGGTATTAAAATACATATAAATATATTTCGATCATTTATTTTAATCATTACTATTGGAATGTGAAGAGACTTTCAACCAGCACAACAAAAAAAATGTTTCTGAAGGCAATCCCCTACTACGCCTTTTAAGTGTAATTTTTCTGGCAGTCCATTCTGCTGTGGCAACCTCTGATTAAATGAAATAAGCCGAAGAAAGGTGAAAGTGTAATTTTTCTGTTATGACAGCTGAATTTGTTGCATTATTTGCTGAATGAAAAGTTTAACGGCATTTATTTGAAACAGATTTTTTGTAACATTCGGCTGAAACTTGTTAAGTTTTAATTAAAAAACAAAAACTTTTGAACAGGATGGAAACACAGACACACTCACATAACCAAAGCAGAACCTCTCATTCGCATATACATTTGCATGTACACACACACACACACACACACACACACACACACACACACACACACACTCACACACATACTCACACTCAAATCACAACACTAAACGAGGACAGTTTGCCATCTGATAGCCCTTCATCTCCCTCAACACAAACACACACATCATTTGAGGGAGTTGTGTGGGCCTCAGGCTGGACACTAATGGCTCTCTGAGATTGATGTGTGTGCGGGTACTGTTTCCTTTTGTTTTCAGTGCATTGTTTTTGTAAAGGTGGCCTTGGTGTGCATCGGTTTCCCTCTCTGATCTTGTATGCAGGATTTAAAAGCAACAGCTCTTTTAGTTTTTTAAATGCAGTAAATTAAGCAATTTACACGAGACCAATTAATTAATGAAACACAATAGGTAAAAAGCATTTGCTGAAAAAGCCTTGTAGGATAACTTGAAATAAACAGAGGAAAAACATGGCTTAAAGCAACAAAACAAGAGTTGTTTTCATAGTGGTGCCACTGGGCTCATAAAGTCTGTGTGCAGATGTGTGCGTTGGTCCATATGGAAGCGATTTATCCTTCAGCCAGACATGTAGCCAGGCTGGATATCCACCAATCACAACACCTGCCAAAGCCAAAAGACCCGCTTGTTAGCAAGCAGCACACAAGCTGGACAGTCACAGGCAGTGGGATTAGGGCTTTATGGTATTGTCTAAACTTAGATTGAGATCGCTCTGACATCATTTTCTGCCACATATCCAGTGGAAATAAAAATTAGAGAATGATTTATACACACTTGATCTTTTTTTAATACATAATGTAATCTTATTCAAAATTTGAAGGAGATTTAATTATGACTGTACAATTCTAGTAAAGTGTTTGACAAAATAACCAAGGCACTTCAATCAAAATCCAAAATTTAGACTGTAGCATGAACAACTAAAAAGACTCCCAACTCCCCATTTCACTGCCTCATTCAGTCTTTACCTAATTTGACAACCATCAAAGTTTCCCATCAAGCCTGAATAAATTAAATTCACTTTGGGCCAGTTTTCAGTTTTGCTCTTCAGCAAAGGAAATTTAGAAAATTGTAGCTCTTAATCTAATTTTGATTTGCACTCTGCTTTTTGAGATTCATATATGTCAATGGATGGTACATGTATTAACAATAAAATTCAAAACAAGAGGTGACACGGTGGCTCAGTGGTTAACACTGTCACCTCACAGAAAGTCAGTCGCTGGTTTGAGTCCAGGCTGGGTCAGTTGACATTTCTGTGTGCAATTTGCATGTTTCCCTGTGTTTGTGTGGGTTTTCTCCTGGTGCTCCGGTTTCCCCCACAGTCCAAAGCCATGCGGTACAGGTGAATTGGGTAAACTTAATTAAACTAAATTGGCCATATTGTATGTGTGAATGGGTGTTTCCCAGTACTGATTTGCAGCTGCAAGGGCATACGCTGAGTAAAACATATGCTGAATAATTTGGCAGTTCATTCCGCTGTGGAGACCCCTGATGAATAGAGTAGGGTCTGTCTGCGGACTGCAAGACAGGGACGTAACATGAAGGGGCCTTAGGGGCATTACTTCTGGTACATTAGAGGTGTAACTTGAAGTTATGGAGCCATGTCAAAACTATGTTGTCGGCAAGATGATGCTGTACATCAGTTATTAATGTCTGCACCTACTCCACACCTAAACCCAACCAGTTATTAATCTGTATACCCATCATCATCATCATTATTAATAGCCCCTTTCACACAGTGAATACCGGTAAATATCCAGAAAATTACCAGAACGACTTAACCGGTAAATAAAAAAAAAGCTGTTCACACAGGCAAGGACATTCCGGAATTTTTCTGCAAAAGACCATTCACACATCTATTCCAAAATACCGGTAAATTCTGACATCACTAACCGGAAATGGTATCTAAACAGCTGCGCTTGTATTTGTAAACATTGGACTACATTACAAACTCTGTGGATGGATAAGTATTGTGAACAACTTCGATCAAAACATATGAAGGAACACTTTTGCCTATTGAGATGTACATGTGTGTGTGCTGGCGCTCACCGGAGCACTGCTTCATGTGCACACACGGGGGGTAAAGCAACTGAAGCAGAGCGTGAAGATAAACAAACAGCAGTTTATCATAAACATTTTAGTGATAATTATTTACACTGTTGGCATTAAGAATTAACCTAGAAATATTATTTGACTAACATCTAGCAGCTAAATGTGCCTGGAAAAACATTTAAAGGCTTTTATTTTCATAAACCTGGCTTAAATAAATATTGGCTGGTGTAGGCAACTCACGTCAGATCGTTCTAAACGTAAACGCGCTCTTTTTACTGGCAATTTTCCTTCTGCTTTCACACAGCGCAGCGTTCCGGCAAATTAGAGCTAATGTTACCACTTCTCTTTTAGAAAATTGCCAGAACGAATTTACTGGTATTTTCAAAAAGGCCCTGTTCACACATACAGGCCTTTCAAGAGTTCACACTTAACTGATGATTGATTATAAAGCTTGTTTGGCATGCTGTCCTGGGAGAGAGCCCTGAGCTAATAAGATCCTCGAGCCCGGGGCTCCCTCCCGTTTGCAAGGCGAGAGGGGAGTTTGAGCTCAGGTAGATCTCGAGCCCTGCTGTAGTAGCTACTCCCCTGCTGTAGTAGCTAATGAAAAGAAAGTGATTGCTTATAAGATATAACTTCTTACTAGGAGCATGTCTATGCTGCCAATTTAGATTAGTCAATTAACTTAAGTTGCATGTTTTTGGACGGTGGGAGTAAACCGGGGAACCCGGGGGAAACCCACATGAGCACGGGGAGAACATGTAAACTCCACACAGAAACGTTGGCTGGCTTGGTAAGGACTAGAACCAGCAACGTTCTTGCTATGAGGCAACAGTGCTAACCACTGGGCCACCGTACCACCCATCTAGGAAAGGAGGAAGAGTAGGGGTGGAAGGGGGGATTCTTTAAAACGAAGATGGCTGTGATATGGAACCTAGGGTATTTATTGTGGCTTAGGAATCGTCTGATTGGTGAATCATAAATTGAATAATGTAGGGCCGGCTGCAAGCAATCATAAGCACGTGATCCTCTTGAAATTAGTTTATAAATAAACTTCACTTGTGGAAAATTGCAGGTAATTTTCAGAAAGGTTTGTATGTGTGAAAGGGGCTAATGTCTACACCTTCATTAAACCTAAACCCAACCATCACACCCGATTCACACAGGGCTTCAGCGACAATGCTTGACAGAGGGCGTGTCTGAAGTTTAGGTTGATGCGATTGTCATAGCAGCGTGAACCAATGGCATAAGTCCGCAATTGGCCACTGTCTGTGCTGAGGTATTTGCATAAAGCAATCTGATTGGCGGTCCGTTAGCTTCCATTGGCGCTGGAAAAGTTGAGAAATTCCCAACTTCTGCAGCAAGCAACGCCACTGAAGCAGGTAAATTCTAGATTGGATATGCAGCCGGGCGGAAGTGTGATATGCACATCAATATAGCAGCATTTTTTTATGACACTGTATAACAATAATTAATATTTTTACAGTACTGTAACTATTGGGTTTAAGGTTGGGGGTAGGCGTTTAAAAACACAATTTATTGGGTAATTTAATAAATAATAAACAGTACAACTACTGTTTTTACGTTACTGTGAATGTTGGGGTGGGGGTAGACGATAATAAAATACTATAAATGGGAAATTTAATAGATAATATAAATAATTATCGTTAACTTCCGGCTGCAACTGTATTCGATCTAGCAACAACCACTGAAGTAGTGCCGATGGACCCCACATTTCAGTTCGGCAATGCTTGATGTCACCAATTCAAAGTGAATGGGAAGCGTTGGTAGAGATGTCTATGTTATTACAAAAGTAAGTAAACCGCGGACATACTTCTTGCCATTTCGACGATCTACACACACGTTTCTGTCTCTTCTCTCTGACGGCAAGTTTACTCGCCTCTGACCTGTCACTCTTCTGAAGTCTGGTTTAATACCGTCTGAAAGTCTACGCAGGAATGCAGGTATTGCACAATTATTCATTTCTGCAAATGTCGCGAGTGCTTTATTTTAACACGAGAGCTCAGTCATGTACCTTAGCAACAAAAACTAGATATTCAAGCTCTTAAATAGGCTTTTTCAATATACTGTAAGTCCCCTCATCTGTGTGTGCTCTTATAGTGAAGAGATCGCGATTGTGTACAAAGTAGAAATTATTTATTTTTGCTCCTTGACTAAATTTAGTCAAAAACTATCAAGTATTTAGAATTAGATCTATGCGTTACCGATGACAATGCTAATGGACTTCTTATTTGGCTGTATCGTGAAGTGAAACTTGCAAAGGTGGAACTTTTTTTTCTTTTCTTTTTTTACGACAAAAGAATTATGCTGGAAATGTTTTGGAATGAGATATTTGTATGATTTGTGCATAAAAGCTGTATCCCGATCTGTC
Organism: Danio tinwini; assembly: GCA_903798205.1. NCBI lineage: Eukaryota > Metazoa > Chordata > Actinopteri > Cypriniformes > Danionidae > Danio > Danio tinwini. Next base: position 6,558,877 of record CAIGQZ010035027.1, read on the forward strand.
TTAAAGCATCACTAATCACTATCATGAAATGAAAAATCGACCATACTTTGTTAGTGCAAATTCCTATATGTAGCTTTGTGATTTAAGCAAATTAACCATTTAAATAATTTTATACTTAAAAAGGGCCATAATGAAAATCAGATTTTTTTTTTAAAGTAACTAACTAGTACTCAGAGTAGTTTTTCAAAAGAGTAATTTGTATAATATTAGTATTATTTACTAAAATGTGTATTATTTTATCAGTGTAATTGTATTTTTAACTTAAGTACAAATATTCTGTTCTCTTTCCAACTGTGAGAGATCATCAACAAATAAAATAAAAAAATTCACAAGGATATTTACTGCAGGTTTATTATATTATCAATATATTATTAATTAATTATTATATTATTATTATTATTATTATTAATGATGATGATGATAGTTTTTATTTGTATAAATCGATAGATAGTTCCTATGCAATATTTTTATAAATTGCTGAGAAGACATTTCAGGTGTTCAATACATTGCATGTCAGTCTTGGTTTATTATACTATTAATTATTAATATATTATGAATTACTTATTATATTTTATTATATGTTTTTGTATAAATCAATAGATAGTTCCTATACAATGTTTTTATGGGTTGCTGATAATACATTTCAGGTGTTCAATACGTTGTGTGTCAGTCTTGGAAAATAAAAATAGGTGCTGGAAAAAGTGCTTAAGTCCTTGATTTTCATTAGGCTGTGTCTGTATGAACCCTGTATGAAATCAGTGTTACATTTTCAACCGTGAGGTGATGGTAAATTAAGTGATGGTCAATTGTCAGCTCTCTTGGTCGTCATGTCGTGTGATGTATGTTGCTGAACTGTATTCAAATGTTATAAATATAAAAACACCACATTTTGAAATGTAACTGCAGTATATCAGTTTAATTTATTTGTGTGTGTGCTGCGCTCATAGACTGTAGAAAACGCTGCTCATTTGTTTGATTTCTCCTCGAGAAGCTGCACAAGCCTCAAAAGTTTAAGGTCCTTGCACCCTGACTGAGTCCGAAACTGTCGTATTTGTTTTTTCATATTCGTCATTTGATGGCTCTCAAATGTCAAAAACACCCCTCAAAATATTTGCTGCGGATGCGAAAAATGCAGAAAATCAAACCATCCAAATTAATATTTATGACAGAAGTTGCAGAGGATGCAAATGTATAAAACGTAAGGTTGTATTTAGTTTATATATATATATATATATAT
>CAIGQZ010035027.1:6595113-6646245 GCA_903798205.1 Danio tinwini
TATTATTGCGCTGAAACTGCCAGCTGAATGTGTGGACTGTAGATTGAAGTTGAGCACAGGAGCAGGGCAGAAGCAATGAACCGCCGCTGAATCCTGACATTACTTTAGTCTGAGACACATCTGAAACAATACAACCTGCAAGAAAATAAATAAAGCAAGCTTTCTAAAAATATATAATCAGTAAATAAAATGGTTGCATTCTGTTGATGAGCGGTAGCTTATTGTGCTTATTTTGATCTGTACTTATTATGTTTGATTGTACACACAAATCCATTATATTTCTCTGGATGCACTTTAAAGTACTCAACAAACCTGAGTAGATACCTACATTTTTAACTGCCAATTAGGTTCTGTGGTTTTAAGTGTTATAATCTTTAATGTAATTTATTAAATTGTACAGCAACACTGATTTCACGTTGACCTCTCCCAATGAAAAAATGTATCATAACTTACCTGTGCTGAAATGAAGCATAAAAAAAGAAAAGATACAAATGATCTCTCATGTCTGACTCTTACTCATGAATGTCTTGACTCTGCCGTTATTTGTCAGTGAATGCAGTGTCTCTTTTTATTTATGTTTCCTGATGCACTTGCTGCTTTCTTTTCTGTTTTGTGCTCGACTCATCTCTGTTTTTTTAATATTTATTACATTTAAGCAATACTTGAATGGTTCATGCACTGACAGTGCTGGTTAAGATGCTCGCTCAGCTGGAGCACAACATTAACCTACAAGTATGTCTGACACTCATTCCCCTATTAAACAAGCTAATCCTAACAATACTTGCAAACTCATTTGTATTTATGTTGTACACACAATATTGATTATTATAAGATGATTCGATGTAAATAATAAAAACAAAAATCAATAGTCTAAACGTGCATAGGGCCTGTATTTTCAGAAAAATGCACTGTTTATTATTTATATAGTAAAGGATAAGTGACCCCTGCTAATGTCACTTAATGTGCAAAGTTGCATTGTTCATCTTTAATTTGTATGCCTCTCTCGCTTCCCAAGCCAACTTAATTTCATAAAATGAAAGCTCAATGTTCTTGTCTGTATTTGCGTTCTTATGAAATCTCTTGAAAGTCCAATTAAGTTCACATCTAGCCAAAAATACAGCTCAAATACCAGGATGTGTTCTTGCTCCTCTTTTATCAAGGATGGATTATGGTTTTGTGTCCTAAATGTCACAAATTTGACAAAAGTAAATCTATACTGATAAGTTCGCTTGCAGTACACATAAAAACTTAAATATAAACTACTCGTGCACTAAAAGTTTACTGCTGTTATACCTCTAGTACACTTAAAAGTATACTTTCATAACCTTAAAAAGGACCAATTTAGTCCCAAGAAGTGTTCAAGTAGTACATTTACAAGTATGCTACTAGTACACAGATATAAGTTTACATGCTACATGAAGTTTGCTTAAACATATTCTTCAACGTTACTTAAGTATACTTCCTAAAATTAACTTAAAGGGATAGTTCACCCCAAAAAATTAAATTCTGTCCTCATTTATTCATCCTCATGTTGTTCCAATCCCATATGCATTGATTTGCACTGCTGAACAGAAAGGATGATATTTTGAAGATTGACAGTACCCAAACAGATCTGCCATAGTAGGTAAAAAAAATAAAATACTATGAGAGTAATGGGTGTTGAGAACTGTTCCTGACATTCTTCCAGATATCTTCCTTTGTGTTCAGCAGAACACAGAAAAGAAGTTTATATAGGATTGGAACAACATGAGGATAAGTAAATGATAACAGATCTTTCATTTTTGGGTGAGCTATACCTTAAATATATATTCTTCTAAATTTGCTCTGCCCTCTGCCTTCTGTTTAATGGAGAGATTTTTTCAACACATTTCTAAACATAATAGTTTTAATAACTCATTTCTAATAACATTTATTTTAGCTTTGCCATGATGACAGTAAATAATATTTGACTAGATATTTTACAAGACACTTCTATACAGCTTAAAGTGACATTTAAAGGCTTCACTAGGTCAATTAGGTTAACTAGGCAGGTTAGGGTAATTAGGCAAGTTATTGTATAACGATGGTTTGTTCTGTAGACTATCAGAATAATATACAGCTTAAAGAGGCTAATAATTATGACCTTAAAATGTTTTTTTTATAAAAACTGCTTTTATTCAAGCCGAAAAAACTAAACAAATAAGACTTTCTCTAGAAGAAAAAAAAAATATTATCAGACATACTGTGAAAATGTCCTTGCTCTGTTACACATCATTTGGGAAATATTAAAAAAAAATTCAAAGGGGCTTAATAATTCTAATTGCAACTACATCACAAACCAAACTAATCTTCAAGCATTTTAAGAATAGCTAATTGACATGAGCATAAAAAATCTGCACATTAATCTTTGAGTAAACATCGAATCCATGCAAAGCATTGAACAACAATACTTACAACAGAAAAAAAAAATCAAATTTGATAATGCGGCCATAATAAACAATGATTCAGTGCAAGTCCTCTAATTGCCAAAACTATTTTATTTAGTTTATTTTTTTATAATTATTTTTTCAGGGTTTTCACCCTTTAATGGACAGGACAGTGGACACTACAGACAGAAAAGTGTGGGGAGCAAAGAGAAGGGAAGGATCAGCAAAGGACCTCAAGCTGGGAATCAAACTCAGGTCGTCGTGAGCACCTTAGTGCTGTGTTGACACTCAAACTACTAGGCTATTGGCGCCAATACAAAAAATGCACAATGACAGAAAAAGAAAAACATGTTCCATATTTAACTTGTTTACAAACTCATTTGTTGCTCTTTTAAATTTGCATGACAGTGTGCAGACATGCTTTTGCATCCGTTATCAGACACGTCACACAAATATACTCACCTGATTTATCATTTATGACACAATATTATAATGTTAATAAGCATTAAGCATGTTAATAAACGACATATAGGGTAGATTAGATTAACTCCCACAAATTATGGTAAAACCAAACTTGTATTAAAAAAGTGTTTCCATATATTTTTGTCCATGGTGTACCATAATTGCAAAGGTCATAAGCTCAATTACATGTCTAATCAGCTCATCGCTTAGTCTAAACGTAAATTCTGAGGATATTATAAATGTTTTCAAGTATGTGTTGCACTGGTATTGACGTACTCAGCGAGCTCTGTTTGGTCATTCCTTCTGTGAGCTGGAATGGATGCCGTTTCAGCATAGACTACAGCAGAATGTGCCACTGCCTCCTGGAGAAAAAAGGAAAATAATATGTATTACCTATGTAAACTTATACACAAAGCATTACATGTAAATATTGTGCAATATCTTGCCATGAGCAAATACAAAAGCTGAGAGTTACTAGCGTAGATGTACCAGTATAGTACCTCCCTAGTGACAGCTTTCTGAGAACACACTGGCAATCCAAATGTAAAATCTCAAGTTAAAATAAAGTTTTTAAACAGATTAATAATAAAAGTCCTGCTCACTTTTGTATAACAGCTAATTTAATGATAGAAGACATGACAATAAGTGTTCATTTACCTTTGCAAATCTAGTAGACAACGCCAGAAATGCCAGTAACACAACTGAAGTGAACACTGCCACTAGAATGAAAACATCTGTGGAGAAATACACATGCAGTAAAATGTTCATAAGAAAAATACACAATCGCAATCATCATCGATGTAAATCTGTGACTTACACAGAGGTGTGTGGTGTGTTTGTTGAGGTGGTGGAAGTTTTTGTGTTTGGTGTGAAAGTCCATGTGCTGAAGAACTGGTTGGATAAACTTGTGGCTTCACTGTTGAGAGGAGAATAGTCGTTATATTCAGCTATAAAATACCACTGTAAAACATGTTTGTATAATCAAAACTATCAAATGAATAGTACTGATGAACAATCTAAAATAAAAACTCTAAGAAAATGACCTTTAACATTTAGTGTGAAGTAGACGTATTGTTGAGGCAAGACAAAACAGCGATAAACTCCTTGGTCTTTTATGGTCAGTGCTGATATGTGTAGAGACAGATTTCCTGGAGTATTTTGATTTAACAGTTTGATTCTGTTCTTGTGACTCTCGACTTCTTCATTTGGGTAAATTACTTTATAGCCATTCTCTGTCCAATACATCCATTGTATGTGTTCAGGTTTGGATAGTAGGTTAGTGCAGGAGCAGGGCAGAACCACAGACTGTCCTGAATACCCAGTCACCTCAGTTTGACTTTCTTTATTGACCAGATCACACTCTGAAGACACATTTAGACAAATTCGGTTATCAAATTACATAACAATTTTAACTGCATTAAAATGATTTCAACATATTGCAACATGAACATTGTAGTACCAGTAGTGAAAAATCAATTATGCTACTAAACTAAGCCATATGTGACCACATTTGCATCACAATAAAGGCCAAGAGATTTAATTTTTTGGAAAAAAAAAAGGTTGCTAGTCTTCTTTTTCCAATTTTTTTTAAATATATTAATTTGTTTGGGCAGTGTCTTTGTGCATTTAATTCATTTATTTTTGCTGTTCTATGCCATGAAGTAAGTTGAAATAATTGTAATCATTCATCATAGCAGTGGTGTCAAGACCTGCCTGGAACATGTTCCCAGAAAATAACTTTACACCTTTTAAAAAAAAAATAATAATAATAATATTTTTTTTAAAAATCTGCCAATTACAATTTTAAGAGTTCACACTTAGATTGATAATAATAGCAGGTTTGGCATGCTGTCCCGGCAGAGAACCTTGAGCTTAAGATAATTGAGCCCAGGGCTCTCGCCTGGTCAATGAGCATGTAGGGGGGGTACGAGATCAGGTAGTTCTCAAGAGGAAAGGGAGAGATGGGGTGGAATGGGGGATTCTTCAAAAAAATGAAGATACGGGATTAATCTATGGGAGTTAAGCTGCTGTCACACTGGACTTTTCTCCCCATAGACTTCCATTACCTCTCTGTACAGAAATTTCAAATATGGACTAATCGCTTGCATTTTTTTTTAATGTCTAACCATCTTATTTAATCCCGCCCCTTTTTGCAGATCCAAACTCTAGTGTGACCGCAGCTTAATGCTCGTCGGTCTATTTATAGTGAGTTTGAAATGATCCGATTGGCTTACTAATGATTACAGACAAGAGAACAGCCGTGATCAATCTAGCTTCTCTCAAAATTGCTTTGTGAAATTTCACAAATCATCCAACTGCATTGTAATGAAAATCAAAACGCATCTTAAGACTTATGTTGTATGTATTGAGGTAAAACTGGTCTAGCGTCTTGTTTTGTTCTTGGTAAGTTGATTATCGGTGTCTCTGCTGAGAAATAACAAATCGTCAGAGGTGGTTTCACAACAGAAATGAAAAACATACCTTTACCATGTTTTAAAACCTTTCACAAGCAAGTGATTTCCAGGAGGAATGACATGTTGGATTAAAACCAGACTTTAGTCTTCATAGTTGAATGGCTTAAGGGCCAAATTAGTATGTTCATTTATTCTTGCAAATTGAATACATGCATTTTACTCCTTAGACCTCGCTGACACAAAAATGAGTGTCTCCTTGGATCTTATGTTGGTTAAATTAAGTTGTATTCTTGGTCAAAATAGTGAACATTGGAAATCAGCATAAATCAGCACAAAATTACAACATAAATCTGATCTAGTCACAAAACATTGATACATTTTGAATCAAAATGTGATTCTTCCAAATATGAATTCCTAGCTCAAAACAGTAGCAACACTTCAGCTTCAAGAAATATATAAAAATGGCAAGGTCACTGTTGACCAGTTAAAATGACCAATTAAAATGCCATTTTTTATTATATACTTTTTAACCTGCTAGAATTTGACATTTTAAATAACAGATAACTTTATGCGTACATTCATATTTTAAGACTAAGACTTACAAGTTAATTTACAAAAGATTTGCTGTACTAGATACACAGGAATAAAACCCTCCACCTTCCATTCTGAGGCCAGAAAAGAAGTCTGTCGCTGTACTTCCTATCCCCAAACATGGAAAATGTAATGAAAAGATCTGCCTCAAACATTTTTTTGCTTTTTTAGTTTCCCTGAAAATAAATGCATACCTTTGAACATTTTTCAGCCAATCACAATAAAGCATCCAACTGCCCTTTAATGAGAAGCTAAATATATCTTAGACTTACGTTGAGGTATGTATCGAGGTGAAATTGGTCTTGCAGGCACTCTAACATCGTGTTTTAGGGTTGGTAAGTAGCTTATAGGCATATGTGGTGCATCTGTTGAGAAGTAAACAGTTGTAGTGGTTTAACAATGGAAACAGAAAAACATACACCTTTCACATGGTTTAAACCTGACTGAGTTGAATGGCTTGAGGGAGAGTTAACCTGTTCTTCCTTTTTAATTTGAATACAGGCATTTTACTCAGACCTGCCTGACATGCAAAGTTATTGTCTTCTTGGATAATATGTTGGCTAAAGTAAGATTTTACATTTGGACGCAATAGCTTAAATAAGCACAAATGTTCATCTTGTCATAAGACATTGATACATTATATTCAAAATGATTTATTTATTCCTTCAAAAGAAAATGTATTGCCCATACCAGCAACAACAATTACAGAGCTTCAATGAATATATAAAGAATATAGTTTTAAGTTTAAGATTTAATTAAAATAAAACTTTTAGGATACATTCATATTTCAAGACGCATTCACTTACCTAAAACTGCTAAGTAAAAATTCACAAGATTTGCTGTAGACATACAGGAATAATAGCCTACATCTTCCTTTCTGAGACCAGAAATGAGCAAAGACAGATTTGTTGGAGAAATGTGACTAAACAGTGTAACTCTGCCTCTGTATTTCTGATCCTTAAGCACTTGAATCCATTGTTTATCACTGGTGTAAAACTGCCAGCTGAATGTGTGGACTGTAGATTGAGGTTGATCACAGGAGCAGGGCAGAACCACTGAACCACCGCTGTATCCTGAGATTGTTTTTGTCTGCTTCTCATCTGTAAGAATACAACCTGCAAACAAAAAAGCTTATTTTCAGCTTTACTGGAAAAAGATATAATTATAATTAAAAAAGAAAGCCTTAGAGGATCTCATCTGGGTGTGTTATTAATCTGTGAATGAACCGAATCCTATTAATTACTGTAATTAATCACCCACCAATAATGATTGTTTACAATATAAAACGTATATACAAAAACAAACAAGCAAACAAAAAAATAATTTTAAACACTCAATTTGATTTCATGCAGATTAACAAAAAAAATCTGAACTCACCAGTGCTGAATTGAAGCATAAAGAGAAAAAACAAGCCGCCCTTCATGACTGGTTCACATTTACTGATGCCCCGCACTATTTTATATACCAATAGACACAGTATCTTAATTCTTTGGTTCCTGTTCTTCAGAATCTTCCTGTTTAGTTTCTTTGATGGTATTTTTCCATCATGACTTGACACAGCAATTTCCTTTTGTGGGCATCAATGGTTCGTATTGTTTTTTCAATAACCACTGATCACTGAAATATTAATTTTTAAAAGTGTGGCCAGAAATTCAGTCCTAGATGAAATGAACAATAATATTGTTGGCATTAACTGTTTGACTATTGGTGCTTCAGAGTGTTGTATTAGATCAGTGTTTCCACACTTGTTCCTGATTTTTAAATAATGTACATTGCACAACAAACTTATAACTCGGGTGGCTAAATCAACAGAAAATCTGCATTGTTCAATGTGTATGAAAAAACTGGCATTACGGGAACTAAGCCATGAGAATACAGCTATTATGTGAATGATATAAATAGTTTGGATTGAGAAAATACTGAAGAAAATCTGATGTTCTGATGGAAACTAAAGAAACTGACAAAGATATTATTCATTCTCAGGCAAGGTTGTCAGGTTTTTGCAATGGTAATTTACAAATGTATTGTTTATAAATGTAGATGAACATGAAAATGTTCAGGTGTATTAATACCTGATGTGTGTATATATTCATTCATTCATTTTCTTTTCAGTTAGTCTCATTATTCTGCGGTTGCCACAGCAGAATGAACCACCAACTTATCCAGCATGTTTTATGCAGTGGATGCCCTTCCAGCTGCAACCCATCACTGGGAAACACCCATACCTACTCATTCACACACATTCCCTACAGACAATTTAACCATCCCAATTCACTTATACCACATTTTTGGACTTGTGGTGGAAACCGGAGCACCTGGAGAAAACCCACGCAATCACTGGGAGAACATGCAAACTCCACACAGAAATGCCAACTGACCCAGCCGAGGCTCGAACCAGCGACCTTCTTGCTGTGAGGCGATTGTGCTACCCACTGTGCCACCGTGATGCCCTGTGTGTATATAATGTACTTATATATGTCTTGCATATAACTGCTGTAAGCCAAGCATGTAACTGATGCAGCGAATCACGGATCTATTCAATGACTTTAATATAGGTCATTGTGGCAAATGCAGAATGACTCTGGCAGAAGTGTACCACAAACTTGTGAAAATTATTTTTAAAATAACGACAATTAAAAAAAATATAACATTAAAATTCAATGTATCTGATTAAATCATTTCCCAGTACTGGGTTGCAGCAGGAAGGGCTTCTGCTGCGTAAAACATATGCTGGATAAGTTGGCGGTTCATTCCGCTGTGGCGACCCCTGATTAATAAAGGGACCAAGTCAAAGGAAAATGAATGAATGAATGATTAAATCATTATTTAATGACATTCTTCCAGAGATCATTTTTCTCATTATTTAGCAACAATCCTAGCAAGTCCTGCCAATATGTCACACAGACAATCTCTCCTCACAAAAATATTCTTACACTGTTTCATCACCCTATAGCATTATATTTTTATAATATAATATAATATAATTTTGGTGCAGTAAACGCAATCATATTAATATAAATGATGCAATATGTCAAATATTTAACCCACAGAATAAATAAACATCCCACAAGTGATTAAACCCAGATAGCAAAGAATTTTGGCCCAAATATGGCATAAATCGGGCACAGCGGGCATTCATACAGCATGTGGGCCAAACATGGCCAGGGTTTGGCAGAGGTGGCACTGTCTTTAAGGCGGCACACAACACTTGGGCCAGATGTAAAATGTAATATTTGGCCTAGATGTTAATAATTGATATGTGGGCCATGTAAGATTTGCCTGTCTTGACCCACATTTAAATAACATTTTTATTATTTAATTACATACAAATAAAGTAAAAAGATTCTACCAATCAGGTCGCTTCGAAAAAAAGCACGCCCATAGCACGCCTAAAGCGCAATGATTCATGGCTTTATCAATTTCATTGCAGTTGTGCCACACCAACATATCTGTGGCCCACCAGTTCAGGCTCAGTTATGGGTTATTAATTGGTTGAGACTTTGCCCAGATATGGTCCTTGTTTGACCCTTGTCTGGAAGCCAGACTTGGTACAGTCATGGTAATTCACTGTGATATGTGGGCCATGCAAAAGCTGATTGTGTGGGCCAGAGCTGGGCCAGAGAAATGTTACTATGTGGGAAAGTATAATATATTTTTGCCTATGTAGGACTCCTGTATAAATCATAAAAGGAACATGTACAAATCCTACAGGGAACATGCAGGCCTCCTACAGGGATCCTACAGGGATTTTACCTTTAACTAGTAGCAAAGTGTAATAATTTCACATGAAAAGATATAATTAAATATTGACAAAGATATGAGAGGTCTACAGGGTAAGCGTACAGACATGCATGCATTGGGTGGTACATTTTAACATTCACAAGTTTGAAGTTGCTGCATGGTTTGGTTGAAAACACTGAGCTATGCCTGTTTTACAAAATGATGATTCTTTTGATCCAAATGGCAGGCGAAAATCGTATGCAGAATTATTAAGACAAATGAAACTATAAAAATCAACATATGAACATGAAATTTAGGCTAATAAAAAAAAACACACAAATATTTTGCTAGAAAGCGCAAATTCTTATTTCATTTTTTGTACATTATATTTTATAAAGTATATATTTATATAAGGATGTTACTGACGAACTTGCTGTCAAACACTCGTCAGGTTCATGTACGTAAGAAATGCCCAAACTATACCCATGCATGGACCAAAACTTGCCCATGGTAACCTTTGATTTGGCCCACCATCCAGTCTAAGAATAGAGTGATGGGAAAGGTAGAGACGAATGAGTTTAACTGAGATTGTAATGTAATATATAATGTAGCCTTTTTTGTTTGTTTGTTTTATTGGTGAGCTACAAAAAAAGCAAACTGAATTTTTATATTGTAAATACTGTCAATCTACCAACAGAGGACAATGCAGAAGACATTCTACATCATGGGGTGCCCAAACTTCTTCCTATAAAGGGACAAAACTTGATCGAAGGCTGTGGGCCGAAATTAAATAAACCAAACTGCATTACATTAAAGATGCCATGGGTGATTAATAGTATTTAAAATATAACTAGAAAACATTACTTTATATTAACTACTATATATATATATTATTTTATTTTATAGTTTAACTTTTAACTTTTATTTAAAATGGTAAGAACAAAAACAATCTTATTTATAACAGAATGGAGTTAAATGCTAAATACACTATGTAGATTCATCTGTTTAGACTTCAGTTCTGTGGATTTTCCTGTAATGTCTCAGAACGCCCACAAAGGGGCGGAAGAGTTCCAAATCTGCGTTACGTCAAACAGGAATTACCGCAGTTACGACACATGACGCACAGTACGTCATGCGCGTATTTTAATTCACGTCTTGTTGTTAACTACGGTGATAAAAATGGCGCCTAGGTGTAAAATACAGCTAACCGTAGTTTATTTGATCATCTTGTGTATTCTAGCTAGTGCTCAGTCGAAACAAATGACCACGGTAAGTGATTTATTCTGAGCTGTTGTGCTGTTTTTCTGATGCATTCACATGTAGCTGCTCAAATGGCTTATCCGGTCGATATCTGCCAAGTTATTAGACATTTATTTGGTAATTTAGAAATTTACAGGAATTATTTGCTTGTGACAAACTGAAGTAAATCATGTGTGTTTTATTCAGATTAATTTACATAAAGCAGTGACCTGCAGCTTTGAAAACTTAAGGGCAAGACTGTCAACAACCATGTAAACAAGCGCGTTTTATAATGTGTATTTGGTTTATTTTGCAGGAAACCGTCGTGCTAAATGTTACAGCGCTTAGTGAAACTAACCAGACTAAGTACAACGTTCAGGTAAGATAAATGTGAATTGATGACATTTTTGGAAATATTTGATAATAACAATAATGTTTTGTAACGAAGAGGTTAAATGATTTATCATTCTGTATTTCAGATTAATTTGAATATTGGTGTACTGGACAATGACATATTTATTAACGGAGCTCCTCTCAAGCCCTCAGGAGTCACGAGGATGACATGTCCTGCTTTGCTGTGTAGGACTAATGGTTTTACTGTTTTTTTAATTGTTAACCAACTGTATTTAAAGTGCAGTCAAGTGAAACAGTGACCAGTCGTATGATTGTTATTTTTCTTTTCTTGTTCACACTTTATAAGCCCATCTGTGTGTGTTATTTAACAAACTAACAACTGAAAAGCATCTTAACTTCTAAACTCTTAATCAATGTTTATTTCAACACTTACTGTACATTATTAAAATGTTGGTCAATGACTTTATCCTGACCCGTACTTGTTAAAATATATAAAACAATAAATGAGCATACAGTTTAAAAATATCTATAATTTTAATGCACTCTTGCTGACTGATGAGAAAACATCTAGTGGTTTAAAGCATGTTGGTAAAATATGAAGATTTAAATCAACAATTATTAGTATTTTGGGGCTGCATTATGATTTTTGTTAAGTCTTTTAATGTGTCATCAAATAACTATTCTTGTAAATGTGCCTGACCAACATTTGTACTATATAAACTTTTATTAGAGTAAATTACATATTATTGGGTGTCTTCTGGTAAAAATACAGTAGGATGCATTATAATGTATGGGGAAAAATTAAAGCTGTATTGCACTCTTATTGTTTTGATGCCTAAACTCTTTTCGTTTTGAACTGAGATAACTCAAGCTAATAATAAAGGGTTGTGTTTTTAATAATTAGCATTAATACATATTAATACATATTGTAATAATGTATGTGTTCTGTGTTTGCAGTGGATGGCTATAATGTGAGCTCTGGTAATACAGTGGATGGCTTGGTTAGCTGTGAGCTGCGGCTGATGGTGAATCAGTCATACGTCCAGAGTGATGCTGCAGAACAGCTTCTGTTCCTCGTCCTGAGCCAGGAAATAATACAGCTGGCAGATGAAAAGGTTTTAACCTTTATCTTAGGAATGATGACTCGCGTTGCTGAATTATCTTACATACTTAGCTATGAAAAACCTTTGGCAACCTTTTGAAAATGTGCAGTTTCTCTGGATATACTGGGGTTATTAAAGGGATAGTTCACCCAAAATGACAGTTCTGTCATCAGTTAAGCTCCCTTTACTTTTTCCAAACCTGCTTGACTTTTTTTCCCCCTCAGTTAAACACAAAATAAGCTATTTTGAAAAAAGCTGAAAGTCTGTTACCACTGACTTCTATAATATTTGTTTTTGCTACTATGGAAGTCAATGCTTACAGACTTTCAGCTTTCTTCAAATTTTCTTTTGTCTTCAAAAGAGATCCACAATGGTTTGGAACCACCTGAGTGCGAGTAAAGTTTCATTTGTGAAAAAACTACAGTTGAAGTCAGAATTATTAGCCCCCCTTTGAATTTTGTTTTCTTTTTAAATTATTTTAAAACATTTTGAAATTGTCTGATATTTTTTTCAAAGTCTTGATTTGTTTTAGTTTGGCTAGAATAAAAGCAGTTTTTAATTTTTAAACCCATTTTAAAGTCAAAATATTACCCTATTTAAGCTATATGTATTTTTTGTAGCTGAAATTTTTTTGTAGCTAAACAAAAGTTTTGGTGTAAAGAGTTATTACACCAAATATTGATTTCTTCATTTATCTAAAGTCAAACATTAGTGTTATGTTGTCTAAAATGCTAAGAAACTGAACATTTTCAAGTGGTCTTGTCATTTTTGCCATAGCTGTATGTCTTTCACAGTGGATTGTAATGCTTTTGAGAGAAAGCAGCCTGTAGACTGAACGTGATCAAGCACTTGATGTTCCTGCTTCTGTAGGTTCAGCAGCCAGAAATATCAGAGGTGGAGATCATGTGGAATCAGAGCTCAGAGCAGATGACACAGGTCACCAGCATTTACCCTTCAGCAAGAAGCAGACTCTCCATTATTCCAAGAGAGAATGACGTATTGGTGACCGATGCATCTGTACAGAGTGCAGGTAGATTATGTTGTTTGAAGTCATGATCTCTGATGACCTGGCTTTGGTGTTTTAACTAGAAAGATAATATAATCGTTCTTTGTTTTTAATAGTTGAAGACCAAGTGCGAAACACCACCAGCCATTATCTGCTCAAACATGCAGAGACCACCCAGGAGGAGATTGCAGCTCCAGGGAAACTTCCTGAAACCCCCCTGCGGATGGACCCGGAAACGCTGTATGAGTCAAGAGAGGAAGAGGAAAGGCGTTCAGATTCCTTGCTGCTTGGGCCTCCTTTAAGTGGGTCCATGTCCTCATACAGCGTAAGTATAAAGTGTATATAGAGATGGTGTATACAGGCACAAAAAACTAATTGCACACAAAGTGAAATATTTCAATATTTTCTTTTTCTTTCGTTTCTTTTTAATTCTGGTTGTTAACTTACAGCTTAGGAATATTAAAAATTTAGTATTTCTACAACAATACTTTGATCAATCAAAAATAGTTCTACAAAACCGAAATGTTCAAGATCTTCAAAGTATGTTCAATTGTGGACAACTGTCCAGTCTGTATATGGCCCAGAATTGTGGTTGCAAGTTTTGAACAAACAGAAACCCTGTATATATCTAACTAATAAAGCTCAACTTTTAATTGTTTTGATATACTACATTTTTTTCCATTGTCCTAAGCTGTAATTTGTAACCATCAGAATTGAAACAAAACTCTTGAAACATTTCTCTGAGCGCAGTAAATCTACAATTTTAAAAAGTTAGATTTTTTTTAATAATAAAAAAGTAAAATAAATAACTAACTTGTCCATGGTATTACATTTTTTTGAAGAAGTGCATCTATATTCAGCTTATTCTCTGTGTACGAGCGGGGCGCAGCCGTTTGAATCTTTTTGGCTCGAGACTTGAGTCTCATTCACTTCTATTCATTTTTAAACACTAAAAACTGCTCGTTTTGCTGCTTGATCTTGCAAACTGATATTTTCTTATTATATTATTTAGCTTTGTCTGTATAATCAGGCAAACACTTGTTTGTAGAGCAAGTAGTTTAACCGTTTTCTGCCATTTACTATTCCTAGTCATTTCTCCCATAGGCAACTGAATCTGAAGTTCTACAACAATGGCAAAAACGAGCACTTTCGCATTGAAGAATAAGGTCAATGCTGCCATTCAATTGTTTAAAAACAATTTTTTTTTTATTATTAACAGTTTTTTATTTTATGTATTAAGATATAAACAATAAATTAAAATGACAAAAGCAAGGACATAGTTTTCACAAATGTACATTTACATTTATAAATTTATAATAAAAAAGGCTTATTTTAAATAAATGTACTTTCAAACTTTGTATTCATATCCTAAACATGTATGATGACTTTCATAAAAAAAATATCTGAAAGCATCACTACTGTTTTTTATTCATGGCTTCTATGCAACACTGCATCGTGACGCTTATTTTCTGTACAGCATCATGGGTAATTTAGTCTTTCTGAATGAATTCCGTTGAGTTAATGTGAACATTTGGGTACATATTAAATCCATTAAAGATATTAGCTGACAACAGGTCTGTCTTAAGTGTCATCAGTTGTTTTTAACTATACGTTTTCCTATGGAGAAAATAAATGGAGATTTTACTTACAAACTCGCATCTTGATGTCTCATCAGTGTTTTCCCCCACAGAGCAGTAAGGTGTAGTTGTGTCTGTGCAGGTGGCGTGTCAGTGGGTGGAGGAGTTGAGGGATAAACTGAGGCGCTTCTGGTCAGACTCAGTGCCACTCTTCTTTCTGGTCATGTGGGTGGTGGTGGTTGGTGTTGCAGGTTCTGCTGTCGTCATTAAGATCCTGGATCTGATTTTCCCTTCCTGTGAACACAGGTATACAACCTGAACCCACGTCACTGGTTCAGTAACAAATGCACAACTTTATAGACGATATTTAAATGATCTGAAGCAGTGGAGCAACTTTAAGGGACAGTTCACTCAAAAATAAAAAAATGACTCACTCAAGTGGTTCCAAAAGTTTAGGAGTGTCTTTTTTTCTGTTAAAAATCTATATATGTTATTATGAAGAAAGCTTAACCTGTAGCCATTGACTTTTCACAGTAGGAAAAACAAATACTATGAAAGTCAATGGTTTTAGCTTTCTTCAGAATATCTTCTGTGTTCAACAGAAGAAAGGCTAACAGATTTGAAACAAGTAAAAAAAGGAAGTAAATGATGACAATTTTTATATTTGTGTGAACGAATTAGCTTATTAATTAAATCTGTGATTTTACTTGTTCATCTGAGCATGTTTGTTGCTCTTTTTTTCCATAGGGGATTCTTTCATCTGAACCCAGAGACCCTGATGCCAGATGATGAAAAACTGAGCCTAATAGACAACATGGAGGGGGACATGACAGAAAAGAGCGTTTTGCTAATTGAAAAGTGATGGATGTGTCATCATCAGTTTGGTTATGTGGCTTTATTTGGTTGAAACACCAATGAGTTCAGTGTAGCACTTTAAAGAAAACAAAAACTCCTACGGAAACAGATTTCTATTTTCACATCTGAACTAGCAGATTACTTTTGTATTCATCACTACACTGTGCTTTGGGGGATTGTGCGTTGTAATGTGGTATGGTAAAAATGCTAAAATGTAAAGCACAGTACCTAAAATACCCCTGCCTTTCTCATTAAACTGCTTGTATTATGGCATTACTCTTGCCTGAAGAGTAAAGGGTCATCGCTGACAAATAAATGGCAGAGCATCAATGGGAAAATGGAAAGAACTATCAAAAGAACTTTTAACTGACGATTTCGAGTGGTCCATTTGATTTAAATTATTTTTTTAATCATTTCTCACTCTGGGTCAAATTTTATATGTTCTTTGTGAAACTAACTCTGTTGCTTAATGTGCTTTAATGTGATATTCATGTTGCGTCAGTTGTTGCTGTTACATGAAGCATGCATACCAGGCATTCATCGCAGCTTTCACTTGTATTAAATGAATGAAATGACCTATACGCTTAAAAAAAAAATCATTATTGTACCTCAGCATTTTAAACATTTCATTTAGACGCTTACATTTCATTGTAGCCCATCTTTAGATGTTAATGAGTTATGTTTGTGCAATTCTGAAGCATTGATTTTCTCTGGTTTGTTACATGAGTAAATTCTGCACAAACATGTTTGGCTTGCCATTTTTTTTTAATGTACATCTATAAATAAAGCAATCCTTATTCAATTTAAAAAATATTTATTCAACAAAACGTCACTTTACAACTTGATCATGGCAAGTCACTATTGAAAAGAAACCAGAAGTTCAATAGTGATTCTGAAAGTGCCAGACTCACCTTTAAGACAG
This sequence comes from Danio tinwini, assembly GCA_903798205.1. Taxonomy (NCBI): domain Eukaryota; kingdom Metazoa; phylum Chordata; class Actinopteri; order Cypriniformes; family Danionidae; genus Danio; species Danio tinwini. The sequence goes on from CAIGQZ010035027.1 coordinate 6,611,762, forward strand.
TCTGGGCTCATTACTATTAAGACTGTGATCCAGCGCTGGACACTTTGGCTCTCAAATCAACCACAGTGAACGGAATAGCTTGCATAGCGTTTCACCTAAGGCAGCATTTGGATCTATAAGGATTTGCTGGTCTTTGGTCAGTGGCAGTGATTTTACAGGCACAGATAAAACAATAAAAAACAAACAGTCCATTACTGTGCCTAGAACCTCAGTACTATTGTCTGCACACACTGCAGGAAGGAGCTGTTTGTTAAAAAAAACTGTTTTTCTGACTCTCCAATGCTCATGATTTCTCCATCCTTACAAATTCAATTTATGGAGTGAAATTCAATTCAGGAGGTAAAAGCTTAACTTGTATGCAGTGAACCAGAAATGTTAACCTATTATTATTATTAAATATTAAACTATAAATATGTCCATAAATGACACCATTTTTTTTTCTAGGCCCCCTGACTTCAGGCTGGTCTGGGGTGGGAATGCTCTAGTGAAACTGGCCCTCAGTCTTTCAAAGTGCCGAACGTGATGGAAGAGTTTCTTTGGCATCATCAGCAGGAGCCAAACTCTGCAATCCACTTCTCGTATTTCTCTAGGTCAGCAGCGGATACAGATTTGGACACTTTCTTCAGTGCCGCCTCAAAGTCCTCCATTGTAGTGGGCATGTGCATCTCATCTTTGGGTAAGTTTCGTATCTCCTCAGGTGTCAAACCCTCAATCCGCCGTCTCATGGCCATCAGTGATGCATCTCTGCAACAATTAAAAAACAATTCTTCACTTCTGCAACAGTGACACTTTTACAACTGAAACTGATGTCAGGTTTAACTAAAAGATGTTTGAGAGCCAGACCTGCAAACGTTAGTGATGTCAGCACCAGAGTATCCTTCCATCTGCACCGCAATCTTGTCCATGTTGACGTCATTGGCCAGATCCAGCTCCTTCAGGTTGATCTTGAGTAAATCCACTCTGCCTTTAGCTACGGCAAGACAAATTTAATTTGAAATACATGATAATTGATGTAATAATCTTCTGGCAGGTAATATGGTATAATGAGTAGGGATGTACCAATAGGATACTTTGTCCAACGCGACACTGATTTTAACAAAAAATCTTTGGCTGAATCAGATACTGACATTGATCAATTGCATGCAGTACTACACAGTTCCAGCTATATTTTCTGCGTTAAATTGATTTTACTGAACAAGGACTGGATCCATTTAACATTGAACTGTCCCAACATTTTAGGAGGCACAAGATAATAAAATTGCAATATGATAATCTTCAAGGATGATTTTTGCCATTCAATTTTTCCTATAACTTTTATTTGACATTTAATTAAAAATGTTTATTTAATTAACTTACAGCCAATGCTGTTGTTATATGGTCTGATATCTAGTACAGATTATATTTTTTCTTTGAGAAAAACATTATTCAAATTATTGATTTTTCATAAGATGTGGAACACATTCCCTCTGTGTATTTAACCCAATGACTAAAAAATATGGACTATGCAACAGTGCCTTTTCCCGATGAACACTTTGAAGGCAAAAAGCTTCAAGACGGGCACAAAACAGTCGCAAAACACTGCTGAAATTGGAGCCTGGGCATGCGCAGAAGAAACTACCAGATGGAACCAGAGGCGGAGCCGCGGAATCAAGCTTCCAACTAAGCTTGTACGTCAAATCAACCGTGCCCCGGGAAAATCTCATTTGACCGCCTGCATCTACACTATAACAAAGGCTCGTTAATATAAATATAAGCACTTACATTTAAAATAATCGTAATAATATACGATTTAAAAACTGTGATGTGAGCTGTTTTTAATAACTTAATAAAACAATACATGTTGGACTGCAAAATAAACAATCTTTCATACACTAGCCTAAGTTACACTTATGCTATGAGCACAAAAAAATATTTATCTTATAATGGGTTGTTGCTGGTATTTATTATACCAACGTAAGGCGTGTTTTAGTAAACTAGAAATATAGCTTGATAAAACACTCACTTTACCGAATAAACAGTGATCCATCAGATCCTGTAGGTCAGAAAGTATAGTTTACTGCTGAACTCATTTAATCATGGTAAAATAACACAGAAATGGAATAATAACACTTCAATCTCCTCCTGAAGCTCCGACAATCTGCTTTGAGAAGCTGTCAATCACAACTGTCAATTATGATGACACGCCCCGTTTTTAATAGCATTAAATTACTGGCTAAAAACATACTGTTTACAAAAATGAAGATCTGCAACTACATCAGCTTGATAACCAGTGCCTTAATTGACCAAAACCATCTTTCGGGACATTTCATTGCAAGTGTAATAGATTTTTTTGAAGCTCAAGTCTCGTTCATTAACACGGAGGCGGCGGGCTTTATGACTTGTACTGCAGCCAGTCCCCGAGGGGTGATCTAACAGTTGGGAGCGTCACTCAAAAGCAGGCGTGTGGCACACTTGATTTAACCCTTTAAAGGGCACTTATTGAAATATTACTTCTTAAGATTACTTCTTGAGGGGGTTATTACAAGACTTGAACTTTTACGAACCTGAAATTATATTGTAATCTATTTCAGTGATGTTATATGGTTCTTTACCCAATAAATCAATGGTATCTGCCTGCCTTTGCAATATTATTGCTGATAGCTTTAAATTATTCTAATATTGGCTGATAAATATTGTTAGTCAACACATTGGCCTATCCCTACTAATAAGTGATTGTTTTGGGCTGATTCTGTATACCTGAGGGCAGAGGGATGTAAATTCTCTTCTCCAGTCTGCGTCTCAGAGCTTCATCAATGTCCCAGGGAAAGTTGGTGGCTGCCAGGACCATTACCATTTTTGATGGGTCATTTTCAGATGTCCCACCAACACCTGAATAGCACAAGAGGTGTATTTAATAGGGGTGTAAAGATGATACACAAAATGACATTTCAGCACCCATCTCTGTTACAAAATCAAAGTTGGGTATGATCAGCCAAACAGAATTAAACATTTTCAGAAGGAGTTTACATAACACTGTTTTCAACCCAATACTAAAAACTTTGAGCGCTTTATGAAGCTAGATTGGTCTCAATAATAATTCATGCACAAAAGCACAATGTACACATGCGTATTCAAATGCCCAACATTTTTATATACACTTACAAAAACATTTCACATGCACAAAACAAAAATACAAATTCATAAAATACATTTCACAAATGCAAAACACCATTTAGTCAATCAAATGCAAGCTCACTGTTCAACCAATCATAACCCGCTGAGAGCACTGTAATCGAGGAGATCCACTATGTACACCTTTTGTGCAATCTAACTTAATTTGCCCAGTGTACACGTCATTTGTAGTAAACTCGCATCTGATTGGCTAAAGGGTAAGAGTGTCCTGCGTGAGGAGTGTGCTGCCAGGAAAGTCTCAAAATTGCACACACACATATCTGACTGGCAAATTTTAAACATATAAAACTTTTTGTACATGGTTATACATTTGTAAATGGTGTCTTGCATTTGTGAATATATATTAGGGCTGCACAATATATCGTTTCAGCATCGATATCGCAATGTGTGCATCCGCAACTGTTACGTTGCAGGATATGTGATTATAGTTGATCATATAGTCGATTATAAACTATGCAGGGTTTAATCATAATAGAGTAAAAGTTTATCACTTGGTATGCGCTTTTCAAGTGGTAATCCCCCAAAATTTATACTGTACTCACTATTTTCATTTCACCCTTCACTTGTTTAAAAATGTTTGAGAGTTTCTTTTTTATGCTGAAAACAAAAAGAAGATATTTTAATAACTCAAACGTTTGAAACGACTAGCGGGTGAGTAAATAGTGAGTACATTTTCCTTGCAAAGCATGTTACACTTTGTGAACATTTTGAGATTTTAGAGTTTAAAAAATCCGGCCACAAGATAATGTTTGGCACTTTAAAAAAGATCACATTATACAAAAACAAGACTATGCATCGTTGATTATTCAATGTCTGTACCTGAATTCAGTTAGATAAAATTGATCAAATAAAATTAATTAGAGATAATAAATAAAAAAGTTTTATCTTTGCTATATTGCATTTATCTATGCTCATAATTCATTTGTTGTATATTATTCAAGACTTATTCTCAAATGTAGACTTCTTCCCAAATAAAGCTGTTTAAGTCATCTGGTAAAATTGTGTTCACAGAAATTAAAATATGGCAATGTCAGATTTTTCCAGCCCTATATAACTACTTTATGCAAATGAATTTGGTTTCATGCATGTGAATTTGGCTATGCATTTATTTAGCCTATTCTAGCTCCATAGCACTTAGCTGTTATTTTACACAATGCCAGTTTGTCGGCTTGAACATGCAAACTTCGGAAATAAGTTAAATTTTTTTTTTGAATAAAATGCTGTTATGGTATGTAAACTGAGCATAAATAACGAGCATAAACAAGATGATACATGCACTGACACAACGTTTCTTTACAAAGTGGCATTGCCAAAATGGTCCTGTATGCATATTACAGCATTTATTTGTAACACACATTTTAGCACATTACAACTGTTACAGCTACAGACTGGATAAAAATACCATCCATTTGGACGAGTAGCTCAGCTTTGACGCGTCTGCTGGCTTCATGTTCTTCTGAGGTTCCTCTGCGGCTGCATATGGAGTCAATCTCATCAATAAAGATGGTGGTGGGTGCATAAAACCGCGCCTGATTGAACATGCGAACACAGACAAAAATTATATGCGGAGTAATAAAGGATGAAGGTACTTTTGATACTATTTCATTATGACAAAATGGTGTTTATGATTTTACCATTTCAAACAACAGCCGGACAAGTTTTTCAGACTCTCCTCTGTATTTGGAGGTGAGGGTGGAGGAGGACACGTTAAAGAAGGTGGTTCGGCACTCAGTGGCTACAGCTTTGGCCAGTAACGTCTTTCCTGTGCCAGGCGGCCCCACCATCAACACTCCCTAAAATAATACAATAGTTTACTTATTGTGTGCATGAAAAAAATAAAAGACTACATAATGCAGTAAGAATCAATCTAAAAAACTAGACATGTCTTATATATTTACTTATTGCATCACTTTTAATACAACTGTTGCAATAAAAAATACTTTTGCAAACATCAGTTCTGCTACTGTTCAAAAGTTTACGGTCAGTAAGTTGTTGGAGACATAGAAGATGCATTACATTAAACAAAATGAATAGTAAAAATTATAATGTCAATAAAGAAAATTCATATATACAGTGCTCAGCATATGAATACACCCCTTACACATCTCTCATATTTTCTACAGGAAGCTTTACAATATTATATTTGTGCATATACATTAGTTTAGTCAGTACTGAAGCCAAATCTGGAGCTAATCTAGCAAAATTGTGTACAATAAGTCCAAAAATGAGTACCTCAAATTTATGTCAGGGAATAAATTAACTCAAAAATAAAAGAGAGCCAAAAAAAAAAAAGTGAAGAGAAATAATTTTTTTTTGTTTTTTTCAATACTTTGCTTGAAGTTAATTAAATTATTTTTCCATTTCTAAAGATGTTTGGTTACTAAAATTATATTTTCTTAAATATGTCTGTTTAATAACTCTGTTTTGTTTAAATGCACCAATATATATTACCAATATTCACTGAGAAACAGATACAAATATTCATTTTCAAAATGGGGTGTTTCATTTATGCTGAGCACTGTACTCTGGTCTTCTGAACCCTCTATTCATCAAGGAATCCTGAAACATATATATATATATAACTTTTAAAATAAATGTTTCTTAAGCACCAAATTAGCATATAAGAATGATTCCTAAAAAGATCATGTGACACTGAAGTTTGCAGTAATGGTGCTAAAAGTCAGCTTTGAATCTGAAAAACAAAAAAATAAACATTTGAATACTAAGCACTTCACTTTTTTTGTTGTTTAATTACTTTTTTTAACAGTAGTGTATAAATGTAGAAGAGAATAATAATGATGATGAGAAATGTGATTTCAAAGGAACCAACAACAGAAAGCATTAGGATCTCTGAAGAATTGGTCTAATATTATTGATTTAATATATACACTGATCTAATATATACTAGTGATCTAATATATGCATTGGCCTGATATTCTGAGGCATTGAGATGGAACTTAAATCCTTAAATACATGATTGATTTTTTTTTTTTTTTAATATAAGTTCATACCTTCCATGGGCGTCTTATTCCTTTAAAGAACTCAGGCATCCACATGGGCAGAACCACTGCCTCTTTAAGTAGTTTCTTGGCCTCCTCCAGGTCAGCTATGTCATCCCTGTGATGAATCAAAATCAAAAACCTTCATATATGACAGATTATTTTCCAAAAAAGGAGGGCATATAAGAAAATCAATGAGATATGGAAACACTTATGTAACAAAGGAGACGAGAGAGCAGATGAACCCACCATGTGACATTGGGATTTTGGGAAATGATGTCTCTTTCCAGAGTGTCTATCAGGTCTTTGTCTTCTCCTCCTCGGTCAAACCTCTTCACCTCAGTCTCCACAGCCTCCGCTTTGTTCTACAGAGGGCAGAAAGGGTCATTTTTTTTATTTATTTGACAAAAGTTCATTCATTCATTCATTTTCTTTTCGGCTTAGTCCCTTTATTAATCAGGAGTTGCCACAGTGGAATGAACCGCCAACTTACCCAGCATATGTTTTACACAGCGGAAGCCCTTACATCTGCAACCCATCACTGGGAAACACCAATACACACTCTTTCACACTCATACACTACAGACAATTTAGCTTAAAGGATGTGCAAGTGGATAACCTTAGCTTTTGATAGGCGTGTCTGGTAAGCAAGTTGACATAGCAACTTATGCTTTGAACATCTTTGAACAAGATTATGTTTCAGAGTTCGTTCACCGCTGTTGATGACAGTCAGGAGTGTTTAGAAAAAACTAAATCAGACACTGACATGTGTACCTGTGCTCCACATGAACAGGCATGATGTCAGGCATGAACATAGCTTTCAGATTGTTTTAGGGTACCTTGAATGTTAGACGTGTGCGTTTCATAATATATTTTAGAAATTCTCAGTAAAAAGGTATTATAAAATTTATTAGTTTTATTTATTTTAATTTGATCTTTTTTGTAACAGGACATTTTCTATGAAATGCATCGCTTATGTAATTTTATTATAGAAATTTATCTCACCTTATATCAAATGCAGAAGTCATCCAGGATTAAATTAAAAAATTTCCTGTACTTTTTACTACACAAAGTGAATCAGGAGAACTGAACTACAATATGAACGCACCATACATTCTGCTATTTTGTTGCTAAATGTCATTCTGTTCTGCATTTCAGAAGTAAGCTATTTTCTGTAATTGTCTAAAGACTTCCATTTCATTTGTCTATGGTTTAAACCTAAACAATTAATAATTAAACCTAACCCAGGCTAACAGTCAAATGCCTTGCTCTACAAATCAGTGTGTTTATGATAATACACTGCATCCAGAAAGTATTCATAGTACTTCACTTTTTCCACATTTTTTTATGTTACAGCCTTATTCCAAAACAGATTAATTTCATTTATTTCCTCAAAATTGTACACACAATACCCCATAATGACAATGTGAAAACATAAATTTTGAAATTGTTGCAAATTTATTAAAAATAACAAACCTGAAAAATCATATGTACATAAGTATTCACAGTCTTTGCTCAATACTTTATTGATGGCGGTGTGCTTTGGGTCATTGTCCGGCTGGAAGATGAACTGTCCACCCAGTCTGAGGTCAAGAGCATTCTGAAGCAGGTTTTCATTCAGGATGTCTCTGTACATTGCTGCATTCTTCTTTCCCTCTATCTTGACTAGTCTTCCAGTTCCTGCTGCTGAAAAACATCCCCACAGCATGATGCTGCCACCACCATGCTTCACTGTAGGGGTGGTATTAGCCTGGTGATGAGCGGTGCCTGGTTTTCTCCAAACGTAATGCCTGGCATTCCCTCCAAAGAGTTCAATTTTTCTCTCATCAGACCAGAGAATTTAGTTTTTTTATGGTCTGAGAGTCCTTCAGATGCCTTTTGGCAAATCCTAGGTGGGAAGTGGCTTCCGTCTGGCCACTCTACCATACAGGCCTGATTTGACCAGTACACCGGGGTTACACCCCTACTCTTTACAAGAAGTGCCATGGGAATTTTAATGACCACAGAGAGTCAGGACCTTGGTTTAATGTCTTATCTGAAACACAGCGTCCACTGGCAGTATAGTGTCCCCTTCATTTTTACTGGGGTTTTAGGACTCACACAGACCACAGGTAAAGCGCCCCCCTGCTGGCCTCACTAACACCACTTCCAACAGCAGCCTAGTTTTCCCATGTGGTCTCCCATCCAGGTACTGACCGGGCACAGAGTGACCATCTGGTTATTGATCAAACATCTTACACTTACGGATGATTAAGGGCCGCTGTGCTCATTGGAACTTTCAGAGCAGCAGAAATTTTTCTGTAACCTTCCCCAGCCTTGTGCCTCGAGACAATTCTGTCTCGGAGGTCTACAAATAATTATTTTGTCTTCATTCTTGGTTTGTGCTTTGACATGCACTGTCAACTCTGGGACCTTATATAGACAGGTGTATGCCTTTTTAAATCAAGTCCAATCAGATGAATTTACCACAAGTGAACTCCAATTAAGCTGTTGAAACATCTCAAGAATCATCAGTGGAAACAGAATGTACCTGAGCTCAACTTAGAGCTTCCCGGCAAAGGCTGTGAATACTTATGTACATGTGATTTTTAATAAATTTGCAACTGTGGCGAGGGGGTGTGGCCGAGAGCCGTGGGAGCGAAACGAGGCCCGCCACAGATGAGATACACCTGTGGCGGGCACCTGCCTTCAATACCACGGAAGGAGCTCTATAAGAGGAGGAACGATGGCAGAGGAGAGAGAGAGAGAGAGAGGACCAGGCCCGAACATGTTGTGTTACTTTTGCTTTCAGTTTGTTTTGATTTAGATGGCAGTCTCCGTGAGGAGCTGCCGTCCCTTATATTAATAAATATTTATTTAAAAGTCCGTCGGTTCTCCGGCGGATCTTCTTCTTCTTCCCGGCGGCCAGGTGACCGTAAACTTTATTACAGTGGTGCCGAAACCAGGGAGAAGGAGGTACACGTTGTCCAGTTGCCCTCGCCGCTGAGGAGGAGGGCGAGTGTTTGGGAATTAACCCGAGTAAGGGGAGAAACCCGTTCGTCTGCCAGAGTGCCGGGGCGGCCTGAGGCTGGCGAGGAAGGATCTGCCTGCTGCCATCTCCCAGCATGGGGAGGAGCAGGGGACGAGGGGCTCCCCACCGGATGGGAAAGAGCTGAAGGGAGCCATCCCAGAAAGACTGGGGGGAGTCGCCGTGATCCGCCATAATGCCGAAGCCTGCATCCTCCACCGAAGCGGGAGCGGAGCAGGAGACCAAAAAATGCCGCCAGCCAGCCAGGAGAACCGCCGCCGGACACCAGAAGACGGACGGGTGGATAGATTCCTCCACAGGGCCCCCAGCATGTCGTCACATCTCTCGGCTGGTTGAGGACCGAGTGGCAGCGTGCCTGGAGAACCGAACCCCAACTTTTTTTTTTCTCTCTCCCCTCTCTGTCTACTCTGTCTTGCCTCCTTTTTTCTCCATCTCCTTTTCTCTCGGCCCGTCTCATATAGGTCTCGCGGGTGCTGTGGCGCCAAAACCCTCCCCGGAGTATGCACAGCCACGGGGTGCATACTTGTTTGTTTTGATTTAGACGGCAGTCTCCGTGAGAAGCTGCCGTCCCTTTTATTAATAAATATTTATTTAAAAGTCCGTCGGTTCTCCGCCTCCTTCTTCCCGGCGGCCAGGTGGCCGTGAACTTTATTACAGCAACAATTTCAAAACTCTTTTTTCACATAGTCATTATGGGGTATTGTGTGTAGAATTTTGAGGAAATAAATTAATTTAATCCATTTTGGAATAAGGCTGTAACATAAACAAATGTGGAAAAAGTGAAGCACTATGAATACTTTCCGGATGCACTGTACATTAAAATTAAAATAACACAATAAAAAAAATACCAGATTGCAACATCAAGCAGCACAACAAGCTCATTTTTACTGCTATAAATCAATGAAAGTGAATGAGACCGGAAGTCTGGTCACAATTAGGCTACAATAGCCGCACCCGCTCTTATGTGAAAAATTAGATGAATAGTCCACACTACAAAGGAAACACTTGCCTGTTTTGCTTTAACCCTTTCTAATATGTTTGCTTTGATCTAAGAAACCGGTATCACTGGTTTATAATGTTAATACAAGCATCTGATGCTATAAGTAAATATCGTGACTCTGAGTACTTTATGACACAACAGATTTAGTCCAAACAGGGATCCTCAGATCCTTCCTCACCTTGTCTTCTTTTGGCTTTGACGGGTTTTCCTTCTTTTCTTTGGCTTTCTGAGGTTTGCCTTTGTCTCCATTGACCACTCGTGGTGAGGGTCGAGCCTGCCCACGGGGACCAACGCTCAACCTGTTCCCATGGCCTTTACTGTCTTTATACGGAACAGAGGATTTCCGTACTACACATGGAGACGATCTGCCCACAAACACACAGCAAAAGGACAAATCAGACTCTTATTTTCATTTTGCTCAATAGAATGAATTGTTCTTAGTTAACGTTAGTTCATAATCAGATTATGGTTTATATAACAGGCTCAACAAACCTGAAGGGAGGTATGAAAGAGTATGAGGGACTGAGAGATGCTGGGAAGCCCTTGAGATTTTAATCTAATTCACATGACAAAAGTGCTGATGGGGGCTTTAAAACTCAACAACAAGCACTAAAAGAAACCCATACAGTGTGGCTGAAAAAAATCTATGACTTTCTAGTTCTTCAGGATTAAGGATAAGGATTTTTTTTTACATTAAACAGAAATGTTAAACTAGATACTATATTACTTTACAAACATTTTCACTAAAACATTAAGCAGCAATTTAAGGTGAATTAAACAAAGTAACTACAAAATATATTATTCAGCACATAATCTTTAAGATACTTTAAAAATTTTATAATCAAATCAATGCACATTTAAATTTGATGTGGCCTATAAAAATAAAACAATATAATTCTTATAGCTTTATCCTCAGGGATTGCATGAGTTCCAACATTTTCTAGGAATCATGATCCGAGAATTGAAGAGATTTTAAAAAAAAAATCAAGTTTCCAATTTTAAATGGGTGCAAACATCCGAGGTTAAAGTGCAAAATAACACAATAGAATTAACACTGTTTTAAAAAAGAAGAAATGGGACTCAATCCTACAAATGTATCACTGTCATCTTTGCAGTCAAATGTATTAGTCTTTTCCTTAATAATTGCTAAAAGAATTACACTACTGAACTTGAAAAACCCTTCTCCGCCCAACTACTTTCATTGGATGCATGACCTGTTGCAGTTCATTCAAATACAGAAAATTGGATATACAATTAATGGTAAAACAGAGGATTTCTATACAGCTTGGCAACCATTTCTGTTGTATTTTAAAAAATAGCTTTATATATATCCCGTCTTGCATATCTAACCCTGTCTGTATCTGTCTTTTTTTTTCTTCTTGCTTTTAAATGATACAGACTCGTCCAAGAGAGTATTAGGAAAAGAAATAGCCTGAAATCTTACAAACAATGGTAATGGCTTACTTGGGTGTCATTTGTTAGTTTATTATTATTATTACATGTGTACGTAAGTATGCATGTATGTATGTGTGTGTATATATATATTTTTCCAACACATTTCTAAACATAATAGTTCTAATAACTCATTTCTAATAACTGATTTATTTTATCTCTGCCATGATGACAGTAAATAATATTTTATTAGATATTTTTCAAGACTCTTCTTTACAGCTTAAAGTGACATTTAAAGGCTTAACTAGGTTTATTAGGTTAAATAGGCAGGATAACGATGATTTGTTCTGTAGACAATCTAAAAAATATATAGCATATATATATATATATATATATATATATATATATATATATAATTTTTTTTTATTGTTTGGTTTGTTTGTTTCCTTATTTTTGTTGTTGTTTACTTTATTTTCATCTGAATATAGTTATTAACTAATGTATTATGGTTTTTCGAATAACTCTCAGATTGAGAATTGTCAAAAATAAAAAACAAAAAACTAAGGTAAAAAAAAAAAAAGAAAGAAATGAGAGAAAGAAAACCTTCAGGCATCTTGTGAAGACCTAACTGATCAAAAACAGGCTAAAACTAGCCTAAAGGCTAAAAGTGCAAGATCATTCCCAAACATTTTGAATCACAGAATTCTTGTACAAAATATGTTCACATTGTCGGCTTACGCTGAAACGTTTTGCGATGACAGTCAGGAGTGTTTAGGGTGAAAAAAAACGATATTATATCAAATTGCAATAAAATTTATATCAATAAGAAAGATAAGCTCTGGATTTTTTTACTCTATACTGATCTAAGAGTCAATCACACAGCAGAAATATGCAACAGTGGGAATCTAAAAGTGTGTTAATATTAAAGATGTACCGGAATTTTGACCACCAAATATATATCAGCCGAAAATGTTATGCCATTTATTGGACCCTCTAATTTTTGTGGCTTCAGTCATTGTTGGGGTACTCTTTTTAAATCTGGAAGTATCAACGACTTATGTTGAAATATATATTGTTATCGTTCAATATGGAAAATAATTATCGAGATTAAATTTTTGCCATATCACCCAGCCCTACATGGATATGTGTACCTGTGCTCCACATGAACAGGCATAATGTCATTGTCCTGGGCAAAACTGCTGGGTTTAGAAGGTGTCGACTCCATCTGAAAGCTCTCAAGTGTTGTCATGATCTCTCGAACTTGCTTAGTTTCCTCATTTATCTCCTGCCAAACCTGAATGAGACACACAAGCTGTTACAACAAGCAGTGAAAAACTTCGCTAACAAGGTAATGGCGATTCTCCAGCAGGATAAACTCCAACCTGCTGCCACTTCTGCTGTAGAGAGGAGTCTCTGACGGAGTAGAGGTATTTCTTGATCTGCTCCAGGACCCCCTGATAACAGACCACTGCAGAGCTGTAGTTCCCCAGCAGAGCGTATTCCCGAGCCAGCTTCACATTCTCATTGATCTCCCCCAAACTCATCCTGCAAGATCTCAGACATCAGGGACAGCCAAACACAAACCGCACAGAAAAATAGATATTCTAAACACAGACGTTTGTGAGAATATAAACCACACGTGTAAACGCTTCTTTAGATTTTGTTAATGTAATTTTTTTTTATAATAGCAGGATAACAGCTTTTAAAAAATAAAAACCATTTAAATGATGTTTAATTTTAAATGCATTTTTATATGCAACTCATCGATTATGTAATAACAGGCCCGTAGCCAGCCCGGTGAAAGGGGTGGATCTTTTTTTTTTTTTTTTTTAAAGTGGGCCTTTTTTGTGGTTATAGGCCTCATTTAGGCTACTATTTAATTATGAGATGTAAAAACTGCATTTTAGTCACATTTTAAGCCCTATTTAGCTGCATTAGATTGTCGGATATTCATCATAACCAAAAAGTACATTTAAAATTCATGGATAACAGCAATAACAAAAATAGTATTCAAATTCATTTTAATATCAGCCACTTTTGGTGCTTTACACCTTTTTATTGGTCATTTTTTGTTCCAAGATTAGAATAAACGTAACTTGTAAAATATTTTCACAATTAAAAACCTACAGTTGCAAAAGATGATTTTACTTGGGTCAGATTGTAGGTTTTCTTGAACAGCTGGATGTTGGACTCATGAAAAATAATTATTAGCATTGACCAAAAGTGATTAGCTGAAGTCACGCTGAAGCGATAGCCGACAGAGGATTCCACTTAGTCTTACAACCCTTTTCGATGGGTTATGTTTACTATTCATGATGGCATAGCAGTCAAAATAGGACAAACAAGCTCATGTATGGGACAAATTATGGACCTTTGTCAGTGAGGGATGGGTCTTTTGAACCACCCAAACCCCCCTGGCTAGGGGCCTGAATACATTTTATGATCATTTGTTTGCATTTTCAATTTTGCTTTTCATTTTTTTTTTACATAATTTTGAGTGAAAGGTTTTTTTACAGGGGGGATTTTTTGGAATATTTTTTTGTCATCAATAATTCAGAAAATACTTTGAACAGCCAGTAATAATAAGTTTTATAAAGTAAAATGTTTTATATTTATTCATTCATTTTCTTTTCGGCTTGGTCTCTTTATTAATCTGGGATCGCCACAGCGGAATGAACCGCCAACTTATCCAGCATATGTCTTACGCAGCGAAAGCCTTCCAGCTACAACTCATCACTGGAAAAATGTTTTATATAATCCTTCAAATTATATATATGAACATATCCCAGTGTAAAAACCTTCTAATGCATTTAGATATTAAATAAAAGTAACGTATTTTGTAAAAAAAAAAAAAAAAAAAAAAAAAAAAAAGTAACGTAAGTGTTGCAGAGTAATGATTTTAATTAAAGATATTTTTGAGAAAACAACCTTTAAATATATGTAACGTTGTTGTAACAAAAAAAATCTACAGACACGACTGTCAAACGTCAAACTAGCTTTACCGCGGTCATTGAGTTGAATTGAGGTCATTATCTACACTGAACTGAAATAAACAAAGCAAAAAAGCCTCACTTTAAGAACAAGTGAAAAATGAATAAGCTGACAGGAACATATGTTAACACGGTCTCTAAATGTAAATATTGGATCACACAATAAACTGCTTTAGCAGCCACGCTTCAGAGTTTGCAAAGAAAACTTGGTAGTTCTTCGTATTATTTCTTCGTAACATTATGAGCTTCCATCAAAACAAACGCATTTTAAAAGTATTTTACAGCGATTTGTTCTGTTACAGAATTGAAATGTACAAACCTGTAAAGTGGTCAGTCTCTGAAATGTGTGAAACTATCCTGAAAGATGTCCGAAAGGTAATAGGCATTCAGCGGATGTTAGTGACCAAACCTCATGCGTGTGCTGATGTGGATGAGGTTGTGTTTAAAAATAATTTAACATCTACAAACACACACACTCTTAAGTCCACTTTAGAAGTTCACTTGTTTGGAAAGGGCACTTTAGATTGGGAAGGTAGAAGCAAATGTGAAACTCCCCTGCGCCGCTGCCTTTCAACATAAAAGTCGACAGAGAGAGAGCGAGAGAGAGAGAGAGAGAGAGAGAGAGAGAGAGAGAGAGAGAGAGAGAGAGAGAGAGAGAGAGAGAGAGAGAATCCCTTCAAAATAATAGTTGAGAAAGAAGTGATGCAAGTTAGTGCATAAATATTTTTATCAATATTCATTCATTCATTTTCTCTTCGGCTTTGTCCCTTTATTCATCAGGGGTCACCACAGCAAAATGAACCACTAACTTATCCAGCACGTTTTATGCAACGGATGATCTTCCAGCTGCAACCCATCACTGGGAAACACCCAATGACTCTACACACATTCATTCATTGGACTGTGGGGGAAACTGGAGCATACAAAGGGAAACCCACACGAACACAGAAAGAACATGCAAGCTCCACACAGAAATGCCAACTGACCCAGCCGAGACTCAAACCAGCAACCTTCTTGCTGTGAGGCGATTGTGCTACCCACTGCGCCACCGTGAGGCCCATTTGAATCAATATATAAAATAAAAAACAACAACAATAATTTAATAAAATATTGTTGAAATTTTTGAGCAAGTACGTAGATAGGAATGAATCCATACAACAGCGAGGTTTGTTTGATTTTTTTATACGCCGCGCCATCTGCCATTCTCGGACTTCCATTCTAAAATATAAAATGCATCTGTATCTGAATAGTGTGAAAAGTTAATATTATAAATGGGTCTATAATCTTAGATATTATTTAGAAAATAACAAGTTCATTTGCGCACTTATTTACTTCTATATTATACATTATTATTTTATCTAAATCCATTTTAATTTTATTAAATTATTTTTTGGATATTTTGGAGCTTTTTATTAATTATGTTATATTATGTATTTACCTTTTTTATGTTATATTATTTAACATTAATAAATATCAAATTTTTATTTAATATCATTAATATCAACAATTCAATGTTGATATGTCTTAAAAAAGGATACATTATTTATTTAAAAAGTTTACTTAGTATTATTTCACTTATTCAATCATTTGTTTTCTTTTCAGCTTAGAAATCACGCTTAGCTGATGATTGATTATAAAGCGTATTTGACATGCTGTCCCGGAAGATAGCCTGAACTCATAAGATCCTCGAGTCCAGGGCTCCCTTCCGTTGCAGGGTGAGAGGGGAGTTTGAGCTCAGGTAGATCTCGAAAACTTCCCTGCTGTAGTAGTTAATGAACCGATAGCGATTGCTCTTAAGATATAACTACTTACTAGGAGCATGTCTATGATGACGATTTGGATTTAGTCAATTGACTTAAGTTGTGGGTTTTTAGATGGCGGTGGGTGGAAACCGGAAGGGCCCAGGGGAAACCCACGTGAGCACGGGGAGAACATGTCAACTCCACACAGAAATGTCGGCTGGTTTGATAAGGACTAGTGATGTTCTTGCTGTGAGGCAACAAGGCTAACCGCCGGGCCACCGTGCCACCCATCTACAAAGAAGGAGGAGTAGGGCTAAAAGGGGGGGATTCTTTAAAACGAAGATGGCTTTGATATGGTACTTAGGGTATTTATAATCACTAAGGCAGGGGTCACCAATCTCGGTCCTGGAGAACCGCAGGGTTTAGCTCCAACGTTCCTTAACACACCTGCCTGGGTGTTTCAAGCATACCTAGTAAGACCTTGATTAGCTTGTTCAGGTGTGTTTGATTAGGGTTGGAGCTAAAATCTGCAGGACACCGGCCCTCCAGGAACAAGTTTGGTGACCCCTGGACTAAGGAATCGTCTGATTGGTGAATCATAAATTGGCTAATGCATGACCAGCTGTGTTCAATCATAAGCACGTGATCCTTTTGAAATTAGTTTATAAAAAAATACTACTTATTAATCAGGGGTCGCCACAGCGGAATGAACCGCCAACTTATCCAGCAAATGTTTCATGCAGCTGCAACCCATAACTAGGAAATAACCATACACTCTCATTCAAACACATACACTACGGACAATTTAGCTTGATGGAGCACCCAGAGGAAACCCACACGAACACGCAAACAGAAATGCCAACTGACTCAGCCGAGGCTCGAAACCAGCGGCCTTCTTACTGTGAGGTGACGGAGCTAACCACTGAGCCACCAAGCTGCCCTATTTATTTCTTAATTATATAAGTATAATAACAAGTACAAAAGTAACGTGGTAACAAAAATGACAGATACAAAAAGGATGTCTATGCTACAGCTACATAGTTTACTGCATATAAAATTTGTTATAGTTCCAATAGGAGTGCGTTTTTAGTAGTTTCTGAATTTAGTAAAAAAAATCTGGACTTCATCACGAATCACATACAATTTTAAGCAATAAACAGTTCTTTGCAACTAACATGTTATATATATATATATATATATATATATATATATATATATATATATATTTTTTTTTTTAAGATTTAAAATTTGTTCATTACAAGACTCAAAAGAATCATTAATTCAGACCATAATAAAACCATGTCCAAAATGTTTTATTATTATTATTTCCACAGTTATCAGCAAGAACCATTTCATGAACTGAGATGAGAAAGAGAATGGACAGGAGAAGAAAGATGCAAACCATGTTACTGTTGCATTTGAACAATGTGTACACGATGAAATAAGTTTATTATTTCGATGCTGCTTTCTAGAAGTACAAAGGTGTACGCAAACGGAACTAAACCACAGAAATGTTCAAAACTAGATATGCTTAGTATAAGATGCAGCTATTGTCTATAAGTTTAAATACAGAACAGTGTTGACTGAAATCACAGACAACTGAAGATCTTTCAAAAGATTGAAATTGTGCTTCTGGTTGTAGACAGGAAATAACCAGCGATTCAGTAGTCAGAATCCTTCGAGTCAGTACCAAAGATGAGAACCATCTAGATGGGAACGGTAGTTGTTTTGTAAAGGCACATTATTATTTTTTTCTGGATTACCATAAAGTGATTACTGACATGCAGTTGAACTTTTGTTGTATGATTCTCTCAAACACTGGCAGTGCCATTCACACTATTTGTTTTTCACATTTACAAAATGATGCATGATAGAGAATGAGAAAATGTGAAGGAATCGCTGCAGGGTTTGGAGGTATCTTCAATTAATATTTAGTCATTTCAACTGAAATTCTTCCGTCACATTTCCGTGCAGTTTTATAAAACAAAAACATACAATAAAACAACATAAAAGATGTGCAAAGTCGATGTTAACAAGAGAAACTCCTTGCGATTGTGGCTATGAGAAGGAAAAAACACTTCCAACTACAAATTCAATGAAATTAAATGAAAAAGGCACATGTACAGCAGCCCGTCTAATGTCTTTTTGTGTGTGTGTGTGTGTGTGTGCTGTGGGGATTGATGTTTAGGAGGACTAGCAGCAGTGGATCTTCAGTTTTTACAGTTGTGTCTTCTGGCCCCTGCACAATGGTGGTCCATCACTGTTCAGTGGCGGTCACCAGCTCAAACCACTGTCTCAGAGCATCGCTCAGTGTCTCTGGGAGGCCGTTCACATTTCGCAAAATAACGTAGAAGGGGAAGGGGAATTCCTCCATGTAGGACCGAATCTCAGGCAGCTCACCGGGCCCTTTAAATATGGGCACTTTGATATCCAATATGGAGTCCTGAAATGGAGGGAATCGTGTATTAATTCATGCACATTCAAATTCAGAATACATATTTGGTGCGTTCTAGTAGTACGATCATTTATGTTTCATGTTTAAATATAATGATTACACCACTGTTTCCCAACCCTGTTCCTGGAGGCACACCAACAATACATATTTTGGATGTCTACCTTAACTGACCTATTAACTATAGGTTTTGGAGTCTCTACTTATGTTCTGGTAAGTTGATTCAGGTGTGTTTGATTAGAAAGAGGTTGAATGTGTACTGTTGGTGTGCCTTCAGTAACATGGTTGAGAAACTAGATTACACTGAATTACCATGAAAGATTATTTCATCCATATCTAGATTTTTATTTTCACTAAAGTTAACTGAAATATTACAATAGGCACTTTAATTGCATTTAAAATGGACATTGAAAAATGAATGTCTCTGACTTTTATTATTTTACATCTTGATTACATTTTAGCAAATATAAATTAAGTTTTAATCATTTTCAATATACATATAACCAGGGCTTAACATTAACTTTATTGATCACCAGCCACTGTGGCTAGCAGTTTTCAACATTAATATAACATTTTCACTAGCCACAATTTTGTTGTTGGGAAAATATATTTTATATGCATAAATTTGACTTTGGCATGCTAAAATGACTTGATTTAGATTTTGTGTTATTTCCACAAGCCTCCTAATTCATTTTACTTTTTATGTGTGTTGTGTATGAGCTTGCTCAATGAGCCTTAGCAAATGGGTTGTGGTTTCATGTTGTTGCATTGCAATTAGTTTTTATTTCACACGACTAGGGCCAGACAAAATCTGCGCTCAATTTTTTGCTATTTCTGCACAGAATATTGTAAAAAATCTGCAGATTTATGCTGAATGACTTTGGGTGTATCGTAACTCAAAATAAAAAAAATAATACATTTTTAACATTTATTTAACGTTTACAATGCAAATCCTATGAGATCCATTTATTTAGTAAACAAAGCAAGTCTCTCATAAATTATACCATACCATATATCTACTAAAAAAATGAAATTATTACTTTACAAACTGTATTGTATATAAATACAATATATTGTATAGAAATAAACGTTTTCATAATAGTCAAAAATATTACTGAAATTAATTTAAAAACTGAATACATATATATATATATATACACACACAAATTTAAACAGAACTAAATAAACGGACTCAAAGATGGGCTGAAAATTTGCGTGCACGATTTATAAACACTTGCGCACATCACATCAGCCGTGTGCGATACTAAAGCCCTCGTCACTGAGTGAAGAAAGCCTGCATCTCACCTTGTGCATGATCATCCTCTCATTCGGTATTCACCTGCTTTCAGTCATGCTGCTTCTCAATGAACTACAATTTAAAAACCCGGCTCTCTAACCCGCCACAGCTGAAATCTGTCTGCATTTGGGTGTTAATGTCAAGCCCTGCATATAACTAATAAATAAACACTGAATAATCATCTACGATAAATAAACAAATATTGAAATCACTAACAAATTTGCATGACGTCAAAAACAATATAGCTTCCTTTTTTATCTAAAGTCCATTGTAAATATACAGATTATTTTGCTCCAGAAGATTCCTCACCCTTGAGTTGGGATTATCCAGGACTACAAATATGACAAAGACATTTGCACTGCGAGCAGCCTGAACAGCAGTGGCCACTCTCTCTTTCCCCTCCAAGAACAAACCCCGACCATCAGACACTATTAGTAAGAGCTGAGATGTCTCTGTTAAAAGAGAAAAACAAAAAAGGACAGAAGAGCATATTCAATCAGAACATTATAAAAGCAAATAAATAACACTCAGAACTGAAGGGTAGCAATGTTAACATCAATAGTGTAAAATGTCATCTATTTTACCAGTATTTGTCGCACCAGGGATCTGCTGTTTGGCTGCCATGAACATGTTTGTTGAGGTCTCTAAAAACTGAAAGATAAAAATTGTTGGTTTTCATATTCTACAGCAGTTTAACCAAATGTAAACATTAAAAAGAATGAGAAATTTACCTGAGCGATTCTGGTCTTTTTCTGCTGGAACTGACAGAGCCGTAGTATTTTGGCTCCTGTTTGGTCATTGAACTGTTGGTGGAAAGGATGAAGCAGCTGGACAGTCTCTCCAAAACTACAAAGAGTGAGTCAAAAAATAGATGAATGAACAAATAGTTCAAGAAATCATCCTGGAACGTATTAAAGCTGATTAAAAAAAGACAAACAAGAAATAAATGAATGAACTGACCTGCAGACAGACACTTGACCCACTTCCAGAAGGGTGAGAGCGTTCACTATGACAGAGACAGACTCAAACGCCAACTACAGCAGAGGACAGACAACATTTCAAAACACAATGAACTGTCACAATGTTACACATCCTTCATTTTTTATGTGTTAAATAAGGAGTATCATAGTAAAACTGACATTAAAAAATCTGACAATTTACAATCTGCTTAACAGTTGTGCACGATAGGCAGCAGCATTGGATCTTAATACTGGTTGCCATCAGCCATTAGATGGAAAATATTGCATAAGTGATAAAATACAGGGATATTTTTTTTCTGACATTTTAAATAGTATAGTCTTTTTTAAACTGCATCCTAATACATTTCATCACCGTGAATGCTTTTAGACCATATGAGTTTTGTTTGATAGTAGTGTCAGCATCAATAATTTATCAATAAGAATCTAAATTATGGAGTATAATAAACTCACAGATAATTTTAGATATATAAGTAAAAGACAGCTACAGAAAATAAGACCAAATGTAAAATATTTAAAACTGAAGCTATAGAAAATATAACAAAATACAAAATATAAATAAAAACATAAAATATAAACAAATCTTAGCTACACAAACAAACGTTGAAAACATAGAAGTGTTTCTAATAAAGTGTCTGGTGCATACTGTAGTGCGGAAAGAGTGTATCCTACAGGTGGTTTGTCAAGCCCACTCACCTGAAGCACACTCAGAACTACACAATATATGACCTGGCAAATGTGCATAAATATCCACAAGTGTCCAGGGAGGGAGCAAAGTGTATGAATGAACGAATGAATTCAAGTGCATGAATCGTAGATTACAATGATCCCATTGTCTAAACATAAACCCTCTCAGCCTTCCTAGACTTGCATGCAGAGTATAATTTGACTGATAGTTGTTTTTGTTTTTAGATGTCTCTAATTTATTTTTTTAACTACAATTTGATTTGTAGGTTATCTTTAATATCTGAAAAGCTATTGGAAGACTGTACCTGTTTGGTGTGGTTGTCCACCATACTGGAGGAGTCGTCCACAGCCAGGCAGATCTGGTAGTTCCTTTTGCTGGGTTTTGTTCTCCTCAACCAGATCTTATCTTTGCGAAACTGACTGGCAATGTAGGGAATAACCTTGCGCATGTTGAGCCGTTTGCCTGTGCGGAAGTCTCCCCTGTTTAAAAATCAATTAATCAATATTGTTAAAAACTTGTTACAAATGACTGAAACTGCAGGATCCATATTTTCTGGGTCTGAATTGATAAATCTGAACCATGACATAATGCATAAGCAGCACTTTTAAAGGGGTAGTTCACTCAAAAATGAAAAAATTTAAAAAGTTCTTCATTGGTCCAAAACCTTTATAAATCTTTTTTTTCTGTCAAGCTCAATCAGATATTCTTAAGAATGCTGAAAACAGCTAGCCGTTAACATCCATAATAGTAAAAAAATAAATAATTAATGGCTACCATTTTATAAAATGCTTCAAAAAAATTTCTTTGTATTAAAAAAATTAAATTAAATGACTTTGAAAGTGATTTACTCAAGTGGAGTCTGAGTAATTGACTGAATGATGAAATGTTGGAGTGAACTACACCTTTATATGATCATTCCTGTGGCTTTTAGGGAGGAGGTATAAAAAGATATCCTTCATTTGAGGATGAATGGGAAGGTAGAGAGACCAACCTGAGTTTGGCAGCCTGTGTTGGCTCCAGGACGAGTCGGAGCTGCTCACAGAGCTGCTGAGACAGTGGAGATGTCAGGGTCTGGTACTGATGCCACAACGCTGCAGCAGCACTCTCCTGAGGGACAACAGCAAAACACACAAATAAATACACACACATAAGCAAAATAAATATGCTAGGTGAAGAGAAGAAGCTTGGTCATGTGACTTTTGGTGTCACCTCTTCATGTGATCCTAAAGTCTGTCTCTGCCAGGCCTCTAACTGCAGCTCCATCTCTCTTCTCAGCTCCTCTGGGTTCATCAGAGGTGCCTGATAAAACACACAAAAGTGCTGCTCAATATAGACGTAGTAAAATAATAATATTGTGAAATAAGCTGAATTTGTAATAGGCTTTAGTGTGTAATATTAGCATATTTATGTAATGATCTTCAGAAATATGCTAATTTGCTAAACCATAAAAACAATCCTATTATTTTCATCAATACTTATTATTCATTAAAAGCAGTAATAATTAAAAGTAGTTCTGTAAAATTAGAAATATTTTGATCTAATGTTCTTGCTGAAAATCTTTTTTTTTTTTTTTTATAAAACAAAATTCTTAATGACTGGTAGTACATTTTGAATCAGTGTACCTTTTGCGTGTCCATCAGTAGTTCAGGCACAGTGTGGATGGTGGACTCATCGCTCCTCTCTTTCATCTCTTCTTCATTAGTGCTCCTCTGTGTCTCCGGCTTCTCTTTCTCTTCCTCACTGGCCTGTTTCTGTGCCTCCAAATCCCCACAGTCCAGACCTGAGAGATAACAGATCAATGTTAAAGATGAAGCTTAAACTTGCACACACAGGATAACTCTGTGTATTTACACTTTAGGCATGTAAGAGTACACACTATCATAGTAAACAATTATACAGTATTGTTGAACCCCTTGCATGCTTTTAGTTTTATATATCATCTCATAAAATTCAATCCAAAAATCTGTTTAAATCTGAGATGTTTCAGTTGATGAATGCATAAAATTCACTAGCCATTTTAGATCAATAAGCTTAGTCTTTTGTTACGAGTTAGGAGTTTTTTTATTCTTAAGAAAAATGTAATCATAATTAAGTATTTTAAGACTAAAAACTTTAGTTTAGACTTTAGTTTAGACTTTTTAGACTTTAGTTTGTTTACTAAACCATCACATTGTATTGCACCTTTTTGAGAAGCCTTATTGTCATTTAGCTTCTCTGGTTTAAGCTCCTGGGCTTCAACCGCCTGCAAGTCCTTCTCTTCCTCCACTTCCATCGCGATGTCATTTTCCTCATCATCATCTTCCTGTTTCACACCAGTCGGCTTCTGCTGCTCCTTACTCGCAGCATCTTTGAAAAAAAAAAATGTCCAAAAATATTACTCAGGTGGTAGCTCCTTTTTGTTTACTGTATATAGACTGTATAGAATGTTTGTTTGCTTTTTATATGTATAGAAGCAGGTCAAACTCAAACCTGCCTCAGTCATGGCTCAATGTTTTTTTTTTATCATTTTGTGTGTACACAAATATATATTCTTTTGCATCATCTTACCATATGTCTGAGCATCATATCGCTCGTCTCCCTGCTTTATGTGCTCGTACAGGTCAGACTCCTGTTGTGTATCAGGCTGCGTCTGATCTTGTGTTTTCTGATCTGTTTTGTCAACCGTACGCAAACGCTTATTCACACGCTCATTATAATCACCCATCGAGCGCTCATTATCTGCCTGCCCAGGTTTGCGCTTGAAGCTCTGG
This sequence comes from Danio tinwini, assembly GCA_903798205.1. Lineage (NCBI taxonomy): Eukaryota > Metazoa > Chordata > Actinopteri > Cypriniformes > Danionidae > Danio > Danio tinwini. The sequence goes on from CAIGQZ010035027.1 coordinate 6,636,248, forward strand.
TAGAAGAAAAAGTAAAAGTGGTCATCAGTATTTTATTTTTTCCATAGGATTTGAAAAGTGCACAGCTTTTAGCAACAAGAGTAAATAATAAAAACAGTACATAATTGTCATGAGAAACGGTTATTTATGTCCCACACTGACTTGCGTGTTTTTCTGCTTCTGTTTTTGTGAACTCATTCTGGCCATCAGCTTGGAGTCGTGCCCTTCTGACTGACTTGCATCTGCTGCCCCGCTGCCATCCTCCTGTAAACATGAGTATATGTACTTCACTGATATAGTTAAAGATAAAGTATGACAGATTTTCATGTCAAAATACAGGGAGTGCAGAATTATTATGCAAGTTGTATTTTTGAGGATTCATTTTATTATTGAACAACAACCATGTTCTCAATGAACCCAAAAAACTCATTAATATCAAAGCTGAATATTTTTGGAAGTAGTTTTTAGTTTCACCAGTGAAACCAATATAACATCTCAACATTCACAAATATACATTTATGACATTCAAAAACAAAACAAAAACAAATCAGTGACCAATATAGCCACCTTTCTTTGCAAGGGCACTGAAAAGCCTGCCATCCATGGATTCTGTCAGTGTTTTGATCTGTTCACCATCAACATTGCATGCAGCAGCAACCACAGCCTCCCAGACACTGTTCAGAGATGTGTACTGTGTTCCCTCCTTTGTAAATCTCACATTTGATGATGGACCACAGGTTCTCTATGAGGTTCAGATCAGGTGATAAAAGAGGCCATGTCATTAGTTTTTCTTCTTTTAGACCCTTTCTTGCCAGACACGCTGTGGAGTACTTGGACGCGTGTGATGGAGCATTGTCCTGCATGAAAATCATGTTTTTCTTGAAGGATGCAGACTAGATATCTCACTATTTTTGACTTTTCGGAGCCTGTCAAGTTCTTCTTTTGACCCATTTTGCCAAAGGAAAGGAAGTTGCCTAATAATTATGCACACCTGATATAGGGTGTTGATGTCATTAGACCACACCCCTTCTCATTACAGAGATGCACATCACCTAATATGCTTAATTGGTAGTATTAGTTGGTAGTAGGCTTTCGAGCCTATACAGCTTGGAGTAGGACAACATGCATAAAGAGGATGATGTGGTCAAAATACTCATTTGCCTAATAATTCTGCACTCCCTGTATATTCTTCAACCCACTTTAATGTTTACTGACTACTAGGAATGTAACGATTCGAAAGGATTCACCATTTTTAATAAATAAATTTTTAATTTTCATATAAACAAGCTAAAACTGTGCTGGGATTTTACAGATTTTTGAAAAAGAAATATCAGCATATCTCTGTTTTCCGGCATAAGCTGAGGTCTTTGCACATTTACAATGTCCCCTGCTGATGAAAAAACTCTTTCACTAGGGACTGAGATGGCTGGTGTGGAGAAGTAAACCTTTCCTAAACCAGAGAGTAGCATGTACAGAGGTGGTCAATAGGCCCTAAATAGACCCAATATACTGATTCTAAAATTACTAATTATAAAGTAGGATAAAGACAGGAGTTGAACATGATTATGAAGATAAATAAATAATATTACTTGTTTCATTAATTAGTATCAGTGTGATACGCTTAAGAAAATATAATCTTGAACACAGTGAATCGTTACATCCCTACTGATTACTATATGTGTTTCATGGGTTTATCTCCCCCAAAAGTGTAAACATTGAGCCTACTGTGCATTACCAAACCACTGACAATGATGCAATAAAATCCATTACGCACTTTCCAGCTCAACCAATAACGAGAGTTTGGGGCATGGCTATTGTAGTAGACAGGCTGAGCCAGAGGGTATTGAGACAGTGTTGGACAAAGGCTGGTGAGTTACATTTAAAAAAAATAATAAAAAATCAGAGGTTTGTCAAAATCCAATGGAGTGTCAAAATTGTCAGAGACTGGTGCTTTAACATGGAGGAGGAATGATTTTTTTCAATTGAGACACCAAAGTTGTAGAGTTTCTTCTTGAAAGGCAGGATAAAAATCCATACATTGGCTCCTTAATGTCAAGCCCCATATAGTATAGTAAAATATTAAAAGGTAACAATCATCAAAAATCAGGGGTGTTAGTGGTGTCAGCAAAACTAAATATTGCGATTAAACATTTACATTGACTAAAGAAATTTAATTTGAAGTTTGTATTCAATGTTCATGACTTTTCCAGGCTCATAAGGCAATTTTAATGTTGGGATAATGAGATAAAGTGATTGTCTTTCAAATCTAGTTTTGACATTAGGATTGACATTTGCCAATATTAAAGTTTAGGCACCTCTTTCGCCTGGTCTTTCTCTGACGCAGCTCCAGCCAACTCTACAGCAGTGTTACTCTGAACGTTTTCCTCCCCTGTCTGCCCATCTGACGCGTGTTCCTTCCTCTCTGCAGAGTCCAGCTGAGCTTCATCATCCTCACCACCACCCTCTTCCTCCTGCCAAATGTCAGATTGAAATGATCAGGCAAGTCTTTTGCATCTACATGCTTTTTATAAATACTAATTTTCCTTGTAACAATCCACCTTTAAACAAACCTTTGGTTCTTGGCCTTTATCTGCAGGTATAGACTTGTCCTCCTCTCGCCCTTCTTCCTGTCCTTTATTCTTCTCATTGTTGTCCTCCTCTTCCTCATTCTCTCCTCTCTCATCCATCTCAGGGTCTTGATCTTCTGATTTTTCTGCTTCTTCCTTCTCTTCAGTGTTATCTTTCTCTCCGTGTTCCTCATCCTGTCCTTCTTGCTGCTGCTCATCTGTCATCTCATCGCCACCTTCCTCTGGCTCATCTTTGTCTTCTCCAGTTTTCTCATCCACTTCCATAAGTTTGTCATCTATATCAAATGGATTCTCCTCTGAAATAAGAGTCAAAAGAGAAGTTTAAAAAAACCCTACCAAAACACACACACACACACACACACACACACACACAGTATAAGTCAGAATTATTAGCCCCCCTTTAATATTTTTTTTTCTAAAGTCTACAGAACAAACCATCGTTATACAATAACTTGCCTAATTACCCTAACCTGCCTAGTTAACCTAATTAACCTAGTTAAGCCTTTAAATGTCACTTTAAGCTGTAAAGAAGAGTCTTAAAAAATATCTAGTCAGATATTATTTACTGTCATCATGGAACAGAAAAAATTAATCAGTTATAAGAGATAAGTAATTAAAACTATTATGTTTAGAAATGTGTTGAAAAAATCTTCTCTCTGTTAAACAGAAATTGGAGAAAAAAAATAAACAGGGGGGCTAATAATTCAAGGGGGCTAATAATTCTGACTTTAACTATATATATATACTATATATACAACTATATATATAAAAAAAAACCTTTATTACAGTTTATAAGGTACTAAATAACCTGACACCCTCTTATATTTCTGACTGTTTGTCAAGATACACTTTAAGCCGATTGTTACGTGCCTCTAGTGCTGGACTTTCACACTGTAACTCTAATGCAGTCTGGCGGTACCTCTTGTAAATGAAGTGAAAGGATCCCCTACCATTCATGATTTAAAAAAGTTTGTTAAGACTATCTTTTTTTAAATTTGCATATGAATATAATAGTATCTGAAGTATGTGTATTTTATGTATATTGTGTATGTCATGTATGCATGTACAGTGTGCATGTACAAATAAGTGTGCATGCTAGACAAATGTATTATTATTATTATTACATACTCTTATTTTATATATTTATGCAGAAAATTACTTTTTTACTCCACAAGACAAGGAGTAACGTTTGACATTTTAAAAGCTATAAAACAGCTATTTTGTACTAATATTTAATAATAATAATATTTTAATAATACTATTTAATACTATTTTACTATAAATACTCTATTTTATCAAACAAACAAATACAGCCTTAGTGAGCATACGATACTTCTTTTTTAACTTTTAACTTTTGAACGGTAGTGCATTTTCTTGTAAGGACAATAACTGTTGAAATGTCTGAATGTTGAACACACCTTTTTCTTCTTCACCCTCTTCATCCTTGCCATCTTCATCGAGATTGAGCTCCTCTGGCAGCTCCATGGCCTCTGGTTCTGCCTTCGTCTCCTGCTTTCCATGGTATGGGTCTACTTCATTCTCATCAAACTCGCGCTACAAACACACACAAATATGTTTTTGAACATTTACCCACTATTAAGCACTATTCAACAAAGAAAGAGCTTTGATATTATAGAAAAGAAATGGTGAAAGACTGACCTCATCCACCTGTTCATGTATTTGCTCTTTTTCTACCTCATCTTTCGGCAGATCTTTGTCCTGGTTCTTATCTTTGTTTGACTCTCCAGCATCCGTGTTGTCATCCTTTGCGACTAGCTCTGACTCTCCTTGATCCATTCCTGGACCAGACTCTTCTTCTTTATCACTGTTACCCTCATCATCCTCATCCTCATCATCTCCCCATATTCTCTCATCCAGCGTATCTGTCTGGCCATCTCCCAGATCCCCCATCTTCTTATCCAGCTCCTCATCTTCTTCCTTATCAGAGTCTTCTTCATCCTCACCTAAACAGGAAATGAGAGCTTGTTATCACATTTTTGCTAGTCTTTAATTAAGACTGTGAAGTTATCTAATGTACAATTTTGCAATTACTAAAGCCATTTACAGTTTATTCTCTCATTTAATTTAACAGTATCAGAATGTACTCAGTAATGTTAATGTTTCCTAACTTGTCTGCACTTGCTTCATTAAGCAGTTATTGCTATTTGTACTTTCTTCATCCCTTCTTTTAAGCACAACACTTTGGTCAGCCCTAGCTGTTTAGAAAATCCTTTATAAATTCAATAAACTTAAAGAGTAAGCTCAATCACCTGGTTCTCGGTCTGTTCCATCATGCATTTTTCCATCAAAGTCTTCAGACATCTCAATGGCATTGTCCTCCTCTTTAATGTCCTGTTTGTCTTGCTCCTCCTCCTCCTTGTCCTTACCCTCCTGAAAGGTGTCTTCAACCTGGATAAGTAAGGAAATTCCAATTTAACAATTTACACTCCAGTTCCAATTTAATATTTAGCTTCAAAGAACAGAATTCAGTTTGACTCTAGTTCAATTTACATTTGAATTTTGACTCACTTTCAGATTTTAGGTTTGACTTCAGTTCAAAATTCAAATGTAACTGCTGTTAAAACTTCTTATTCCTTTTATTTTTTTGTACTCTAGTTCAGAATCTAATTTCACTCTGGTTCAGAATTCAGTTACACTCCAGATCCAGTCTAACGTTTAGCTCCAGAACAGAATTCAGTTTGACTCTAGTTCAATTTACATTTGAATTTTAACTCACTTTCAGATTGACTTTAGTTCCAAATTCAATGTAACTGCTGTTTAAAAATCTTCTTCCTTTTTTTTTACTCTAGCTTAAAATCCAATTTTACACTAGCTCAGAATTAAGTTACACTGCAGATCCAATTGAACGTTGCAGAACAGAACCAATTAAATTTATTTTTGACTCAATTTCAGATTTTAGATTTGACTTCAGTTCAAAATTCGAAGTAACTGCTGTTCAGTTCAGATTGTACTTTTGATTCCAGTTCAGAACTAGACTTCAATTCAGCTTTAGGGTTTAACTGATTCAGTTCAATTGTGCTTAGGAAAATGTACTGTACAAATGCTTTCTGAACAGTAATTAAATCATGTTAACTCACCTGATCCTCATTCTCGATTTTGTCACTGACATCTTTCACTCCTTCACCCTCTCCTATTCCTCCACCTTCATAGTCATGGAACTCCGTCGCTCCCTCCCCGTCTCCTCCTTCCATCAGCTCCTGGGGCAGACAATAGCCCTGCATAGAAATAAGAGATGAGAGAAAGAAGAGATAAAAGAATAGCGAGTGAGAGAGAGATCGTTTTAAAATTATTGCCATATCAGCTTCAATGTAAACAAATTAACATTTACAGTTTATCAACAACAATAAACAGTACATAAATTAGTTATAAAAATCTAAAACCAAGATTTACTTTTAATGAAAATCTAAAATTTTTAAAGAACTCATATTTGGAAAAATTATGTTGTCTAATAACATAAAAAATAGGGCATTACAAAACTATTTGTTTTAAACAGTTATTATTTATACATTGACGATGGGGGGGTTGAGGTAAAATTTTCGGTAGTAGTTTGGTAATACATGCTTCAGTGAATTAAATTTATGAATGTATTTAAATAACTTAAAATTCATTAATAAAATGTATACGTTTTCAGTGTTTTGAGGGATATTTAGTGACTATTTTAGAAGCTACTGTAGGTCAAACTATACAAACTGCGTGTCTATTTTTAGGCTACATGCAGATATAAACACCAATTTTACAAGAAACGTGTTTTCTGAATACTTAAGATGCCTATCGGTGCTCTAGAACTGCCAGTTTCAGACTGTTGAATGATACCCATCATCCTACATTGATTGGCGTGATTAAATGCATCACAGTGGTATGAACCGTTATAGGGGGGGTGGTCAAATCTATATTTATATTATACATTTTTAATATTTAAGAACGCTAATATCGAAGAAAGTTATTTCTTACTATTAAAGGGCCGACCCCCCATAAACTCAATGTAATTCGCAACCTGCTTTTACATTTAGGATGTTACAGAAATACTAAGTAAAAATTTGAAGCAATAAAAGTATAGAAAGTAAAAAAAAATTGTTTATATCTAAACACATTTAAAGACTAACAGCTGCAAAAACATGACCTTTAAAAATTTTACATTTGAATACTGCATTAAAATATTAATTGAATGTCTAAAAATATTTTAATAAAAACTCAAATTTGTTCTAAATAGACTGATTTAAATATACTGTTAAGGGTGTCAACACAATAAAATCATTTTTTTAATCATTTTAATTTACAGACAGTGATCTCTGGCATGACATATGGGTAATGTAGATTATAATTGACCAAAATGACAAAGAAACAGGTAGTAACAAACTAAATTTGAGCAACTATGTCTCCAGTAAGCCGTGCAAGCAGGCAGAGCAACATCCACCTTCTGTGCGAGTTCAGTGAAGACATTAGCGAGGACGGACAGAAGCTTTCCGGTGGTACGATGAGCCCCCATCACCACAGCCAGATAATACCGCACCAATTCAGAGTAGAGACACAGCATGGGCTCCAAACGCACCACACTCCTGCAAGCCTCTCTCAACTCCTTCATATAAAACAACACACACATTTCAACTGATATTTTCAGACAGTAACCATTTGGAGATAAGATTTAATGTGTATTTAATGCATGACTTACCTGTAATTGGTGAGGCTGACAGTCGTCTCTGTGTGAACGAAGTCTCTCCAGCAGCTCTGTCACGACTCCATTGATCTCGGGTAATGAGAGACTAGACATGTCTCCACTCAGTTCCTCTTCAAGCAACCTGCTCAAGTGTCCTGGTTTTAAGAGCTCCTCCGCTACCTCTGAATCACTCTCTATAGAAATACACTTAAATGAGCTCTCATATATACACGTATATCTCCTAAAAAACATGTTGTATGTAAATTCATGGCTGATTTTGCACCTCTCTTGCTTTCTGACTGATGATCCTCCTGCTTTTCCTTCTCCTTCCTCTTAACTAGTGTCTGCACCGCACACAGAACCATGTTTATTGCTTTCTCCAGCTGCCCAGAGAACTCGACAGAAAATGGATGGGAATGTCCTGCATGTAGACAAATTAAGAGGAAAATGAAATAGATAAATATAGATTGTACCTAAAAATTATACAAAAAATAATGCAACTAAGATATTACAAATATAATCAAAAATTAAATCAACATATTATCACTGCTTATTTATTCATTATTATTTTATTATAGTTTTCACCCCCATTTCTATCTGTGTTTTTATTTGTATTATTTAAATGCTTTATATCATTTAAACATAAACAATAAAAGTTGAAGGTATTACATTATTTATTGGCTGTTTTATCATTATTTTATTCTTGTTATATTTTGATATGTGTTCTTACGTTTCTGTGATTGTCTGATAGAGAGAAGTTGGGTTTTCCAGGTGGTGAACTCTGTGAGGCAGGTCTCCACCTCCGTCCTCACAGACTGGAGGCCACAGATGAGGGCAGGCTGGGTTTGGAAGACCACAACACTGTCAGGAATAAAGAGCTGTTCTAGAGCTGGGATTTGATTTGCTACAATGGCCAGTCGATCCAGAAAGGAACAGCAGAGTGTGAAGTGATCCCTGTGAGGATGAAAGACAAGATAAATACTGAGGTATAATTATACATGCCATTATAAATCAATAGGGTGGTGGACGTAAACCAGGGCTTAAAAAATTTAATTACAGAACTGCAGAAATGTCAGCATTAAACTTTTTTATATTAATATTATTAAATTATTTGAATTGTATATAAATAAAAAAAAATACTTCAAAATGTTTTAAATTGGGGCCTCACGGTGGCACAGTGGGTAGCACCATCGCCTTACAGCAAGAAGGTTGCTGGTTTGAGCCTTGGTTGGGTCAGTTGGCATTTCTGTGTGGAGTTTGCATGTTCTCCCCGTGTTCGCGTGGGTTTCCGCCGGGTGCTCCGGTTTCCCCCACAAGTCCAAAAACATGCAGTACAGGTGAATTGGGCAAGCTAAAATTGTCAGTAGTGTATGTGTGTGAATGAGTGGGCATGGATGTTTCCCAGTGATGGGTTGCAGCTGGAAGGGCATCCTCTGCATAAAACATATGCTGGATAAGTTGGCGGTTCATTCGGCTGTGGCGACCCCAGATTAATAAAGGGACTAAGCCGAAAAGAAAAATAAGGAATGTTTTACATTGATGACTTTTCTAGATGTAAGTTTAAAATACAAATTTTGGCAAATAAAAATATAATATATAAAAATGAGTGATGATTTTCTAGGTCTAAAAAAAATCTAAAACAAGATAAATAAAATAATAAGATATAATCTCACTATATTTATTGAATTTTCAACTGATTCTCTGGATTTAAAAAAGAAATCCAATTCTATGCCTAAAAATTTAATACAATTCAAACACCATTTAGAAAATTAAATTCTGATGATTTTTCAAGGTCTACATTTTTTTTTTCAAATAAGGTAAAATAAAACAAAAAATATATACATACAGTATGTTAGCTGATGACTTTTAAAGAACTAAAATTAAATAAAATTCTGATTAAAACAAAATATATATTTTTGATCAATTTTCTAGAGGTGATAAAACTTCACATAACATACCCATAGGCCTAAAAAAACAACAAAATCAAATAAAATTTTGTAATTAAATAAAAAATTTTAATTAAACAAAAAAAATATTAATTATTTTACATTTAAATAAAAAAATATTCTGTAAATGATGCAAAACTGATGTTTGCACAGCCTAATAATTGAACAGGCACAGTGTGATATAATTTTCAGTCTCACCAACTATAAATAACTCTTTCTGTGGACTCCTGCGCCAGTCCATCCAGCTTTACTTTTAGATCTTTCACTTCTTTCATCAGAGTCTCCAACTTCTGCTCAACCTCCTTCCACCCCTGCTCTCCTCTGCGCAGTAGACAGGCCTGTGGCTGGATGTGCGGAGCCAAAGGAGACGGATGGCTCAGTGTGGCCTGACCCTGCATGACCTCTCCTTCTCTGGCTTCAGCTGGGGTGACAGAAGAGCCTTCAGGACAGCACTGGAGGAGCCAGGAAATCTGCTGGAGCACAACAGAGCAGTGCAGCGCTGAAGACTGAGCCCTGTGGATCCAGTGCTGGAGAGAGTCCTGAGGAGGGACACCGTTGACATCACAGCCAGACTCAGAGCTCTGGGACTGGATGCTCTGCACACTGCTGATCAATTTCCTATTGTTTAAAACAGAAAGTTCTAAGAAAACATGTATGAATGTAAACAAGATTTTCAGTGTATAAACTAAACCACTGGGTTGCAGCCTTGTGGCCACAAAGTGCCATATTTAATTAATGATTTCTGATTAATCATTATGCCAACTCAACCCTTATATATATATATATATATATATATATATATATATATAT
>CAIGQZ010035027.1:6647569-6671252 GCA_903798205.1 Danio tinwini
ATATATATTAGTTATTAAAATTAATGTAATAAATATTATAATAAAATAGTAACACTAGCAATGTAATTAAATTAGTAATAAAATGAATATAAATATAAATTTTATAAGAAGAACTAGAATGTAGCACTATTTTCATGTTTTCCATGACCATGAGTATTTCTAAACAAGGTTTCTAAAACCAGATGAAAAGACTCAGACTGACCTATCTGTGCAAGCATCTTGAAGAGATCAGCCAGTGCTCTCTGTTTCTGCTGAAGGATGTGTTTCACCTCTGCTTTCTGCTTCTCCTGCTCCATGCTGCGGTCCACCGTCAGGCTCTGCAGGGCTTGCACATTCGAAATGATCTCGGCTGGAACAAAAATTGATGGACAATTACACCTTTTTTGCTTCTTAAAAGATTTGCAAAGCTCATACATTAAGCCTTTTAAGGGGAGCTATTATGCAAAAATCACTTTTATAAGGGGTTTAAACACAATTTTGTGTCAACGGTTTGTGAATATAACACACTTCTAACGGTAAAACTGTATTCATTTTATTTTTTATAATCCTTTTAATCCATTCTCCCTTTGTACGTGTCATCAGAGGGGGAAAGCCCTGCCCATTAGTGAAGACCTCCCCCTCATTAGCATAGGACGATAGCCTTATTTTTAAATCTGCCACTTATGCTGACACATAGGCATTTGTAGTTTTGCCTTCTTTTGAAAAGAGAGCTGTAAGCACAATCTCCTTTGAATTTAAAGTGACAGTCACCAAAAATGGCACAATTTGGCAGAAGCCTAAAAGGGGCACTTTCAAAGAGTTATAAAACATTATTTATGGCTGAAACTTCACATATGCACTCTAGAGACTTCAGAGACTTATTTTACATCTTGTAAATAAGGCTTTAGGAAGTCATAAACAGAACAATTAATATGCCGAGTAAGCTATAGACAGGATGATATGGCAGCAACAAACAATCTAGTTTAAACAAGTCAACTGTGAAGTTCTCAGGCTTTAATCAGTGATACCTGTGAACTGATCCAGGTCTTCTGAGAGTTCAGGCAGAGAGGTCTTCTTCACCAGCTGCACACACAACTTCTTCATCCTCCTGGTGAGGACAGGCAGACGTGCTTGCAGAGAAGAGGGATCTTCAGAAGACAGTTCCTCTGGACCATCAGCCTGATGCATGAAGAGTGTTTAAATAAAAAGCAAACATCATGCCGGAAATGTTAACTGTGAAGTTAGCTGTAACAAATGGTGGTTCATCTTGAGGTTATGGCACCTGTAGATTTCTGCCCTTTCCAGGAAGGGCTTCTTTCAGCAATCTGTGAACCCTGTGAAGGGGAGTCTCCTCAGGGTGTAAATCCACATCATCCATGCTGCTGCTACTGCCCTGCTCCACCAGACATGGTGCACACGGCTCCTTAAGTGCTGCTTCAAACTTCTTTACAAACTTAAACAGGGTCCTGGTCACAGGTAGAATGGTATAATTAAATAAAATGTATAGTCAATCTGAGATCTATTGCATTAGCACTGTTTTTAAATACATATTCATGCATATTGTGTAGCGCTAAAATGTAGCAAACATAATAATATCATCAAGTTAATGATTTAAATGTAGTGTGAAATATGATATATAAAAAACACATAGGGTCTGTCACCCTCACCTGTGTGTCTTCTCTACTGAATGCTTGATGGACCAAAAACTGACATCATTCCACTTGGAGATTTTGACAAAGTCCTATATGTTTTCAAGAGATAAACATTGAATCAAATAAATAAAAAAAGATTAAAAAAAAAAACAATTCAGAGCCATGTCAGTCTAGATAGCTTTATTTTGACCTACTTTGAGCTCTTTCTCTATAGGAGACCTCAAGTGGGTGATTTTGGTCTGAATGCTCGCTGAAAACTGTGAGTAGTATTTATAGAGATTCCACAGCAAACTGCACAGTGAGTCTGAGAATGAAGAGAAGAACACATTAATTTACTTTACTATCATTTTGTCATTCAGCACTAACACAGAAACAACAAGAAAGAAAAAATGAAAACAAACTGTCAGCATTGCATTTGTATTAATGTTCATGAAAGGCTGCAATCCAACTCATGAACTAACCCTCATAAATAAATGAATGAATCAAAATCTTAACTACACATTTGTGGCATTTTGTCTATGAGTGTTAGTGATCTTAGTGCACTCATAAAATGTGACAAAATTGGCAAAAGACTACACTAATGTTTTCTTAAATGTGAGAACAGTTCATCTCTTACCATATCCTTCCTGTTTGGGAGCCAGCAGGACGTGGCAGTGAAAACCGAGCAACATGGACAAGCGGACAGAAAACTCTCCTAACATGGAGCCCTCTATGAAGGCCTGCAGACTTGATAAGATCGACGAGAGGGAAAGATTCTCCACAACATCATCTACGAAACAAACAAACAAAAAAAACATGATCTAATGCAAATAGATTAAATGTGATGCACTGGAATAATGTATTGTTTAACACAACAGCTATTACTACACATATCAAAAAAGAAAGTCAATCACCATGTCTGGAGTTTGTCTTCTGCTCCTGCAGGTATTTCTCGATGAGCTGGTAAATGGACAACCAGTGCTTGGTTGAATTTTCAGCGTGGCGCTTCAGTGCGTTATCTAGGCTGCTCGACCAGCAGCTGCACAGAGAAAGGAGATTAAAGTAGTTGAATCTAGCTGAAATGTTCAGATAATGCAACCTCATGCAATTCTGCCATTTAAAGAACAGTTCACCTCAAAATGTCATATTCTTTAGCAATTTCTAACTCGTTAAAGGCCAGTCCATTATGCGCTTTGTTTCTTATGCGGAACACAAAAGAAGACTGAACTATTGAATATTGGAAACAGATAGCAAGATTAAAAATGGCTACCAGTTTTGAACATTCTTCAAAACATCTCTTGTGATCAACAAAAGAAAGAAACTCAAACAGGTTTGTAACAAATGGAGGGGGGGGGGGTAAGTAAATGATGACAGAATTTTCATTTTTGGGTGAACTATCTCTTTAATAAGCTGTTTAATGAGTCTCTTACTTGAGCTCAAGTTTTCTCCATTGAATGATAAGTTGTGTGACGACTTCCAGTTCATTTCTAAGAGACACTACTCGACTAGCATTGTTTTCCCAGTCCTGTGAGAGAAGAAATGACAAAAGAACTGCTCTCAAACTTACGATCTAAGCCTGGTACACTACTGACTAGTGTTTTGAGGAATGATTCCTCTACCTGTGCTTTGCTAAGCAAAATCTCCAGGCCATTTAGGAACTTTGCTAGAGGGCTGGACAGACTGAAGGCCAGTATCCGCTCAATCACCATGATGATCTGTAATACACAATATTGAAACAACAAAATAGGCAAAAGTTTAAACCAATTCCTGTTTGGACTGAGATATGAAGACCCACACAGAATCTACATTGAATCTACATACATGGTAATCACTTTGACATGGTTATATATTTTAATACTTATTTGTTCAATTGTTAATAATAATTAAATCTTTAGATGATTTGTGTGCAATATCATTTGTAACTTTTCTATATCTTTTAGAGGATACATTATATGAGAAATCTACTGTAGCTTTGTTTACTGAACAATTGGTTTTAATTGATAGAATTTGCATTTTACACTTTAAATACATTTTTATATAATATATTTGATTAGTTAAGCTCCTATGTTTATTTATTCAGCTCCTATACAGGGAGTGCAGAATTATTAGACAAAATAAGAAAGGCTGAAAAACGACCACTACTGAACAACACGCACAAGCTCAAGACTTTTCTAAGGTTTTATAGCCTGATGAAATGAGATTGAGTCTTGATGGGCCAGATGGATGGGCCAGTGGCTGGATCGGTAAAGGGCAGAGAGCTCCAGTCTGACTCAGACGCCAGCAAGGTGGAGGTGGAGTACTGGTTTGGGCTGGTATTATCAAAGATGAGCTTGTGGGGCCTTTTCAGGTTGAGGATGGAGTCAAGCTCAACTCCCAGTCCTACTGACAGTTTCTGGAAGACACCTTCTTCAAGCAGTGGTACAGGAAGAAGTCTGCATCCTTCAAGAAAAACATGATTTTCATGCAGGACAATGCTCCATCACACGCGTCCAAGTACTCCACAGCGTGGCTGGCAAGAAAGGGTCTAAAAGAAGAAAAACTAATGACATGGCCTCCTTGCTCACCTGACCTGAACCTAATAGAGAACCTGTGGTCCATCATCAAATGTGAGATTTACAAGGAGGGAAAACAGTACACCTCTCTGAACAGTGTCTGGGAGGCTGTGGTTGCTGCTGCACGCAATGTTGATGGTGAACAGATCAAAACACTGACAGAATCCATGGATGGCAGGCTTTTGAGTGTCCTTGCTAAGTAAGGTGGCTATATTGGTCACTGTTTTGTTTTTGTTTTGTTTTTGAATGTCAGAAATGTATATTTGTGAATGTTGAGATGTTATATTGGCTTCACTGGTGAAAATAAATTATTGAAATGGGTATATATTTGTTTTGTGTTAAGTTTCCTAATAATTATGCACAGTAATAGTCACCTGCACACACAGATATCCTCCTAAAACAGCTAAAACTAAAAACAAACTAAAAACTACTTCCAAAAATATTCAGCTCTGATATTAATGAGTTTTTTGGGTTCACTGAGAACATGGTTGTTGTTCAATAATAAAATTAATCCTCAAAAATACAACTTGCCTAATAATTCTGCACTCCCTGTAATCTCAAAATCATTCCGCAGAAATCCACAGATTGATTAATTTATTTTTTACAAAATTTTTGTAGAAATAGAAAAAAAATATCCACAGATTCTGTCTGGCCGTGGATGTAAAATGTTAACTAGACCAGGGGTTTTAAACTACAGTGGGGACACCACTAATGCCTAGCCAATAAAAAGTCATACTTTACCTTATATTCAGAAATATTGATGTTAAATTAAAGCACATTTTATACATCTTGTAATTCTTTTCCACACAACATCTGTAGCTTGCCCTACATGCCCCCCAAAATTAAATTTTATACCAGTTTCAAGAATTACATTAAAGAAATAAAAAATTATTTAAATCCTAACCTCAAAATGTAAACATTGATAATAAAAATAAATTTAATCTATAAAAAAGTCAAACTCGCATATTAGAACTATTCCAGAAGGATTATGTAATAGCTGGTTACATCCGCTGAACTTACAAAGCTTAGCAGCACAAAAGTAAATTATATTTCTGTATATTTCAACATACTGTTTTGTTAAAAATCAATTTTTATTTTATTTTAGTAAGCGTGCCTCGCACCTGAACAAGTGCAGGGTGTTCTGGCCAGTCGTTGAGCCGCTGCCTTACTGCTTTACTCAGCTGTTCCAGCGCTGGCAGACACAGCCTGGCCTGACTCATATTAGGCTCTCTGTAGAAGTCATACGGGCCGTCATTCTGTAGAATCAGCCCAGCTGATCCACCAGACCCACTCACAGTGTTCTGGAGAAGAGTACTGAGGAGCAGCTGAGAGCCCATTAACTTAGGGTTCACTTCACAGTCTGAGATAGAGGAAGAAAAACAAGATCAGAAGAGAGGTACCCGTGTTATTACTCTGATATGCATAAAACCAATCCTTCATACCCATCAGATGGTAGAAGCGGGCTATCAGTGGAGCTGTGATTTGATAAGATGAGACTAGGGCACTAATGTGGTCTTTGGCATGACTGGTTGGTGGCTCAGAATGGTACCACAGTGAGCGAGCAAAAGACAAGCAGAGCCTCTGATGGACCTGAACCACTCTGCTCATGTTGCTGACCAATAAGCAGCTGCTTGTTTCACTAGACTCTGCCTTCATGTCTGCATCATCGTCATCTTCTATGATTATTGGCTGATCGAGGCTAGGCTCTGAAGTGATGTCAGCAAAATCCTGTAGAAAAGAGAAGGCAAAGAACAAACTTTTTACTCATTTAACGATTAAGTTAACAAAACATGCAAATGTGTGTGATTCCTTTAACCTGATGCATAATAACTGATTTAGATAGTTTACCTTGTGGTAGGAGGGGAAAGAGCGTCTGAACTCTCTTTCATCCTGCTGGTCCTCTGTTAGGCCTGTGCCATGTAGACGAGAGCGACTGCGGTACAGACTGGCTTCCATCTGCTCTTTTTCTCTTGCTCTCTTCTCCTGTTCATCCCATTCATTCACTATAGCCTGAGCAAAACATAAACCATGCCATCAAATCAATTCTACTAACATTAGAGCACAGTTTCTGTCACTAAAGAAAAACAATTCATTTTAAACATGATGCTCTGGCGATTTGAACATCTAACAGTTTTCTAATAACAAGTATAGATAACTATATGCTGTTAACATGGAGAAAATATCTTCCCAAAAAGTTTAAAATAATTTAATTTACAAATACAGCAATATAAAAATAATTTTTTATACTACCAACTAATTGACAAACTATTAAATTATTAAAACATTTAGATATTATGTAATTATATACATTTAGAAAATTACACAAATTAAAAGTAGCCAATAAGTGTTCATTAAAGTTGAAATAAAATATATTACTATTTTTATATATTAAATAAATAATTTCTAACACAACTAAAACACAAACAAACATCAAAAACGCTACATGAATAGTTGAAGTAATAAAATTTAAACAAAAAAATATTATGAATTACTAAATGTAAAATAAAATTATAATTTTAAATAATTTAACAAATTATTGCAGCATTTAAATAATATGAATATATACAACAACACATCATATATCACATAATGTATGTATATATATATATATATATATATATATATATATATATATATATACACACACATACATTATGTGATAATATTTTATAAAACATACACATTATGTACTAATACTTTATAAAACAGTATTTTATCAATCTAACGATTATAAATACAGAGATTTTAAATGAAACTGGCACGTTTATTATTTTGGATTCTTTACTCCACCTGGCAAACATGTCTGAAGAGTTTTTGCGCCTCTGCGCTGAGCTGTCCAGCACTCAGTGTGTGACTCTGTATATACAGCAGTGCGTTCAGCAGCAGCACTGCATGATCTGGGATCACACGGCTGACCTCTGTAGCCGGCAGCTGCTTACCCAGTGTCTTCAGTGTACGCAAGCACTCCCTTGAACACAGGTAATCTGCACAGGCCAGATCAGAGGACGCTGCTGGACTGGGAAAGGCTAGCATAGTGGACACAAGGTGCACTAGACCTGGTTGGGCAGTCGTTGAGAAGGACACCTGAGAAGCAAGGAGTCGCATCCCATGCTGCACCTGCAAAATAGCTGCCCGTAGAGGCACCACCACATCAGGATAAAGTGGAAACTCCTCAAGCAGCCGCTGGGAGAAGCGGTGCTGTGAAGCCTGCCAGACGGCCTCTTCCTTCAACAAACCCTGAACGCCTAGCTTAGATTTTGGTCCGGGGGCTTGTAGGGCCTTCAGGAGGTGTGAGAGCAGGTCACCCACTGCAGCTGGTTGGCCGATGCTGCACAGGTAGTGCTGGAGTTCCTGATACAGGCGCCCGTACTGAGGGTCAGGAGGACGGTAAGCTTGTTTACGGCTCAGTTCACAAATCTGCTCCTTCACCTGCTGCATGCGGATCCATAAGTACCTACAAACATCACACAAAACAAAAGACATCTGAAATTGAAGTTGAAATTCTATAGCGATGAACCACAGATCCTTAACACAGCTGCACCTCCATGCACACTATTAATAACACATATTCATTAATCAGAGCACCACGGCTGCTGTGAAAGCTTTGTTGGATCATTGTGTGTGCTGGTTATAATATTATAAATATGCTGATCAAACTGAACACAATCTTAGACTACATCAACAATACATGCCTGGCAATGCATTGATGAGAACAAATAATCATATTAGATTACAAACGATCCAACAAGTTGTTTAGCATGTCTGCATCTGCATGTTTAGACATGTAACATTTTTCCTGAGGCGATTTAAACCAAAATACACAATGACATTGTATCAAACATATCTACAATAAGGAATATGGTTACTTACTGAGATATAGCAATACCACATAAAGCAAGGACAGACTTTATAGAAATAAACAATGTGAGGAAATCTCCGTTATAGTGCAGCCAAACTATGCCTATGCACCAGAAAAGTCTGCATGCGCGAGGCAAGCAGTTCTGTGCAATTGCGTAATTTACCAGCTTAAAGATATTGGCCTAATTTTGATATCGGATCGATAACAATAACTTTCAAAATAGCATTTATCAGCCGACAACAATATGGCCACCGACATATCGTTCATCCCTACTTACAAACACAGAAAACTGACATATCTGTGTAGACGGCTGTAAAAATGAGGGAACATATTCATGTTCATATTGGTAGAAAAAAAAATCTAATATTTAACCAATAACTCCGACATTCATACACATTTATGTAGAAGCAGAAAAACAGGAGTAATTAATTATGCAGTTTTGGTTAATAAAGGCTGATAACTGATAAGGTACAGCACCAATATCTTCTGTACGCACACACATTTGCTGAGTAAGCTGTAAAACAGGAACCTAAGCATAAACTATTAACTACTGCAAAAGTTGGGACTTGCTCAACTTTTCAAGCAGCGATGGAAGCGTCAGCCAATAAGATCGCTGTATGCAAATGCACCAGCTCAGACAGTGGCCCATTGCTGACTAATTTCATTGGCTGACGCTGCTATGACGATCGCGTCAGTCTCAGCTTCAGACACGCCCTCTGTCAAGCGTTGACACTGAAGCCCCGTATGAATGGGGCGTAATATCGACGGATATGCTGTTGATATCAACTGTAGCACAAACAGTTAAACATCCAATATTGGTTTGTACTGAGTGAAAATCTAATATGATACTAATATCTAATGCAATGCATTATGTACATCTGGATAATAGATTTTAAATGGAAATTGAACAAATTTATTTGATATCAAATGATATTTTCTTAACATATTTAATACCGCCAAATATTTCATATATTAGCGGTATTTTCTGCATCCGTATAAATCTATGTGACAATCTGTAAGAGAAGAATACTGGACATTTCATTACCTAATGCGAGGATGCTGGAAGTTGTCAGTTGTGCTACTTTCTTCAAGCTCTGCCCCTGTGAGCAGCTGTGAGGAGAGACTCCGCCCTCTCCACTCCTCCTGTAGCAAAGCAAGCTGAGAGATACAAAGACAGTCATCTCAAGATGATTTGAATTAAGTTTTTGCGTCAACTTTTATTTCAGTATGTTGACATTTCCAACAAAAAAAAATATTGAGTAAGGGATGGGGTTTTATTTTGTGCTTTTCCTGTCAACATATAAATGCAAATTTAAGTATTTGTGCAAGTAGATTACATAAAAGTCAATGGAAATGTGCTGTAAATGTAAAAGTAAATTTGAGTAATATATAGCAAGTGATGTGACAGTTCACAGCAGTTAACTAGTTAACTCAGTATAAAGGGTGGCTAAGGTTAATTGGAAATTGGATCAATTTGTCAAACTGACATTATCAGATAAAAATTGTCATTCCAGAGCAGAAGCAAATGGTGAGATTTTGATTAAAGTTTACCAAAACAGAGACCTTTTTAAGTGGATTTATTTGCACGGATTAATTGTTTACCCTAAGACTAACAAAATATGCTAGCAAAACAAACATTGTAAATTTAGATGGACAGGTACATTTTCATGTGGACTTCAAAGGTTGCAGCAGATCTCCAGAAAAGTCACAAAATTACCCACTTGCAAAATTGTCTCACCTCCTCTTTTGCATAACGGAGTTTATAGGCCCTCTTTACTGCAGGGTCAAAAATTGTTTGTGGAGCCCAAACTTGGATTTGCAGCAGACCCATGTTCACCCAAAAAACTCCAGAGCGGGCAAGTTGTATTGAATCCTGTGCCCGGTTGTGTGCAAATTGTGTCAAGCATGTCACTAAGGTTTCTAGAAAGCCCTCTGGGAGCAGGTTTTCAGGCAGGCCTTCTCTGAGGGCGATCTGAATTTCCTGGGCAGCATGAATGGGGTCCTGGCCTTCTGTTAGAGCATCGCAGGATTCAGAATAGCTCTCCTGTAAACCTGGAGACAACAGCTCAGAGATCGACTGCAGCTGTTTACGCAAGACAAGCCCTTGCAACCTACAGTCCGTTAGTCTGTGGAAAATCAAAGAGAGGAATAAAACGAATCGCTACATATTGTACACAATAAAAATAACATATTACTTTTTAAAAATAGTAATATTTACAATATATTCAAGTCTTATAATGCATTAAAACTGTATACTGTTTTCATTGCATGCTACTTTGAGCCTTAATCCTCTACAACTAATAACATACAGGTCTGTAACATCACTTCAACTGTTCAACTGACACTAAATGTGTAATTTATCGCTTTGAAAAACAATTTACAATTTCTTACAACGTTATTTATGTTTAAAATTCTCACTAAATATTTGTATGCATCTCTCCCATGTCAAAATGGAATACATTATGAGGGTAAATAAACATAAAAGAATTACTTAAAAATGATAAATAACCTTAAACAAGCTGAGATACTAAATAGTTTTTATACCTGAAATCAGCAAGTTCAGGCATAGTCATATTATCCCAGATCACAGCACTCAGATCCTGTAACTGTCCAGTTCTCTCTCTCCACTCGCCCAGAGTCACTCGTGATGATGACAGGAAGTGTGACCCCGATGGATCCCACTTTCCGCCAGTATCAGTGCTACTAAGAACACCCAGAATGGAGCGGGACCACACAGCACGACTCAGCATACCAGGACCCTTCACAACAACAAATATCATATCAAGGATGCTGTTTTTTTTCTTTAACGAAACAATCTGTTTTTACAGGTTAAATACATATTAAAATGCATAATGGTTTTACAAAACACAAACGCACCGTATCAGAAGGTCCCAGCAGTGATCTGGAGTTGATGTGCTCCTCAGGGTTCAGTGGATTCCACTTGAGCCAGCGCTCAGGGTCAGAGGTCACACTTCCACTCCACAGTGCTGCAAGTGTCTCCGACAACAGCTCACACCACACCAGCGGCAGCTCCTCCACAGGCTGGTGAATGAATTACAATCTATCAGTCACTTGTGCAGCAATGGAGAAAAATCTTCTACTCAAATGTTATTGTAGGTCAAAACTGTAAAAGTACCACCCACTTTGAGAAATGTGGTGTGGAGAAGGTAGCTCATTTGCATTTAAAGAGACATATATATAAAAAAGGTCATTTACAGTGTGGGGTAAAAAATATCTAAGGTATTGTGAGTTGAACCTTTGCAGACAGATTCTAGAGAGACCTGGGACTTTTATAGAACAATGGGTCACATTTTTATAATGAGCTGAAGCTAATCAATAGTTATCCAAAAGTAAAACACAAATTATTAATATGAAGAAGATTTGACAGACCCGCTCAGTGCCGAGCAGGAACCAGAGAGGCTGCAGCTGTCTGATGTTCATGGGGGTCGACTGCATACAGAAGCGCAGGTGATTGGAGAAAGACCTACGTAGACTATCCTCTGCCGTTTTATTGCCTCTGCAAAAAGAAAATATACAGCACAATTTAAATAAATATTTATAATTAAAAGTCATATTAACATCATGCTACAAAACCCCACTACTTTACAAAATTAAGTGCCAATTTCTAGTGTTGCGTACTATTAAATTATTTTTGCCAACTAAAAAAGTTTAAATAAAAGATGGAAAATATACTACAATGACTAAAAATAAAATAAAAAGTGAACACATCACATTTTACAATATTATGTGGCCATACTACCTTATTACTAATGTAAAATAATAAGAAATTAGACAACCTAAGGTTTTGGGCAAAAGTGCCTACTACCTATTGTTGAGATCAAGCCTTTTGGATTGGTCATACAAGAGCCTCTTTATGAATGTGCAAAGTAACTAAGTGGAAAGCACAAAAGCTAGAATGCTAAATGGTTCTGCACACTGTAGGGCCTCGAAAGATGATGTTTTATGGCTCTGTGGCGCTTTAGACAGCTCATTGGATGTCTAGGTGGCTACTGGAGCTTTTCAGAGAAGATAGTCTGCCTCTTTTTAGACTTTTCATACTTACCATCGGAGCGCTTTCGAAGCTGGCGCTGTGGCTTAGCAGTGCCTCTTTGCCAACTCCGCGGGCAGTTCTTGTACTGATACCTATTTGAGACTATTAAGACGGCAGAAGTTTTGTACCTTGTTGCGGTTGAAGACTAAAACGGGCTGCCCCTACAATCTCCCTGTCACAACACTTTTTATTTTCTTAAGAATTGCGAATGTTTACTAATAAGTCAATAATAATAAGATGAAATTCCCATGAAAATTCCCACATTATTCCGCACTTTACATTAAACTGGCATTATAATGCAACAACGTATATGATCATAAATACATTTTAAGTGACTGAAAGCACAAATATAAAAAGGTCATAAAATTAAAGCATTTAAAAAGTAACTTCAACCTACATTAAAATAAAAAAAAAATGCAAATACAAAAACAAATGTCAAGTCAAAATATTAACACCATGATATAAACCATTTTAAATTATTATTGTAAATGTCACTAACCTGCCAAAATGTATTGTTTTATTATATACCCGTAATAGGTAATATTTTATTTATTTGATAATGAGACTCCATCATACCCTGATGTGACTGACAGGTACAGCAGGTCTGTGGTGACCTTCATCTGGTTAAGCACCGCCAGCTCCTCCAGCGCAGGCCACAGTTGAGCCCTGCGTGCCAGCTGCAGTAACACCTCTCGGCCTGGTGCAGCACTGTCTCCCACTTCATCCTCCTCATCCTCAGACAAGGAGTCCAGCAGGCCACAGGACGCCATATGACCCTGCTGCTGATCCACACAGCTCACAAGCCTCTCCAGAACACCTGGACAGAAAGTAAAGCGTTAAACTACGAGGTCAGGGTTTAGTTGGTTGTATGTATGCAACTTAATGTCCAAAATTCCTGAGAACCATTAGTAGGTTACCCGAGTTCTGTGGCTCCAGCAAAAGGTTGGCCTGAAGTACCAGACCCCAAGCTTCCAGCAGAGCCTCTTTAGAGTCAATGCCCATGGCCACACCACGCAGACGAGACACCTCTTGCTTCCATAATGATGCGAGGCTGTTGTCGAGGCGCAGGTCCCGAACATCCAAAGCTCTGCACAGCACTCGCAGACGGCCTGCACATTCAGCCACCGCCTCCAGCTGCACACAAACATTTTATTTCTACATATTCTTTCTAGGGCATCTGGTACTTATGTAAGAATGTTAGAATTTTATGTATTAAACTTATTTTTTTTTTAAAGGTACGATATAGTGCATTGATTCAATATGTTAATCTACATAGATTAACATACAATATCTACATAGTATGTGGCTTAGGTAAGTTCAAAAAGTCCACAGAAGCAATTTTATATGTTTTTTTTATAACAACAGGAATTGCTCTAATAAAGAAAACCTTAACTTTGTTTTTACATATTTAAAATGGCTGCGATATTAACGAGCTCTGCTTATTTTGTCATTTTAAATTTATATGAAAACAGAGGCAGGAATTAATATCAACCTTTGCATAAACATAATAATTTTTTAAGTTTATTGGCATTATTTGACTCCAGAAAAATCCCAGTAAGAGCTGAGTGATATGACACACTGCATACATATGCATTAAACACTTACACTCACTGGCCACTTTATTAGGTACACCTGTCCAAAAGCTTGTTAATGCAAAATTTCTAATCAGTCAATCACATGGCAGCAACTCAATGTATTTAGACATGATCAAGATGATCTGCTGCAGTTCAAACCAAGCATCAGAATGAGAAAGAAAGGTGATTTGAGTGACTTTGAACATGGCATGGTTGTGGTGCCAGACGGGCTGGTCTGAGTATTTCAGAATCTGCTGATCTACAAGGATTTTCACGCACAACCATCTCAGAGAATTTACAGAGAATGGTCAGAAAAAAAATAAAATATCCAGTGAGCGGCAGTTCTGTGGGCGCAAATGCCTTGTTGATGCCAGAGGTTAGAGGAGAATGGCCAGACTGGTTCGAGCTGATAGAAAGGCAACAGTAACTCAAATAGCCACTCGTTACAACCAAGCTATGCAAAAGAGCATCTCTGAATGCAATCAGATTTGCATTATGAATGTGTAGCCGACAAATCTGCAGCAACTGCATAATGCTATCACGTCAATATGGACCAAAATCTCTGAGAAATATTTCTAGTACCTTGTTGAATTTGCCACAAAGTATTAAGGCAGTTCTGAAGGCAAAGGAGGTTCAACCTTGTACAAGTAAGGCGTACCTTATAAAGTGGCCGGTGGATGTAGCAGTCAACATATGTTTGTTGCCTCATTACAAACCTACAAGACAAATTTTGCAATATACATTTTAAATATAAATTTGGCTAAAACCTCAAGAATTTTCTGAAATAAAAAAAGTGTACTCTATAAGTGAGAGGGGTCTGGCTGCAGACTCGGTGCAGTGCAATCTGAGCTGCATCCAATGCTTTTTAATGCACTCACCTAACCCCACCCCCTAACCCTACCCCTCACAGTGATGTCACTAGCTCTATTGAGTGCATTGTGTCTGAGATTGCATCTCTGAGCGATACAATCTCAGCTTGCATCATAAAGGCTGCATCCAGATACTTGCTATAAGTCACCAAACCTTGAATGGAAGTGGCTTTCCTAATGTCTTCTGAATGCCCTTCAGTGCAGATGCCACAGCAACAGAGCTGGAAAGTGAGTTCTGGATAGCTGTGGAGATGGTGTGCAGTTCCTGTTGGCCTCTGAAACAAACACACATATGAAAATAAATACTAAAGAAGACACTACATGAAGGAATTTTTCACATAATTAAGCCATTACTCACTCATAGTCACTATCCCCCATCAAAAGCTGAGGCAGCCGCAAAATCAAGTTTTTGTGCACCCACTGCCAATGCAGAGAAAGCACACACACTCCACGAGTATCCGCAGACAGAGAGTTACACACAAGCCAGAATCGATCTCTCCACTGCAGCAGCTGCAGGATCTGGAGACACAATCACATTATTGTAAACCAGTATAGTTACAGTATGGCTACAAGAGGACATAAAGCACTCTTCTGACCTCAAACATGAGGTGGTCAGAGATGTACGGCTGGCCTGTCTGCACAGCCTGCAGGATGAACGAATCCCAAAGGTCGAAGAATGAGCGAAGGTGGACCAACACTGGATGAGGCAGGTGTCCTATGTCCACCGTCCCTATAAATACCAATTATATAATGTGTTTGGTTATGAGCAATGTAGGCTTTTTTAGTTTATATTGATAAATGCATTGATAAATGTCTCCTAATATCAAATGTGTATTTTAAAAGGCTATGAAAGTGTGTGTTTGTACCTTTGGAGAAGGAAGTGGCCAGTCTAAGGGCACTGTTATGGGGTGAGGTGTTTCCATCGCTGCTGTTAATAGCGGCTCTCTCTTCTCGGTCCATCAACAACATGATTCTGGTATAACATAACACATATTAGTTCACAGCACTTCCATTCAAAATTTTGGGCCCAGTTAGATTGATTACTTAACCTAGTGACAGTACAATGGTACAAATATTGTATTATATTATTATATTATATACTCCAAATAAGCTCATTACAGCTGAAACAAAACTCACAAATTGTTTTTAGCAAAGATATTTTCGTTTTTAACAAAGAAATTTTATCTTGAGTAGCAAATATTCATATTAGAATAATTTCTGAAGAGTCGTGTGACACTAAAGTGTAGAGTAATGGCTGGTTTATACTTCGGCGTGACACACCGCACCTGCCTTGCGTGCTGTCGTGCATTTATACTTCTGTGTGCTGTTTGTGTTGCTTTGCAATAACGCTAGCTGGCAGTGAGGTTTTTATGAGAAAACCTTCTGTGTCGAGTTTCTTCGCTGGTGCTTTGTTTTTTCTGAATGCTACCCTTTTGTAGAAGTAGCTCAAACTCGCTCATTTTGAGGCGGGAACCGGGAGATGTGCAACCACTTTAATTATAAGATATAACAAAACAAGACAAAAATTTCCATCTGGAGCACCTCCACAGGACTCGACACTTGTAAACACTCGCTCCAACGGGTTTGCATGGCTCTCTGTCCCACCCACACTCTTCAGCGCTACCAAGCCGACCAATCACAGAGCTTGCGCTACGCATCATTGCAACATGTAGTTACACTTTTTAAAAGGTGCGCTCCGCATCGGCGAAGGCCACGACGAGGGCTATGCGTCCACGCGCAGGCTGCTCCGGAGCATACAGGTGCGCTTGACACAGAAATATAAATCAGCCTTAACGATGCTGAAAATGATTTTTATTCCATCACAAGAATCAACCCAACCCCAAACTTAGCAGTATTGTTTAATTTGTACAGCAAATATATGCACGCAGAATAAGAAATGACCTGTTTGCAACAGCATTGAGTGCTTCCATAAACTCCATGTATCTCTCCTCATCCTCAAAGTTGCAGGTGTTGGCAAGGATGTCCAAGTACTGCTTATTCCAACGCATATCTACCAGAATCCTGTAATCGTCTGATAAAGAAAAAAGTTGAATGGGTGGTAATCTCACAAACCAACAGGTTTAGTCATTAATAATGTGATAATGTACATTGTTTAAAGTACTATTATCTTATTATCACAGATAACAGCAACAACAAAAAACACTTTTTATGCTTGTTACATAAGATCATGCACATAAAATGTAAAGAAAATTTAAACTTTATCTTTAAAATGTATATTTAAGTGTGTTAAGAGTTTGCAAAAGTACCTGTGCTGTGTGGCTGCAAGAGCTCTGCTAGACATTTGCCTTTCCCGATGAGTTTGCTGCTGAATATAGCCTTCAGCGCTGTGCATCCTGCCTCCAACAGCATTAAAGCTGTATCTGCAAGAACAAGTAAGATCTCAGGACTTGGATAGTCAAGCAGTCGAGTAGTGTGACTACATAAGTAATACCAAATACATTAACAAGGCAGTTTTTTCCCCTATCCAGCCTACCTGGTGCATGTTTGTACGTTTTGGTAAGGTGAGAAATCCAGCTGGTTCTGAGGACCCAGTCACTGTGAGAAGCTCTTTCTGTCAGTAATTTAACTGCAGTCGGGAGAAGCAACAGGGCATTCTCAGCCCCTCCATCCACTCCTCCACCTCCAGAAAATTGCAGCCCGTCCAGTACAGCACCGCTCTGCATAGCCCTTTGTAGGTCTACCAGACTCAGTGGACGGTTCCTAAATCAATAAAAAAAGCCTGTAATTAAACACTGAACAAGTAAAACAACAAATAAATATCTATGCAGAAAATATAAACTAAATTGAAGCTAGGAGGAAAAAAAAACCTCTACAAATCCATTTTAAAAACCATAAAAAAATTAAATGCAAGTAAAAATAAAGAAATGGCAATTGCTCGTATCATTGTTCTTACATGAGTACATATATTAGGATAAACTCATGAAAGGCACAGCATGTCATTTTCGCTACTAGAGGGAGTTTATTCACAACAAATAAAAGTGTTTTGCTGCAGATGAGTGTGGAATCATAGCAGTTGTAGTTTTATTTACATAATAAGAAACTGCAGAAATCATGTTCATGGATGAGCTAAAGCTTAAAAAAATGCATTATCATGGTAGTATCAGGCAACTTTGAATGTTAGACAAGCTAGAAGTGGCTCAAAAGCAGTGAAGCTTTCATTATGGCACAATCGACCACTTCCAGTTCCTCCATTTACGAACATCTAAATACATTTTAATGTTCTGTTATTACGCTGCTCTGTGCAGTCTAATAAACACTCAAAATATTAAAGCATCTTCTGTGTTTTCCTGTTTCTATAAAACCGAACCGAAAAGTGAAGGTGTATGACATCATTAAAATGGCCATAAAGCATATGGTCTGTCTTGCTAGTTAAAATTCTTTGAAATATTTGGGATGATACAAGTACATAAGTCAGCAAAATATATAACACTGTTGTAGTTGTAATAAAATCACTGTTGTAATTTAAAAAAACTAAATTCTACATATTCTTCTGAAGTAACCAATGTGACTTCATATAGCATATTTATTGTATATGGCCATACACCCAAAGCCCTTCACAATCATGACAGCCACAGGACAATGGCGTCAGTGCGCTCAACACACACCAGCTATAGGTGGAGTGCAGAGACAGTGATAGAGCCAATGGTGGATGGGGATTATTGGGAGGTCTTGATCATAAGGGCCGATGGAGGGAATTTGGCCAGGACACCAGGGTTACACCCCTTACTCTTTACAAGAAGTGCCATTGGATTTTTAATGACCACAGAGAGTCAGGACCTCGGTTTAATGTCTCACCTGAAAGATGGACTGAAACATAACAAAGTGGCAATAATGACATGAAAAATAATACAGTGCAGTTCTGACCTTTTTCCAAACAAGCTGAGAGTGTTAAGGCAGTACAGGAGGACCTGACCATCTCTCTGAACACTGGAGAAACACGAGTCCTCCGTGCACATGAGTGCTGAAGGGATGTGGTCTGGCCAAACGCCTGCACACAGCAGCCCACTGCCCCAGTCCTCACAGTCCAGCACTGCCAACTGCCTCTCTATGACTTCCTGTGCCAGCTGAGAGAGGAAGAGCAAGGTGGGCTTGATCAGGCATAATTGATTGGATTAGGGCATCATTTATCTTGTTGGCGTTTATAAAAAATGACAGCGAACCTGCTGGTTTGTGATGGTGCGCTGGCAGAAAGCATAAGCCTCTCCACAGGCCTGCAGAAGAGCACTCTGCAGATCCACTCCTCTCTGTAGCTGACCAGATAACAGTGATGCAGCATGAAGAAGAGAGGACATGGAGGATGCAGGAGAGTCTAGAAGATGGTAAATATAGAATATCCAGTTAAACATCTTTAAAACTTTTATGATTTTCTTTCTTCTGTTTAACACAAAACAAGATGATCTGAAGAATGTTGGAAAAACCAGCCACTGACATCCACAGTAGGAACAAAAAATACTATGAAAGCCCATGTCTATTTTTTCCACATTTCTTAGGATATCTTGCTTTGCGTTTAACAGAAGAAAAACACTAAAACAGGTTTGGAACAATTTGAGGATGGGTAAATGATGGCAGAATTTTCATTTTTGGGTGAACTATCCCTTTAAATTTTGTCTGTTTACTTAAATATAGTATATCTATTCATCCAGCCATCCATTCATCCACCAGGCTAGGCTTTAAAAAAATTGTTTAGTCTGATGTACTAAAAAGTAGCAAAAAGAGAAGGTAAAACTATAAAGACATACAGTATTAAACAAAATCCATAAGAAAATACAGTAAAGACACAACATCAAGATTAGAATTTTGCTCCCATCATAGACTCACCCCATATGGTCTTCTTGATTTCTGAATGAATGGAGATGAGCAGGTCACACACACAGTCTCCTGTTACGCCCAGGGTGTGTAAAACCATCTTCAGATCCAGAGTATCCCAGCAAACGCCTTCATGCTCGCCAGGGATGTAGATCTCAACACCACGGTTCCTCATGGCTCGGGAGATTTCCCCATGTGTGGGATCCATTGTGAGGAACAACCTGAAACACAAAGGTAAACCAGAATTGAGCAAAAGTTTTTCTGATCCATACTATGACATGCTGAATTGAGGTTTGAAACTGTTAAGTGAGAAACAGTGTCAGTTCAGGCTGTGATTGTACCTGAAGTTAGGGTGTGGGGTGATGGTGGGTGTCGTTCCATCAATAATCCCTCGTTCATTAATGGTTAAAGACCCACCAGGCTCCAAAAGAGCATTGAGTCGATCCATCACTGAAGGGCTGAAACATAAACAGTTCATTCAGGGATTTGTTTACAGCTGGCATTAAAGGTAAGGTTCACCCACATTTTAAAATGTTGTCATAATTGAGTCAACCTTCACTATTCACAAACATGTTTGAGTTTCTTTTCTTTTTTTTTTGAACACAAAATATTTAGTTTGAAGAAAATGTTGGAAACCTGCAACCATTGACTTCCATAGTATTATTTCCCTTCTATGTAAGTCAATAATTATAGCTTGCCACAATTAACAAAAATAGGAAAATCATAAAGATTTGAAACCACTTGAGGGTAAATAAATGCTGAGAAACTGTTCATTTTTGGATGAACTATCCCTTCAAGACGCATTTTCATCAGATCACAAATGGTCAATAAAAAAATACAGCATAACTGGGCTCAGAAAAGCTCAAAAAAGTTAACGCTTGTTCACTTTCCATTACTTTTAGAGGTAGTTGTAAATGCTTTGTTTTCATAGTGTAAACACTAATGTTATCAAATATATTGACCCTAAATACAAAATCGTTGCCATCAACATTTTTGTTTATTCGCTTGCTTTCCCAGACAATTGTAAGCCATGTAATAGGAGTTTTAAGTAATATGTTTAATAACAACAGATGGCTACATGTCAGTCACTGAATCATTTACTAAACTGATTAAAAAACACAGACTTCACTGAAACGAAGTCAAAAAATGTTTTTAAATAAAACCACTGGTCCATACATTTATCAACAAACTAAGAGGCTCCACAAAAAGCATACTCAGAAACATCTGACCTGCAGAAGTTGACATTGTCCATGAGCAACCAGTCTCCAGCCTGTAGCGCCTGAACTAACGTCCCATCCAACCACTCAAAGCCACCATGAGTCCAGCCGTCCTGCATCTGAGCCAAACGCTCCTTCAGTAGAGTGAAGTCCATCTGCAGCTTTGACATATCTGCACAACAGGAATTATGACACTTAAATGTCATGATTTTAATAAAAAACAAGGGTTTCTTTTTTTAATGAATCAAATTTATTTCATTCTAATTTTAAATAATACTTTTTAATATTTTTATATTTTAAATAAATAAATACATTTGTAATTATTTGTAAAATTGTTAGGTCAATTTTCCTGTTGACAATTCATTCATTTTATTTTCGGCTTAGTCCCTTTATTAATCAGGAGTCGCCACAGCGGAATGAACCGCCAACTTATCCAGCATATGTTTTACACAGCGGATACCCTTTCAGCAGCAAGCCAACACTGGGAAACCCCCATACACTCTCATTTACACACATACACTATCGCCCATTTAGCTTATTCAATTCACTTTAAGTGCAGTGGGGCAAACCAAAGCTGTTGACAATTCAACTAAAACAAAAAAAGTCACAGAAAACTATTTCAACTTGCAAGGCATATACAGACCATATTATGAGTGTGGAGTCCTGACCTGTGAAGACCTTGAGTTTAGTGTTGAGTTTGTGCAGCAGAACAATGATGACCTCCAGTTTGTTTAAAGCCTCAAATGTGAGCTGGCCCTCAGTGGTGTCCAGACCCTCTTCTCTTAGCCAGCGGCGGAAAGTGCTCCACGTGCTCAAAAGAAACTCAGTGTCCTGCACTGCTCCATCCAATGACATCAGTCCACGCCTGGTCACCATTGCAACCACATAATCCATGCTTTCCAAAACCTGCTGCCAGGGGCGTATGATGTCCACCTAAAAAAGAAAGATTATAATAATAATGTTAATAGCTGGCATGTAAAATATAGTGATGCTCCGATTGATCGGCCACCGATCACGATCGGCCGATATTGGCAAAAAATAGCTTGATTGGCTAAGCCCAAAAGCGCCGATCAAAAAAGCCGATCACTTGATGTAAATTACTCGCACGACTTTTCAAACGTGCATGCAAGGTGCACAGGTAAAAAACAGCAGAGCGGAGCTTACCATTGGCAACATGAGTTCGTCTTTTTCAAAGTGTCCAATAAAGACGTAAAGTTAGCCATTTGCAATGTATGTCGTGATGAAATCCCTCAAGCAAGCAACGGCATTTTAACAGCACTAACATGATTAGGCATCTTAGAACACGCCACACAACTAAATAAGCCACGTACGAGAATCCCTCAACCAGCCGACTGTGAGTGATGCATTTAAATGACGTGAACCATACAGCAGGGATAGTACGAGTTGGAAAGACATCGCGTTCAGAATTATGGAATTAATTTGCCTCTACGAACAACCTGTGATATATGGAGTGCAGACGCCTGTCCCCAATGTGTGTGCGTGTGTGTGGCACACTCTCCAGCTTGCTGTGCATGTATGGCAAGCTGTTTTTACATTTAATCTATAACCCGTTCTAGTATCAATTTTCATGTTACTTGTGCTTATTTTTTAGATACTAGTATCTTTTCCATTAAATAATTAATTATTAGATACTAGTGCTTTTTAAATGCTTATTCATTAGATACTAGTGCTTTTTAAAAGTATACTAGTGCTTACTCATTAGACACTAGTTTATTTTATTAGATACTAGTAGTTATTCATTAGATAGTACTTATTAAATAGATACTAGTTTTTATTTATTAGATACTAGTACGTATTTTAATAGTGATTCTGTTGTTACTAGTAACAAATTTTTATTTTTTTTCATTGATTTCTATGGGATCTGTCATTGAGATTTCAAGTGTTCAGTTTTGACTAGTGTGTATTCCAACTGGGACTAGTACATTTATGCACTGCTAGTTAATCATTAAGTACTGGTACTTATTAATTAGATACTAGTACTTATTCATTAGGTACTAGTACGTAATAGTTACATACTAGTATTTATTTAATGTACTAGTACTCCTTTATTATATACTAGTTCATCTGGTTGTTCCTCCTGGTTTCTCTGCCTTGTTATTTATAAAGGACGGAATTGGCTTACAGTAGCTTACTACATTATTTTATTTTTTGGATCTGATGCAGTTGGTTCCTCAACTACATCAGACGTTTATAATAATAACTGACAAAAACACTTGCCATATTGTCCTTTGTGGCATTTGCCAGTTTTGGTGTAATAAGTTTAACATTTTGCTGCCAATAATAAAATGTAATCAGTGTATTAAGAGGCTAAATCCCACTAAGCTGATCAGATGTGTGTTGGTCTGCCTGACCCCTCTTTGTTTGGAATAATTTAAAGTTACTCTGCCTTATTTGGGAAAGATAG
This sequence comes from Danio tinwini, assembly GCA_903798205.1. NCBI lineage: Eukaryota > Metazoa > Chordata > Actinopteri > Cypriniformes > Danionidae > Danio > Danio tinwini. The sequence goes on from CAIGQZ010035027.1 coordinate 6,670,554, forward strand.
CACACTTTGACTCATTGACTTTTTTGAATGGCCATTCCCCTGCCATTCTGTGATCGGCAGTGATCGGCAATCGGCAGATCATGATTTTGGTGATCTGTAATTGGTGATCGGCCCCAAAAATGCTGATCGGAGCATCTCTAGTAAAATACTTGATTAATTTTAGAGGATTACTGCATTTTTGGGGTTTTACACTTAACTCAATTACAGTACAAACTGACAACTTGTACTTTAGCACATTTCTGAAGAACTTTTACCTTTTATTCCACACAATTATATATTTATATATATATAGTAAACATGCAAAGAATCAAGAACCAATGATGTGTGTTTTTGGAAGAAGAGTTAATAGGCCTTCATTAAATGAAGCAATAATAATATTTTTACACAAACCCATACCTAATAGATCTAGTAATTTCAGGTAATAGATGTTTTTTTTACTTTGCCATTGTATATATTTTTTGTTTTCCCACTTAAACTAAACCTTTGCATGTCTGTCTAACAAATTACACAATTAATTAATTCACTCATTTATTCATTAATTTTCTTTTGGCTTAGTCCCTTATTTATCAGGGGACGTCACAGCGGAATGAACCGCCAACTATTCCAGCATATGTTTTTTTACGAAGCAGATGCCTTTCCAGCCGCAACCCAGTACTGGGAAACATGCACTCTGGCATTCACACACGCACTCATACACTA
>CAIGQZ010035027.1:6671652-6721816 GCA_903798205.1 Danio tinwini
TATATATATATATAACTATATAAAATAAGAAAAAAATTTAAATACTATTTATTATTGTACTATATAATATTGCGTGCCAGTATAAAAAAGAGAGATTATGTATATATCCAATGTTTTCAAAAAACAATGAACATTAAGAAAGTTTATTATTTGATAATCTAATAGTAATAATAAACTTCTGACCAACCTGCAGGTTGAGTGGCGTGATATGGAACTGCCTGGAGCCCATGTAAGGTTCGAAGTCTTCTCCAAACACTTTCCTGAACACTGCTAACACCTGTGGATAGAACAAATATTATACATCAACAGACATATATTCATATCTCCTAATAAATAGTGATAAATAACATTTAAATGATCATGATTACCTGAGCCTTGTCTGCTTCAGTCCTCATGCGATCTGCATACACCAGTCCAACATGTTGTCCGGGGTTGAAGAAGCCTGGTGATTGGTCAGTCTGCATAAGCTGACACCAGCGGAACAGGTCACGGAGATTAAACTCCCATGGTCCTCCTCTTTGTCCCCACTTCCTGTCAACCATTACTTCTTGGACAAGCTTAGGAAACAAGAAAATCTAAGTTTTCCAAAGATACATGGAAACAACAGATGCATCTTTAAAGGTTCAAGAAACCCTCAAGTACTTTTAAGATTTTAACAGAATTGTGTGTGTTGAGCCTCAATTAAGACAACGTTAGCACCTGTTATCTTTAATGGTGGATAAAACTAGATAATTTTGTCCGTTTGAACTTTTTTACTTTTTTAAACAAGTTTTTGAACTTTTTATCAGTTGAGTTTGTTATCAGACACATTGCCTATATCGTGCTGATGTGTTCGCCTATGTTTAAAATATCCAAATTACCGGCAGGCTTAATGGTAGAAATAGATAGGGAGACCAGCTGTACTGCTATTCATTGTGTCTGCATCCAGACCCAGGTCTGATTGTTTTATTCTGATTTTGTGAGCCAACTGACAGTAGTTTGCCCCCCTCTCTTTCCCATGCTTTTGCACTCCTCCCTCTGCTCACAGCGCTCCACACCCACCATGTAGCAGTTTTTTGTAATTCTGAAGTAGACTTGAACTGAAAGGGAGGGGTTATGAAAATTGCTATCACCATATTTCTCCACTGACTGCATAAAGAACTGAAAAAATTGTATTAAATTGTTCTAAAATGTAATGCTTAAAAAGCAAATGAGGCATTGTGATAGAAAGTGCATACATTAGCATACATTTCTGGCAAAAAATGAGGAAATACAGTTTAACATTTATTTAATTTTAGAACTATGCATGAAAACTTTGACTCCAGAATAAAGATACACTGTAAAACCCAACAGTCAAGTTTATCAAATGAAATGAGTGTAGTTAACTCAACATTTACTGAAAGTTAATTCTTCTAATTTATAAAGAGTTTCGAACTCAGTGCTGAAAGTAATGAGTTAAATACCTCATTACTTCATCTTTAATGGAGTAAGTTCACAGTACTCATATTGATTAGTTTTTTTTACTTAAATGCTTTGTAGCAATCGGTTTCCTCAAACAGTTTAAGTTGTCTTAACTTAGAGTTTTACAGTACTCAGTTGATTTGAGTTCTCTTCATTTATTGGGTTTTACTGTGCTCAAATTGCTTCTTTTACTCAATTGGATGAAGTTCACAGTACTCATTTGGATTAGTTTTTGAACTTAAATGGTTTGTTGCAATCGGTTTCCTCAAATGGTTTGAGTTACCTTAACTTATTGGGTTTTACAGTGTATGAATAAATCTATAAAGTTTGGTGCAATTGCTTCTGAAGTGAAAATATATTTGGACAAAAAAAACAAACAAGTAAACACTCTTTAAAAATATGTATTGTAATTGAAATGTAAAGATACAAATTGATCATTTGCAAGAAAGAAAGAAAGCAAGCGTGTATTTGGATGTTTTCTTTTCAATCACAAGACCCAAAAATGTCCAAAATCTCAAATGTGACAGGTGCATAAAAAGGTGTTTTTGATTATGTCTTGCCTTAAAAGAGCAAAACAAAAATACTTACCCGGTTGCTAAACTGGACCATTTTTGAGATGATTGCATTGTCGATATTAGGAAAGATGGAGTCACCAATGAACTGCATGTCTTCATTGGTTAGAGCATCCACATAAACCTGAGAAAAATACAGAATGCAGATCCATGCATGTTGGTCTCTTTTTGTATATTGTTCTCTAAGACAGAAGAGAAAACATATCAATGACAAAAAAGTTACCTGAGTGAATCTGTTAAGAAAGGACTTGGGAAGGCCTTTGCGTCCTCCTCCCTGTGTGAAAGGATTTTGGCAGCCAAAGATCTTGGTCTTCTCTTGCTGAACGTGGAAGCGCATGCCCAGCTCAGGGATATAGATCTCAGCACGATGGTCAAAGCAAGCATTAAGACCTTCCAGCACTGACTGAGAGGCCAGATTCAGCTAAAGAGTGAGAGGGAATGGGATTAGCCAATACTCTTCTACCAAATAAGCTAATTCTGACTAAAAACACTGAAGAGTCTGTTGCATATAGTGATAAACATTAATTCAAAACTTTTTCTGTACCTCATCAAGGACAATCCAATGTCCAGCCTTCAGTCCAGCAAGTAGAGGACCATCACGCCATGCAAACTCTCCTCCTTTCCCACCTTCTACTGGCAGATCGGTCCCAAAAAGATCGGTCACATCCTGTCCAGAAAGAATACAGCATGATTAACACACTAATGAAATGCATACACTAGTTAAACACTACTGATTTGCGAAATGTAATCTCAAATTTATGAGACATCTACAGAAGTCAATGTATATGTCAACATTGGTGTTCGACAGCTCATTTCTTTGACATACGGTTTGTTCGGAAAGGTTGATCCTGACAAGATGGTTCCCAGAAGCCTTGGCAAGGGCAGCAACCAGGCTAGTTTTGCCCACTCCAGGTGAGCCCTCGAGCAATATGGGTCTCTGAAGCTTCAGTGCCCGCAGAATCCTCTGAGCATTCACTGCAGTGGTGCCCGCACTTAGAGCATAGTCTGACAAACTCCTGCTTTCACTCTCAGTACCTTGAGTACATTAAGGATTAGAAGATTTCAAATGAGTTACACTTTTTTTAAACAGTCAATTTTGATGACTTTAAGTAGATTATTAATCCTATCTGTAATTTCTCACCAGCAGTGATATAGAAGGGGTCTATGCCAAAAAACCCTTCACCCCACTGAGGCTCTCTGGGGACGCTGGTGTTGTAGACTTTGAGTGCTTCCTGCATCTCCTCATCCAGATCTGTAATTCTGCTCAGTCTCTTCTCCAGGTATTCCAGACTCAACTTGCGTGCCACCAGGGCATTCTCTGCTGCTGACACTGTGGTTCCTGGTACCAACAACAAGAAAGAAAAAAAAAAATCAGCCCATAAAGAAGATTTAGGTTTTTCTCAATAGTATAGAAATAATAAAGGAGGAAATAATAGATCTGAACGCTGTGCCATTCAAATGTTTGAGGTCAGTAAGATTGCCTTCTTAAAATAAATTAAACTATTAAATTTCTTAAAAGAAATTAAGACTCCTATTAAAAAAAACATAAAATTAATTAAGTAACAGTAAAAATATTTATATTTCAAGCATATGTTTGTAACTTTATATTTATTAAAAAATCCTATGAAAAAATGAACGATTGTTATCACAAAATAATTAAGAAGATCAACAGTTTTCAGAATTTTATGATACTACAAAATATTTCTTGAGCACTAAATTAAATATTTTACTAATTTCCGAAAGGTAGTGTAACACTGAAGACTAAAACAATGATGCTGAATATTCAGGTTTCCCATTACCACAACAAGTTACATATAAATATATAGATGGAATATAGAAAACGGTTATTTTAGATTGTATTATTACATCACAACATTATTAATTTTTACTAATTAAATTGATAAAACAAATTTCTTACTGATCCCAAGATTTTAAACAGTGGTGCAACACGGCCTTTATTTAATTCCATAAATACGTTCACTAGCGTTAATATAAGGGGTGTAAAAATTAATTGTTTCTTCGGTGCACTGCGATGCAGACGCAGACAATTTCGATATCGGTTCAGTAATAGATCCTAACCAATTATTATGTACTGACGTCATTTATATGCGCTATATTGCGGTAGCTTACTATGGCAAGGGAGGCGAGCACGAGTAATTAAAACTGTGCACAATTCACTGCGTGTGTGTTTGCTGAACAGTCTTTCACTGACCCTGAAGTTACAGCAGAAGCCCTGTTTCACTGTAATGGAGAAACACGAGCACGTGTCTGCAGAGCGAGTTTTCTCCTTTGCGTCTATCATGGATGAGCTGTGATCGCGGCTGCTGTTTATCAGTGTCACTCATCGATGAACAGTGCCAGACCGTTAAAGCCAATCGCAGCCCTTTCTGTTGAGCGCGTGACCAATCATAGGGGTGTAAGAACTCGCTCGACAACGCTTAGAAAGTGAGCGGGATATTCACCTTTGTTTATTTGCTATAAATGCTCATGTTGTTCTGTGCAAGTACTTGAGTTTTTAAAGGTACAGTTCAGATATCTGACTGCTTGTATTAAAGGACAAATTTGTATTACAAATAACATGTGCTGTGAAGTAAAATATAAAATTGTGTATGGAAAGCATCGTCAATGCACCGTGATATCGATTTGAACTGAATCGATGGCATGATAATCGTAACTGAACCATGAGACCAGTGTAGGTTCACACCTCTAGTCGATATGTACCACACAAAGGCAGCATAAAACCTATTCTCTCACCTGAACCGATTCCATCCACATACACAAGGCATGCAGCATGAATAAAGGCTGTTACGGTGTCCAGCTTTAGGTCCCAATCCGGCTCCTCCTCTTCCAGCTCCCCCATGGTCATAAAGCCATCCTCGTCGCGCTCACAAACCGTGTTCATGAAATTCACCCATGACAGAATGTCTCGCACACTTAAAATACAGCGCCGACCAAACTCCTGATTGGTCAGCCAGTCGATGAAGTCCAGCATGAGCTCTGCTATGTCTTTACCTGAGATGAAAAGAGAAGCAATGATATGAGACTAGAATAGTACAGGTAAACAATAATCAGCCAATCAGATTACAGTATTCCAGTTCACCTTGATGGTCATGCTGGTCTAGAGATAGCCCAGGCCGCAGGTTATGTTGGATGATCTGTATTAGATCATTGCGACTGTTGCTCTGGGGGCACCAGATCTCTGTGAACCTGTTCCTGAGTGCTGGAGACAGCTGTACATATGCAAACACATCAGTGCCACTGGTTATTCCATGCAAACGCTAATATACTAATTATTAGAGAATTTAACAATTTGGCCATTCTACAACCTCAATATTTTTGTTTTGCAATGTACTGACCTCTTTCTTTCCAAAATCACCTCCAGGGTTCATGGTAGCGACAAGCCGGAACTTGTTCCCTGCAATGATGAGCTCAACCTCTTCATCTCCACTGCCTTTCTCTGCCAGCACCAAAGATTTTTCAGGCTCCAACACACTGCAAAGAGGCAGATTTACTGATTTACTGAGGCAGAGTTTGTGTTTGTGGTGGCACTTTGGTTGATTTAGACTCATCATGAATAAATAAATATAATGCCAACCAGTCATATGAGACTAATGAGTCTTAATTAGTGATTGACTGAAAAAACATATAAATATATAAAAATAATTGTCACATTTGATTGTGTAATATTACCTAACTTTATCTAAAAATATAACAAATCTAAAATACAAGGATTAAATATATTTACAGATAACATTTATATTTATAGATAATATTTAATGTATTAACCTATGATTACAGTCATTCTACTTCATAATTTGCTTAATTATACCTATTTGTTTTTCCCTCTCAAAACATGTTTTTACTATTATTATTTTTTTTTGGCCACGTGAGTGCCAACTCACATACCTTTAAAACAACAATTACGATATTTATAAATTTTTGTTTATTATGTTGCAATGTTGTCATGCCATCTTGGTTGATTATACAAAGAGACAAAGTAAAACAAGGTTTTTTTAACTTTCTTAAAGAGATTAGGAAAGGGTTTTAAAATGTAATCATGACAGTGCAGTGCGAGTGTAAATTCACACCTGTTGAGTCTCTCCAGCACTGAGTCATCTGCCAGTGAGATTTCATCCATCAGAAACACTCCGTCCTGCTTCATCGCCAGGATCAGCGGCCCATCGTGCCATTCAAAAAGACGACCATCCTCCGCATCAGTCTGACAAACATTCAAATCATATGAAATTAAATACAGTATTTATTAAACAAGTAAGCTAACAATAATCAGAATCTTATGCTAAAAAAGACAAAATTTTATACTAAACAATCTGAATGCTACCTGTTGTGTTCCTGTGTGACGAACTGGACGAAGGCCACCCAGAAAGTCTGATGTCTCCATATGCAAGTGGCAGTTCAGGGAGAAGAATTTTTGTCCAGCAAGTGCAGCAAACAGCTGACAGATGGTGGTCTTACCACACCTGGAGGTGCACCGAGAGTCATGTAAACCCAATGAACTTCAGTTATCTTATTAATTATTATAGTAATAAATCATGCTTTTAACTGACATTTTTATTCCTGTGCTGGCATATTTTATTGAAAAACATGCTAAAATATTGTATTGCTAAATGGCAGGTGGTATTAGATTAGTGGTTCTCAATAGAACCGCACCATTGCTTGTATTACTCTGCACCAGTCTCAGATGAGCACACAGTTTAACTTATTTGAGTGCATTTTAGTTTTTAGGCTGTAATTTTCATTAAGCCATGCTATACAGCAGTGTTTCTCAACCATTTTCCTGGAGGATCACCAACACTGCATGCTTTCGATGTTTCCATTGTCACGCCCTTTACAGGTCTTTCAGTCTCTGCTAATGATCTGAATCAGGTGTGTTTGGAAAATGGAAATGTGCAGAACTGGTGGTCCTCCAGGAATGTGGTTGAGAAACACTGCAATACAGTATATGAAATATTGTGCGTGTTTTAGATAATAATAATAATTAGAATTAACATTAATATAGTACTTTTCTGGGCACTCAAAGAGCTTAAAATATTGGAGGGGGGTGGGGGGGGGGCACTCTTCAAACACCACCAAATCTATAAAATCAAGCATTTTAAAATATGCCTTTTAGTTTTGTTTTTTTCTTGAATTCCCCTTAGAAATTTACCAGGGTTGAGCACCACTTTGTTAAACGAGGACACAAATGTAATTATTTGTCTTTGTTGTATTTATTTGTAGTATATTTTAGTTGGACCTATACCATAAGACACAAAATCCTCATTTCAGTTTCATTCAAATTAATTAAAATAAACATGAGAGCACTGCTAATTTTTTTTTACAAAACAACCACCTAGATGTGATTATAACACTAATTAGTGTTGGCCCGCAACCCTAGGGTTGCGGGCCAAAGTTGGTCTTTGGTAACCTTTGATTTGGCCCAAAATTTCCATCTGAGAAGAGAGGGAGAATTATGGGGATGGTTTAGATTGTCATTTTAAATTTAATGTAACCTTTTGTTTGTTGGTTTTATTGTTAAGCTACAAGAAAAAGCTAACTGAAATCAAATAATTCAATTTAAATAGTGTAAATTAACCAGATTTAGTTTCAAATGTACATACTGTCACCTGACGGGTAGAGGACTTTGGAGAGCAAATCAAGTCAAAGTCAGATTCTGCTTGACTAGTGTCTTCAGCCTTGAACTCCACGGTGTTATAAATGTGATTAAGTTTTTAAATCGCAAAAGTTTATAATTAAAAAAATGATACTGCATTAGTTAATACGATTCAAAGTAATGTTTTTATTTGTTTTTTAACATTATGAAATGAATTGAGAAATGACCCATGGCATTTTCCATAAAAAATAGTTGAGAATATTTATCTTTGGCCCGCAGCTAGCAATGATATTTGGTTCTTGGCCCTTCATATGAAAAAGTTAGGGCATCGCTGCTTTAGATTAATTTCCAATCATCTATTTCAAAACATTAACAGGTCAGATATAGTTACATTCAGGTTCAATAAGGGACCGTGTCACAGCTTACCCCGTGTCCCCAACAAGCAGGACAGACTCTCCAAAACGAAGTGCTCGTCCCACTAGCACAGCCAGTCTCCTCATGCCCTGCGTCCACACCACATGACCGAACTCCTCAGGGACACCCGCAATACTGTCCACAAATGGGCCTGCCAAGAGCCAAGCCATCAATATAACAAACTGAGCCAGCTAAAACAATCAATCTGCCCATTAGTTATACAGTGAGCTAATCATACAGATCTTTAGCTTAGTATCAGAATCAATAATTCAGCACTTCACAGAAAAAGCATATGCTGTCTTAAATCATCTGAAAGTATGGAAAAGAGCATCACAGGATATAATCGATAAACCTTTACTCAATGACTTTTATAATAGAACAGGCTGGAAGTTGATGGTTTATCATTAAGACACTGTGCTGTGCTCCTGGTGTTTGTTTATTTGATAATGCAGTGGAACAGCTAACAAGACCAGCATTCAACATTCCTAATTGAAAGTCATCGACCTGATGTCAGAATGCAGCAGCGTTCATGTGTTTGTGCTTGAAAACTCACTGAACTGAGAGGTGACCTGGCCTTCAGAGAAAAGAGCATCTGGGTTCACTGTCTTTTTGAAATGCTTCTCCAGAATGTTTTGGATGGTCACAGATTCCTCTGGCTTCCTGACGCGGCCGGCCAGCAGCATGTATCCTGAAAAAGTGAACACAGGGATTATTAAATAATGAAGGACTATAGTTAATAATGTATATAATTATTACATGTATAGAATGTTTATTTATTTTTTATTCAACAAGCATACATTAAATCCTACATTATTACTTTGCTACCAAAGATTTATATTCCAAAGCAGCAGTCCTTCTATTCATAAAAAAAATTAAATTAAACCACATTTAATCACACAATTTTTTCCTATTAAGAATAATAAGCACCGATCTGTCAGAATCATTCATTCTTACCGGCATGGACTGATAAAACTTATTATGTTTGGAGGGAAAAGAGTTTTTTTTTTCAAGGATCTTTATGTCAAGGGGCGTTTTGCTCCCTTCAGTCAATTAAGGGTAAAATTTGATCTCTCTCATACACATTTTTTCCGTTATTTGCAAATCAGGCATTTTGTGAAGTGTAAAATTCCTAAATTCGAACTCTGTGGCTTCTCACAAAACACATCTTCTCTCCCTCAAACAATGCAAGAGTCTTTAAAACAAGCCATGGTGGTGGCTAAAAGACTAGTGCTTAATAATTGGAAATCACCTTTACCCCCTTGATTCCAGAACTGGATTTCTGATATGTTATCTGTTATTCAGATGGGGGATTAGCTCTATAAAAAACCTTTTGGCTACCTGGGGTCAATTTCTTGATTTATTTGACAAATCTATATCCCAAGAGCTGTTTTGTGACTATAATGTGTTTTTTTGTCTCTTTTCTTTTTTTGTTTTCTTTTATATTGTCTTTTGTTCTGTGTGTGTGTGTATATATATATATAAACAAAACCTTAAAATAAAGTAACTTAAATAATAATAATAAGAGAAAATTGCTAAATCAGCATATTAAAATGATTTAAAAAGCTGAATGCCGAAGGATAAAAGTAAAAATGCTGAATATTCAAATTTTACCAAGGAATTTAGAAAATGTTACTTATTTATTCTACTCTTCTTTTAAATAAACTTATTGCGCAACAAAAAAAATTTCAATATTACTGTTTAGTAACATAATAGAATAGTGTAAGATAGGGTTATTGTAGATAACTAAAATTAAAACCATAAATAAATTTTTATTACTTAAAAATAAATAATAACATTTCATAATATGAAATAATACGAAAAACATATGTTATTTTAGGTAGTTGCCTATTTTATTTGGAATATGAATATTCTACTCCACATCAGAGTCAAAAGTTTGACATCAGATGTTACCGTCATCAGCCAGATGCTGAAGCCAATCCCGTGTGGATTCACTCTGCTCCTCCAGCCTATAGCGTTCAGCCCAGCGAAACAGGTCTCTCAGAGTAATGTACCCATGTTTCCCAGCAAACACGCTGGATCCTCTACGTAAAGACTGGCACAAACACCAACAAATCATAAAACAGAACCACACACTTGAATCTTATTTGCTGATGCAACAAAATGAGCTGCACACCTGCAGGTCCTGCATGACCTTGATGAGTTTGGAGCAGTAGGAAGGAGGCAAACTACAGCGCTGATGGAGAATGTTTTCCAGCTCTGAACTGGGCAGCTCATTGAAATGCAGCTCCACAAAACGGTTTCTGAACGCTCGGGACAGAACCTACACAAAATTAAAGGCACTTGGGTTAAGTAATTTTCAGATATCATTAATGATGTCAATACTAGCACATCCAGTATCCACCTCCGCTTCTCTAAAAATGAATTAAACCCACTATTGTTTCATTGTACTAGAGGTCAAAAAGGCAAAACACACATACCTTTCTGCCCCCGTAGAGCCCAGGAGGATTCTGGGTGGCAAAGAGCATAAATCTGGGATGGGCTTTGACCACTTCCTGTGTCTCGGCAACGAAGAGCTCCCTGTTGTCATCCAGTAATCTATTCAGAGCCTCAAGAACATCAGTGGGGGCAAGGTTCAGTTCATCCAAAATGATCCAGTAACCTTTTCGCATAGCATCGATCAGCACGCCTTCAGGGGGAAATCATACATGTTGTTTACATGAAAACTTGACACAAATAGAAGGTCAATTCAACACTGAAATAGAGAGAGAGAGAGACAGACAAAGCAATGCTATATGACACTGCAGTGAATGTATATAATTCAGTAGCAAAATGCCATTATCTTTTTAAGTGGGGACCAGCTTGATTAAAAAATTTATAATTCTTAATCATCGAAAATGATTTCAAATACAACATAATATGCACACATTCACTCTTATTCTTAATAATAATTCTCTAAAATTAAATAAATCATGTTAATAATACTAAAATACCAATATAAAGTGGCAAAAACAGAATAAAAGAAGAGTAGTATGCACTACTGGACATGTTTGTCATAAAACATTGGGGATAATTTGTCTATTTGTAATTACTGAAAAGGTACCGATGTCTATGGGGATTATGGCCCAGCATTAATTGGATAGTTCGCCCAATATTACAGGGAGTGCAGAATTATTAGGCAAGTTGTATTTTTGAGGATTAATTTTATTATTGAACAATAACCATGTTCTCAATGAACCCAAAAAAACTCATTAATATCAAAGTTGAATATTTTTGGAAGTAGTTTTTACTTTGTTTTTAGTTTGAGCTATTTTAGGAGGATTTCTGTGTGTGCAGGTGACTATTACTGTGCATAATTATTAGGCAACTTAACAAAAAACAAATATATACTCATTTCAATGATTTATTTTCCCCAGAGAAACCAATATAACATCTCAACATTCACAAATATACATTTCTGACATTCAAAAACAAAACAAAAACAAATCAGTAACCAATATAGCCACCTTTCTTTGCAAGGGCACTCAAAAGCCTGCCATCCATGGATTCTGTCAGTGTTTTGATCTGTTCACCATCAACATTGCGTGCAGCAACAACCACAGCCTCCCAGACACTGTTCAGAGAGGTGTACTGTTTTCCCTCCTTGTAAATCTCACATTTGATGATGGACACAGGTTCTCTATGGGGTTCAGGTCAGGTGAACAAGGAGGCCATGTCATTAGTTTTTCTTGTTTTAGACCGTTTCTTGCGTGCTGAGTATTGCACACCTTGTGCTTTTGGGCACTCCAGTGATGTTGCAGCTCTGAAATATGGCAAAACTGGTGGCAAGTGGCATCTTGGCAGCTGCAGGCTTGACTTTTCTCAGTTCATGGGCAGTTATTTTGCGCCTTGGTTTTTCCACATGCTTCTTGCGACCCTGTTGACTATTTTGAATGAAAAGCTTGATTGTTCGATGATCACGCTTCAGAAGCTTGGCAATTTTAAGAGTGCTGCATCCCTCTGCAAGATATCTCACTATTTTTGACTTTTCGGAGCCTGTCAATGCCTTCTTTTGACCCATGAAAGGAAAGGAAGTTGCCTAATAATTATGCACACCTGATATAGGGTGTTGATGTCATTAGACCACACCCCTTCTCATTACAGAGATGCACATCACCTAATATGCTTAACTGGTAGTAGGCTTTCGAGCCTATACAGCTTGGAGTAAGACAACATGCATAAAGAGGATGATGTGGTCAAAATTCTCATTTGCCTAATAATTCTGCACTCCCTGTATACTCATTTACTCATCCTCAAGTGGTTACAAACCTTTATGAGTTTCTTTTTTTCTGTTTAACACAAAAGAAGGTATTTTAAAGAATGTTTGAAACTGGTAACCATTGACATCCATAGTAGAAATAACAAATACCACGAAAGTCAATGGTTACAGGTTTTCAACATTTTTCAAAATACTAGTTTAAAAACTAAAGTTTTGGGTGAACTATCCCTTTAGGATTGCTGGCAAGTTAGGGATCTTCAAATACATCAGTGTAAGAACCCATTAGTAAGAATATAGACTGAGCAGATATTTGAAAGTGTTGTATTTTGAATGTAACCTATAATAACATGCATTTAGGATCATATTCCTGTATTTACATATACATTTCTTTACATGATTCTTTTAAGATTCATATACTTATGCATTCCATCTTAATGTGCACACTAAAGGACTTGACACAAACTACATTGTAAAAGCGCTATAGAAATAAACACATATTGAATTGAACAAAAGGCTCTTTACCTTCTTTGAAGACAAGTTTGCCATGGTCATCAGAGGAGTAGCAGCCGATGTACTCCTGAATATCTGTGTGCTCATGATTATTAATTCGCACACACTGGTTTCCCGTGGAAGCTGCAAGCCATTTTATCAGACTGGTCTTTCCTACAGACGTTTCCCCTTGAAGGAGCACTGGATGGATGCTAATTATGTTACACAAAAGCAAAAGAAAAAATATAGCATAACATAAAAAGATAATTCCTAGAATGTAAGGAATAACTAATAAGGAACAAAAAAAAAAAAAAATGCAAGTTGCCTATATCTAATGAGAGAATTTTATCTCATTACATGTCACGTTATTTTTAAATATTATTTAAAATATTTAAATTATTTTAGAAATCCATGTTATGACTTTTAACATTGAAAGAAGCAGCTCATACTCATTTATTTGATCAAAAATACTGTAAAAACTGTAATATTGTGTATATTGTGTAATATTTGTTGTTATTCATTTTAAATATGATATAACAATTAGTTACAGTTAGTTAACTGTTTTTATTTTTTATTTTAACAGTTTATATATATATATATATATATATATATATATATATATTTAAATCAAATATTTATTTCTGTGTGATGGCACAGCAGACTTTAATGTCACATCCTTCAAAAAATCTAATCAGAGATTTGCTCATCATTATTACTGATGTTCAACTAATAATTTATTTATTTATTTAGTTTTTCAAAATCAATAATGCCATATATAACTGTCCCAGATAAATGGTACTAAAAACAGATAAACCAATCAGATGCTATCACCATCACAACCCAAAATAATGGAAAGCCAATGAAATCTTTTACAATGGTTACACCCTCCCACTACTGAACAGACAGACGATGCATATATACGTATTGACAGACGAATTGATCTACGGAACGTCACAGGGGACATATTCAGGGTGGGTTTTCCTACCCGGCGGCCACCACCCGTGCCAGATCTTTCAGGTTGAGCTTGACGGAGGGTGTGAGGATGTAACTGGGGTCCACAACGGGCTCCTTATCGCCCTGACTCAACCAGTACTCATCTATCTGAACACACACGCGGTCCTTTGGCTGAGGAATTGGCTAAAGAGAAAGGACAGGTTCATTTTTAAAAACTTTAAAAGCTAGTGTGCAGTCTATTCATTTAAACTAGCGTTAAGATGGATTAAAGCGTCTTACTGAAGCTCTGAATTGATTACCTGTCTAAGACATTTCACATTTCCTCCTAGTATGTACTGACACACCAGTTTCTGCACGATGGGGTGAGAGCTGCGATCCAGCTGAGTGAGAAAACTCAAGCAGAAACCCTGCAAAAGATAATCAACATCTCCATAAATATACATTTCTGCTTTAATTTTCATTTCACAGCACGCATCAATTATAAAAATAAACACTTGGTATTTGTCCAAAACTCAAACCAGTCAAGAGCCCTGATGAGCTATAGAAAGAATACTTCATAGAGCATTTAATAGAAGCTTTTAATACATTTGTTCACATTTAACTAACTATTGTTTGAATGCAAATTAGATAAATGAAAACACTTGGTCAACATGCGTCAGAAAGCTCATACTCTAGACCAGAAATTCACAAAGCATGAATCTGAAGGTTCAAATCTGTAATTTCAGGTCAAGTAAATTTTGGTTATAATAAAATTTATTTTTAATAGGGACACACAGTTATAAATCACCCATTTAAAAATACATTAATAACAAGTGCAAAAGTGGCACTTAAGTGATGCTTCATTTGTCAGCAATTACTATTGAAAAAACCCCCCCCAAAAAACAGGCAAGTAAAAAGTAACGGTGCAAAATACAGAGCAGTCTATAATGAGAAATGGCGTTGTCTTTTCACAACTCCAAATCATTACAAATCAAACAAGACCTGTTTTATGCTGGACCAGAGCAAACTGAACACATACAGTAGTCAACATTTGAAGTGGATCAAAAAAGCTTATGAAAATTGTCTTAAACTATTGAACACCATTTTCATCTTATTTTTTTTATCTATTTCTAGTGGATTTTTGATCCACATCAAATGTTGACAAGTGTACATCTCTGTTGAAAAAAAAATCATCAACTTTATCACCTTTTTTCTTCTGAAAACTGATATCCTCCCCTATACAAATGATTATTAAGGTGAAGCGTATCGCCTGATTGCTTAAGAGTCATATAGTGACTAATTGACAACAGTGTCACGCGTGAAATCTATCTTCGATTTAATTTCGAACCATCGGCAAAGAGGCATTAAAAAACTAACAAGATTACAAGTTTAACACAAATTTTTCAAAGTTGTAAATCCATACTTTTAATCCTTACACACAATTAGTGCTCGTACAATATTAAATGCTGGTGGCTGTATACCAAGGGTGTCCAAACTCAGCCCTGGAGGACCAGTGTCCTGCATAGTTTAGCTCCAACTTCCTTCAACACCCCTCCCTGGATGTTTCTAGTACACCTAGAAAGAGCTCGATAAGCTGGTTCAGGTGTGTTTATTGGGGTTGGAACTAAAACATGCAGGACACTGGGTTCCTCCAGGGCTAAGTTTGGACACCCCTGGTCTAGACTGAATTCTCTTCAATTCTGGAATTTGAGAAGACCTGGAAAGGCATTTTCTTGCATGGGTATTAATTTTGTTCAGCATGCTCAAAGACTGAAGAAAACAAGCCACCAATATATTAGATGGTCTGATGGTAAGTAAACTACTAGCAGATTATCTGTTTTGGGTAAATTCTGAACTTAATAAATAGCCAAGCTTTGATTGTGTGCATTTCACAATAGTGTGTACAATATGACCCATCGAGCAGTTGTCATTGAATCCTGTGTGACGTAAAGCACAATTTAGAAAACATGGTGCCAGTGAGTGATATCCAATCTACATCAGACAAGAACGATGTGTTGTGACGTGACATGACAAACTAGCTTCCATTATAATCAATCTAGCAGATAAGAGTGCCTCACACATTGCAGCAGAGACCGAATTATTCATAACGATGGAAGAGAGTGAAAGCTTATAGTAACGCTGTAAAAAAAATTAAACATCCATACACGCAATGTTTACACAAATATTTTTTTTGTTATGTAGAATACATTTTTACTGAATACATACAGACTCATAAGATTTTTACAAATCAGGCCTTAACTGTAAGGAGAACAGCTATATTACCTCATAGAGGGATCTTTGGATGTTGTAGCAGGGGTCAGAAGCCACAAACTTCAGAGCTCTGCATAAAGTACGCAAACTATAGTGTGGCTTGTGACCTGTACCATCCACTAGACGAGTGTTAGCCTCCTTACGAATGGCCAAATAAAAACTGTGGAGAAGCAGGAAAGAATTTGTTAAAAAGAAACAAAGCTGAACATCACAACTTTCCACAGCACTGCACCTGTAACATGAGGAATGGTGTTACAGTTCCCGTATATTTGTAGGTTTTTGCCTCCCGTACTCTCTCTCTTTTTCTCTTTCTCTCACTTTCTCCCAGCCTGTCATTTCTTTTGGGTCCGCCTTTATGACCGCTGATTGGTCGGGAGACCAGTCAATCATCATTGGGCGACGTGGCGCGGGCATATAAAAGGAGGCCGGGAAAAGCGGAAGGAATCGCCTTTTCCCTCTTGATCTTGTTTTTTATCTAATCTGCTGACATGCCTTTGTTTTTCGTTGTTATTCATTAACTTTCGTTTGGGTAAAGTTGTTTTGTATTACTTTTGCCCATTTTGGAGAAAATTTGTAATTTTTTGTACATCTTTATTTTGATTTGTTTGTTTGTTACTTTGGCTCAACTCTTTTCTGACCGAATTTGAGATATACACTTTATGTTCACTCTTTTTTCTGAGTAAGGTGGATAGGGAAGATGTCGTACAACTTCAATTTTGCAAACACGTAGTTAATCAATTGTTAAAACATCAGGTAAGAGGTGAATGCCATCTTTGTACTTTTTATTCTATAGTTCAGAGTAAGTAAGATATGGCGCGTGGCGCTGAAGACCTTTTTCTTTTCTTTTATTTTCATGTTTCTAGTGAGGTAAGGGATCTGTTCGGAGTTAGAATTGTTTTGTTATATTTCATTATTTTATTTGGCTTCACTTTCGTCCCCTTACTCCTGAGTTGAACATTTTGTTTTTGTTTGATACTTTGTTGAACTTGCTACTCATATTATTAATATTATTGTAAATATTTTTCTTCTTTTGTATATATATTTGGACATCACTCTGATTTGACTTTTGTACATTAAATCACTTTTGTTGGCATTTCCATTGTTAGTGTCTTTTCCTTACCCCACCACAGTGTGAAAGTACCATGCCTTTTAAATGTTATTCCTTTTACCCTATAGACTAACATCAAAGAGGTTGTAACAAATGGACACATTTGTTAAATGAAAACAAGCCACGTCAACCCCAACCTCGCACCTAAATCATCCTCAATATTGTCAAGTAAGAGTGACTTGAGCTATCAAGAACATATGATTGTCAAACTGTATAAATTATATTTATTTTAAGGATGTAGATGGAAATAAAATAAACATTTTGCAAGAACACACAATTACACGATTTATTCAATATGTTGCTTGTTGTCTCTACATGTGGAATTTACTAACAATTAATGGGAAAAAATGGTGCATGTACAAAATGTAAAAAAAAAATGTACAAAAAAATACAAAATTTTAAATGCAGAGTCCATTTAGGTTGTTAGGTTAGTAGTTTATATGAATGACAGTGGAGACCTGAAGAACTGTACACAAACCTGATGATGCCATGGATGATTCCTCTAGATAGGTTAAGGCCTTTGAGGTAGTCCGAGACCAGGATTCGTAAATCACTCTCATTCTCCAGCTCCTCCACATACAACTCTGTGAATCTAATGAATAAACAGGGACATGATTTTACATGAGCACATTTACTGTTTTCATAAATATTTGAACACAACACTTAAAGTTCACCCAAATATTATTATTTATTCACTATTTAATCACCCTTCTGCTGAACACAAAATATATTTTGAAGAAAGCAGAAGACCTCTATACTAGGAAACACAATTACTATAGAAGTCAATGGTTACAGGTTTCCAGCTTTCATCAAAATATCTTGTGTTCAGCAGAAGAAAAAAGTTAAACAGTCAAAAATTGCATGATTTGTAAATAATGGCAGAATTTTTTTGTTTTAGGTGAAGTATCCCTTTAAGAACACATTACATTTGGCATCTGCAAACAAATCTGAAAGATATTTATAAGTAGCTCCTGCCCCTCTCACCTGTTTCTAATGCCAAGTGGCAAGTTCCTCTTGCCAACATCAGTGGCTGGGTTCATGCAGGCAAACAGACGGAAGTCCGAGTGACGAAACAGAGGCTCTGAAAAAAGCAATGACAGACATTTAAAAAAACAAAAACAGGAAGTTTTTTTGCTACTGAATAAAAATGAATAAAACTTTACATTAAATACATTTTTGCCTCATTTTGCTCACAAATATGTGATGCCAGTTTATTTTTATTTCGCTTTAAACAGTACATCAGGATATAATCTACTACAATTCAAAAGTCAGTAAAACATACAAATAAAGTTGGCATTCATGTACAAAATATTTTTCTTTTATATACAAGCTTTGTTCTTTTTTAGTTTATTATTATTTATTCTTAAAAAATCATCCTTTTCCACAACTATAAGCAACACAATTGTTTTCTTTAAACATTTATACATTGATAATAATGATAATAATAACAATATTTATCAAACAGTATTGGTGAGCAGGAGGCTAACTCAAACACAAAAAAAGACAAAAGAAACATGCAAACTGTGGTCCAATCAATCACTGTCAACTAGCTGAACTACTGACAACTAGTCTTCAACAAATACTGTTACATCGATGACCTAAAATAACCTATGCTTACATAAAAGAAAATTAGCCAGTTCTTTAAAAAACAAAACAATGCCCTGATGAACACTTTGTACAGACTCACCAGTATCGCCTCTGTCCAGCAGCACCAGTGACCCAGAACTGCCCTCCAGCAACCCGCTCAGACACTCCAGCGTCTCTGCAGCAGCCAGATTAATCTCATCCAGCAGGATCCATTCTCCTTTCTTCACAGCCTGAGCCAGTGTTCCCTGAGTGGACACACAGTCAGTCAGAACATGCATGAGATAAACAGACAAAAGAAAAGAGGAGTTGTAGACTAGAAGAAAAAGCAGTGACAATTACTTCCACAAACGCGAAGACCATAGCAGATTCACAGGCCCGGATCTGTTCCTGCGTCTGACTGAGTTTGAGAGCTAAAGCCTCCCACTGCTCCTGCAGCAAGGCAGCTATCAGAAGAACAAGGAAAAAGACAGTGAAAAACATGATGCATTGTCCAAAAAACCCACATTATTTATCATCAATTTTTTTTTATATTAAATATTATGTGGCCTTGTAATGATTGATCATCATATTTTGTCTTCATAGTGTTTATTGGTATGAGCAAAGGACAACATGTCACTCACATGAAATCAACCTTTTCAAACAGCCCAATCATTCAATCTTACTTTTTCCCAATAAGCCGTTTCACTTGTATATAAATGACATCAGTGAAGAAAAGTCTATTGCAACTTCTGTTTTATGCTGACTTTATCCACATAGTTCTCTGGCCCCCATTGAATTCCAAGGTATTTATTTCATACTCCAGTAGTCAATGGGGCCCAGCAACTTCTTGGTTGCCCACATTTTTCAAAATATCTTTTACATGCAACAGAAGAAACAAACACTTACAGGTTTGGAATAACTTGAGCATAAGGGATAGTTAACCCAAAAATGTTTTGTTTTTTTGTCATTGCCTCATTATAAAAATTTTTGCTTAGAGAAATGAAGAACTTATTTTATGTATTAAGATTGAACTTTTTCACATGGTATATTAGTGTTACAATGCTGATCCTACAGCTACCTCTTAACCAACCCTTAATGAAAAAAAATAAGATGAGAATATGCAATAATAGATTATAAAGAATGCTGATTGCTTGATTTCCACAGTAAAAAAATAGTAAATAGTAAAAAATTACTATGGAAGTCAATGAGTCCCAGCAACCAGCATTTTCCAAAATATCTTCTCTTGTGAAACTTGAGTAAACATGGCTATAAAGGTGAGTGAACTATCCCTTTAAACCTAATCGCACCAACAAACCCTAACTCGAAGTAGTTCAAGACATCTAATATAAAGTCTGAAATGAGTAACATACAACATAACTGCATGTTGTTTTACATTCTTGTAAAACTGTTTTACATTCTTGTACTACAACACACACACAAAAGTAATAAATCCTTGCCATTGGGTTTATCATGAAGTTCCTTAGTTAGTGCTGATTTGCAGACGTGGTCCATGAGCTTCAGAAGGTCCTGCCAGCGTTTGCCTCTGAAGCAGGTTTGGACGTGACCCAGGAAGGTCAGGTTCTGTTTTCTTGAGTAAGTCTGGGAGAAAAGATCCTCAAACGCTTCCCGGAGAGGCAACAGGATGAGCTTATGATCCACTGGTTTATACCTTCAATTATCACAGAGCAAGGTCAGGAATAAATCAGGCTCTCAGAGAGTTTTCTACTTTTTAATACTTAAATCAAACTCACCCTCCTAGTAGGTCAGCTGTGTCACTCTGCTGGTTCATGTTGACCACTCTGAGTCGGTGTCCTGCAGGAGAACAGAAGTGAGCAGTGGTGTTCAGTGTTAAATCTATTCGCTCTGTGTAATTCAGATGTGTTACCTGTCATTCCTGCAAGGTACTGGACAGTGGAGGTCTTTCCAGTGCCTGTCTCCCCAACCAAAAGGACAGGCTCTCCTTTAGTCACACACACTGAGAGTTGCTCCAGGAGAACAGAGGATGGACGGGTGGCGGCAAATGTTTGTCTGTCTCTGTGAAGTAAACACAAATACATGTTGGCCATGACCAGTATAAATTTAGCATTACTTACCATATAGGAAATCTGCTTGATTGCTTGTATCATCAAAAAAAGAGGAAGTGATTGTATTGCCCAGCACTAATCTGCTAAATACAACTGGAAGATATGCAGATATTAGCACTGACACCAAAATAACCATAAATCTACTTATATATGCATTTATTTGATGTAAACTTTTCTGTCATACACTATTACTACTTTTATTAGCATTTTGAACTACCTTTTAAAATTATTGACATGTTTTGCGTTCATTATAATTTTAGTTTATTTTTTTGTTTAATTTATAATTTTTTTTGGCTTCATTCATTCATTAATTATTTAATTAATTCAAGCTATTTTTATGCTTCAGCTAGTTTTTTTTTTCTTTTCCTTTGTTAATTTTATTTAATACTTACACTACCAGTCAGAACTGTGAATAATTTAAGAAGTATCTTCCTTTCAAGCCTGCAACAGCTTTACTACTTAAAACAACAAAAATAACAAAAAATATATATTTTAATATATTTTAAAATGTAATTTATTCCAGTGATTTGTTTGCAACATTACCCCAGACACATCATCCTTCAGATTTTTTCTAATATTTTGATTTGCTATTCAAAAAACATTTTTTTTGATCATGTTGAACACAGTGCACTATGTTTTTTTGTTTTCTTTGATGAGCAGAAATTTCAGAAGAACAGCATTTATATGAAATAAAAATATTTTGTGACCTTATGAATATCATCACATCCTTGCTAAGTACAATATTTATAATTCTATAATTTATCTACCAAAATAAGAGATAATGACTCCAAGCTTTTGAATAGTAAAGTGTATATTAATGTAACAAAAGCTTATTATTTCAGATAAATGCTGATATTTTGATCTTTCTATTCAAAGGACCCTGAAAAAGACTACTCAACTGTTAATAAATAATAATAATAATAATAATAATATTATACACAATAACAATAATAATATACAATAATAATATTTATAATAATAATAATAATAATAATAATAATAATGAAAATTTGTACGTTTAGTGACTGATGCTAAAAATTCTGCTTTGAAATCACAGGAACAAATTATATATTTTAAAATATACTCAAATAGAAAACCATTTTAAACTGTTTAAATGTTTTAATTTCTTACATTTACTGTACTTTGATCAAATAAAAGCAGACTTGGTGTCTTTAAAAAAAATGTCTTTAAAAAAAGAATACAAATATTTTAACTGGTAGTGTAAATTTGATCTTAATTAACAAAAAGCTACACAGAGAACCCTCTGGGAAGATCTCTTTCAAAATCACTATCCCCAAGTCAAAGAGTTCACAAGCATCACAACCAGTGAAGGAATCCTGCTGCATTTTCCTGTGGTTTGCTCAAGGCCATTGTGTTCCTGGTCTTAAATAGCACTATTACCAATCAATTTCTTGTTGACGCAATTTCTCAGTGGGAAGCCTTCAACACAGGGGTCAATGGCGGGACAGTTACAGCATTTGTAATGAAGTAGATTGAAAGGGGACAGAGCGGTTAGGGCAATAATGGCTGAGATTATGCAGTAAATATTGCAGTCTTACATGCTTAGCCGCACCGCGTCGCTCTGCTTCCGGAGTAACATCGCACGACCCACTGTCACCTCCAGCTCTGTCACTGTGATTGCAGGCAGGTACATCTGGCAAAAGTGCTGCGCCTGAAATTTCACATTGTTTCCATTAGAGCAGGTTATGGATTATAAAATGAAATGTGCCTCTATATATAATTAAGAAACATAATTGGTTGCTTTTGGCCAGTACTGTAATACTGCACACTTTTGACTTAATATTTTCCATGACTTGTCATAGTCAAGCAATGAAAATATTTCAGAGCAGAACAAAAGCAGAAGAAATTATACCTGACTAATATAACTTTATGACCTTACCAAGATTTTTTTATATTTCACTCTAGACCTAGAACATGTAAAAAATGTGCAGTAAATATAAAAAAAATATTTCAAAAGTTGTAAATCTTCCAGTTATTTTCATTGGCTAATCAATAATTTCTGTCATTAATGAGTAATTACTGATAACACATTCATTAAGTCATTAATAACACATTAGTGCACCTTCTCTCTGGATATGTTGAGCCTGCTGCCAATGATCTCAGCCATCTTGAGTCTGCACTCAGATTTAGAGAGCATGGCAGTAAAGCAGTCCAGAGCCTGAAGAAAGAAAAAAACAAAAACTTAATAGCATCTTATAAGAAATATTAATTTAATTCATTAATGATGAGCCCCTAAATGAACTTACCTCTTGAAACACATTCTGTGCTGTGGAAGCACAAGAGCTTTCAAAATTTAGGCAGATCCTTTCACACCATTTTAGCAAATCCCTGTTCATTCGTTAAAAAAAGAATATTTTAATAAATAAGTAACTCTGTTTCACCTCCATGCAATTACCAACCCAACATCACAATATATAAACATATAAAATACAAAAATGTAGTCATATATTATTTTTAGGTTCAGTAAGATTTTCTTGCTTTTGAAATAATCACATAGGGCTGGGTGATTAATCGAAAAGTCGGCATTCAGAACATATAATCGATCAAATTTTTTCAGGTAAATTTTTTCAATTAATTTCTCTACAGTGTAAAGTCACGTGACCCCACTCTGTTTATACTTCTGCTTCGAGCGCACACATATGATCTGACACAGTCTTCGTGCAGTCGCTTACCCCTTGCCTTGGCTGACACCAACCTTAAAGTTATTTATTTTTAGTCAACGTATATTTTCATTTCAGTTGTTCAACGTTGATGTTAAATAAATAATCATAGATAGTAGATAGTGTGTGTTTCCTTCAGTTATTTTAAAATCAGGTAATGCACCCTTCATTTAAAAAATATTTCCCTTGTGATATGTGAGCGTATTTACTGCACAAAACTTGTCAGTAAACTGTGAGGGCAAAAAATAAATAAAATAATCGTTCATTAATCGTAATCGAGTTAATATGTTCAATCATTCAAGATTTAGATTTTAGGCCAAATCGCCCAGCTCTATAATCACATTTCAATAAAGGCTTTAGTTGTCTTGTGTTGTTCTGTTGTACACAGTTATATATGTGGCCCCATGTTGTTTCTTAATCTATATGTCAATATATATATGTGTATTTCATTGACTGTGTTGTGTGCATGTTTTGTGTGAACACATGGCTTTGTTTTGTTCATTTTCAAGACCCATGTGTTCTCCGGACAATTTTTTTAATTGCGGCTATCTGCTGTTCCTTTATATTAGGGGTGCTCAAACTTTTTCGTATAAAGGGCCAAATATCACTGAGAGCCATGGGCCAAAAGTTAAAGCTGCCATAGGCAATTTTCTAATTTATTTTGTAATGTTTAAAATTAAATAGAAAACATTACTTTAAGTCGTACTAATTAATGCAGTTTAATTTTAAATTCTGACTTATTTAAATAAAAAACATAAACATTTTATAAAACAGTGAAGTCCAATGCTGAATACACTAGTCAAGCAGAATCTGACTTTGCCTACATTTGCTCACTGATGCCTCTGCATTGTCCTCTATCCGTCGGGTGACAGTACGCACATAAAAAAAGAAAAAACTGAATTTTTATTGAAACTTTTTATTTCAGTTAGTTTTTTTTGTAGCTAGTCATAAAACAAACAAACAAAACTTTTTTACATTAAATTAGAAATTACAGTCTCTAAATCAGTTTTGCTCCAAGCCTAATCAAACATAGCTGATCTAGTAGAGTCCAGTAGTCTAGAACACCTTGATTAGTCGGATCAACTGTGTTTAATTAGGGTTGGAGCAAAACTGTGCGGAGCTTTGGACCTCAAGGAACTAAGTTTGAGACCTATGCTCTAAACTATCCTCATAATTCTCCCTCTCTTCTCAGATGGAATGGTGGGCCAAATCAAAGGTTTCCATGGGCCAACTTCGGTCCGTGGGCCCTAGTTTGGGCATCTCTGCTTTATATGAATGCGGAAGAGCCAAAACGCAAGCTCATGCGATTTTACAGTTTTCCAAAGTTTAAGTACTACGATATATAACCTACAAAACTGTACTGTGAATCCATGTGACTTACAGAAGAAACATCACAGAGTCAACTAGTAGTTTTGCATGCACAAGTTAAAAAAAATTCAAGTGATTTCTGAACTTCCAGTCAAAAAAAAAAAAAAAAAAATATCACCTTCACCAATACAATAGATGACTGTAGGCAGACCAGCTGCTTGCATTGGTTTTCAATCAGGGTCTCTGCAAAGGCCCTGATGGTAGTAGGGGATTGAGGGAGGAAGTGAACGTGTATTGATTGGTAACAGCAGGATCTCCACACACCACTGAACTTCTTCTCACAGGGCAGCGATCACATCTGACACACTTCCAAAGCTTTAAATGGGGTCACATGCATGGCTGCCCTGAGGATCATTTAACATAAACACTGGCTAATACTTCTTCTGCTTAATATTGGTTACTATAATGGCAGATTAAATTAGGGTACCTCTTTCTATTGGGGACAGCAAACATTATGAAAGCAATAATATAATAACAAATTATGCTGGAATATTCACTCTGAAGAAGGGTTTATAATATATACAAATCAACAAAAATACCCCAACATCCCTCTTCAAGCATGATACTCTGTCAATATGTGTTCTCCAATACTGTATGTAAACCTAGTTACATAAATGATTTGCCCTGGCCTGAATCTCACACTGCATCTCTGGCTGGGGTTCCACAGCTGGGACAGCGTGATCGATGTATCATTGACTGGAGCGGGGTTCAGTGGAAAGCTGATGAACAGCCTAGGGGCGACTACAAAATGGATGAACATAGACTGATACATCACCTCTCTACTCTAATGCAATGCTGGAGTCGGGGATTTATTGTACCGCCGCTGCTTTAGTTGAACTGTTTGTTACATGCAGAGATCCTAATTGACATTCATCATTTATTGACAAGACTATGGTGTCATTTTACCATGTGGAGTTATTCGTAACTGGCCACAGGCATCAACAAACTGGACAAATACAATTCTAACTTTTTAGAGAAGGTTTTGGAAGTGTTTTGAAATCTTGTAATACATGCATCTGTATTATTAGTATATATTATTATTATTATCCAATTAGTTATTTTTAGAGTATATTTATTAATGTTTTGATGATCTGTTACCTCAGTGAGAGACCTCTGCCCTCCAGTGATGTGATGTGTTCATCTGATATGCTTTGGGCTGCACTTGGACACTGAGGACTGGAGTTGATCTGATGTCTGTTTCCTGTTAGCTGACAGTAGATGTCCAAAAGACGATCCACCACCACTGCCAAGTTAGGAAACCTCTTTATTAGGACCTGAAGAGAGAAGATATTTATTGTCAAATGTCACCAAGACTTAAACAAACCTACTACTTTGTGAATGGTCAGCTTGCCTGTGTAAGCTCCTCTCTGCTCATGTTAGTGATCTGCAGTTTACTCCAGTATTTGTCTAAAAGGGCAGCATGTGTACTCTGTGGTCGATGCCAGGCTCCTCCACTGTAAAATGTCCTGAAAGCAATCATTTTAACAATTAGTAAATTTATGTACGCAAGACGTTTATGTTTATGTTGTTCATATTGTATGGAGGAAAAATATTAGGTAATGTTTTGTATAAATCCCATAAATCCAAATAAATGGATAAGATGTTACCTTCGAGTTGCAAAAAACTGAAATGCTGGAGACATCTGAATACAGTCTTCACGTCCTGGAATTGTCAATTTCTTGTTCTCCATTAGAGGAAGAAGAACTGATATCTACACAAAACACAACAAGGTGATTAAACATGTCTACAAAATGAATACAATTATTATTTTTTTTCATAGAAATAGTCTGAATATATACAGTTAATAATAATAAAAATAAAAAATTAAAAGTTTTCTTTAGTCACTAACAGACTACAATTCTGCCTGTTCTCCTGTTCAATAGTGTGCTTTATTCTCATTCAAAGTGTAAATGAATGCAGCACAAAACAACCTGCATAATTCTGAAATCACATAACATTAGGGATGCAACAATACAGTTAGCCTACAGTTCAATACATATTTCGATTTTTTTAAACCGGTTTTCGGTTCGGTTCTGACGGCTTGACACACAACTGCTTTTTTGTTATTCTATGCTAAGGCAACAGGAACATTAAGAGGTTAAGGTGAAAAAAATAAAAACTATTTATTGCAATACTCCTTTATTTTACTTAAAAGCCAAGAAAAGTACATGTGAAGTTAATAAACATAAGTTGACGGTAGCCTGTAACGTGTTTATAAGATGACGCATTTATAAGATGACAAATGCCCGCATCTCCGATCATCGAAAACGGCTGCAAATCTTTAGCAATGAACACCCCACTCCCTTTGTTGTTTTTATTTGTCTCTCGGAACCAGCTGGGTATGTTTGCTGGAAAGTTTGTTGTTTTATGGAGGACTTTATTACCTTCTCTGCTATCCTGCCTTCAGACAGTGATATTGCTGGGTGATGGCACCGCTGATGTGCAGTCATGTTGGAAGTGTTTCTGTTTGAGTAGGCTATACGTGTAAAACAATGCTTGCACACAGTAATTTTTTTTGTTCACCATTTTTTCTTCCTCTGCATTATACTCAATGGCAAAACCGAAATGTCCCCACAGCGCAGATTTGAAAGACACCTGCGCTTCCTCGCACTGTTGCCTTACTTCACCACCGCTCGCCATGTTAAAGTATGGAATGTTGGTTAAGCGCCCCCTAACTTTATAGCATAGTGACAGAATATTTACTCGCGGCGAGGAGTTTTCTCACCTCAGCTCATAGACTTACAGGCACACACAGTCACTTTGAAGAGAAATAAAATGCACATAAATAATTTAAACGTAAAACTGAAAAAACTAAATTCACAAGCGTGTATTGAACCGTGGATGTCGTACTGAAAGGTTCAATATTATATTGAGAATTGTGGCATCCCTACATAACTTGTAAACACAGAACTCTAAATAATGTAAAGCTCCTTATAAAAAGTCCCCCCCCCCATAAAATTAATATACAATACTAAAAACTAGGAAAGATATATTTTTTAATGGGTTTTTTTTTGTGTGTTTATACATTTGGCACTCACCACATCCAAAGGAGCATGATCAATGTCCTCCAGCAGAATCCAGTAACCTTTTGAGACCGCCTGGGTCAGAGATCCCGGCTGCCACACAAACTTTCCAGGAACATCTGTGCAGCGGTACATACCAAGCAACATCTACAGAAGGCAGAAGAGTAAAATAAATATTTTTAACAGGATGTCAAATATGGTAAAACTAGAAGCAGCAAAGTGAAGTCAATGTAAAATCTCACCTTACTGTCAGTCTGATCACCTAGCTGAACTTTAAGGATGTCAGGGGCTTTAACGTGCCCAGTAACAGCAGCTAGATATTCAACCAGAGCAGTTTTCCCACATCCAATAGGCCCTTCTAAAAGAATGGGCTTCTGGGATGCAACTGCCATAGCAAGTCGCCGTAGATTTTGACAGGTTGAATCCACCAACACCAAATTCCTCAAGCATTTCTATGAATGACACATAAATTTACAATACAAAACACATACATTCTCCTAAAACACCCAGAATGCCACTAACTTAATATTGACTTTTTATATGATCGTCTTGCCTGTTCATCCTGTTGAGGAGTCCGTCTAGGCAGAATCACCCCACATACCACAGTAACACTCTTTGTTAGGTCTTCTGTCACCACCTGACCACAGGTGACCTTCTTTACCCTCTCTTTCCGCCATATTGCTGAGCCCTGATTGGCCAAAACTAGAGCCGTTTCTACTTCCAGTTGATGTACCTCCTCAAGTGACCTATAAAAATATCATGTTAGTTTACGCTGACTCAGTTCTGTAAATATAGGAAACGCAACATAAAAAATAAAAGCTTTGCAAACATACTTCATTTTCAGATGCAGAATCTCTTCACTGGAAAGAACCTTCCGCAAAAATATTGTTTTCTGGTTATCTGTCATGTGGGACACCAGGGCAAGGCACTGGGCAGTATAGCTTAAAAAATCCAAAGAAAACATTGATTAGGCCAAGACAAAAGAGTAATGATATATCCTGAAAAATTCTGGTGGTTTTCTGGATTTGATAGAGGCGATTCTGATCTTCTCATTGGCAATACCTTCTAACCATGACGTCGCTTGTGAGAAGCTGTGAAACACAGGCACTCCAGTCCCACAGGACACGAAACTTCTCACAATCGCTTTGGAGGAAGCGGAGAGTGGCCCCCATTAGGTCCCGTAGTTTCATCCGTCTGGGCCCATACTGGATGGATGCAGCCTCTTCACTGGTAAAGAAGAGCCTCTGAAATACTGGAGGAGAGCTGCTGAAATACCTCGCTGCAAACCTGAAAAGTAAACAAATGAAACTTGGTCATTAGCTGTGTCAGTGTTCCCACACATCTTGATTAATTTAATTTGATGACTTTTAAAAAATGCATATTCAGAATTTACTCTCAGTTCAGTTTACATCTTGCAGTACTTTATGCTCAGACTTGTGACTTTAAATAAACCAACGAGAAGTTACAAGCTAAATTCAAAATGGTAAGATTTCTGACTCTATAATATAATATTGTATATAAAGTTTTTTATTTTTTAAATTTCTTTTTATTTCACTATTACACCCAGGAATTTAGATTTAGACCCACTGTTACACAGGTACACTGCCTGCTAGTTCATAAATCTGGCATGATCTCGAAATTAACATTTTTATTACATAGTATCTTTCTCTTTCTCTTGAAACACATCCCAGCAGGCACACAATGTCATAAGACATTATTATTAGGTTAGATTTAGGTTGTGATGACGGATGACCAAAATTCAATGTCTAGCCAGCATCTATGAACAGTGTTTTTTTTTATGTCCAATAAGGTCATCAAATGACGTTAATATTTGATTTTAGGTTGTGTTGGTAAGTGACCAAAATCCAACATCTTAAGCCAACGTCATATTGACACCATTTCAACACTGACATTTATTCATCAGGTATGGCTACCAAAATCCAACGTCTGATAGACGTCATAGTGGTCACGTCCACAATGTCAAGCTGTACCAACTGTCCCATGTTGGACACTGACGTCGACTTGATGTCAACCTGATTTTCATTTCCATCCAAAATGCAATGTCCCACAATGTTGATGTACAACGTCAATCTAATGTCATGTTGACGTCCAGTGCCTGCTGGGATACTTATGGTCTTTAGCAAACCAGGATTTTATTCATTACCCCTTTCATTCTTCAAAGTTAGAAATTAGCCTTCTTAGTATTCCTTAATTTATTATTTTCAAGGGTTTGCATTAGATTTTGCTTGACGCTATTAGCAGATTTGGCATGCTGTCTCGGCAGAGAACCCTGAGGTCGGAGATAATTAAGCACAGGGCTCCCGCCTGGTCAATAAGCATATAAGGGGGTTCAAGGTCAGGTAGGTCTCGAGAGCTCCCCCTAGTAAAGAAGGGAAAAAAGGAGATGGGGTGGAAGGGGGGATTCTTCTAAAATGAAGATAAGTTGGTAGGGCGAAATCTGTCCATTTATTGTAAGCTTGAATCAATCTGACTGGATTATTGCTGATTTCTATTTGTTCAGATGAGAGGCCAGCCAAGATCAATCATATCACAAGCTCCTCTCGAAATTAGTTTGTAAAACTTCACTTATTTTATTTTTTTGCAAAAAGCACATAGAGTCACTAGCTACCCAATGTTTGTAATAATGCAACAATTCTTTTTTAGAATGCACAAAATAATTGACTCACTAAAGCTACGTTCACACTGCGAGGCTTAGTGCTCAAATCTGAGTTTTTCTCAGATCTGATTTTTTTTGCCTAGCTGATATCAGATTTGCAGTGTGAACAGATCATGGTCGTAAACTGACCCGCATGTGCAGAAGTATAGTTACGGACAACACTAAATATCTAATTATGCACACAGTGTGTACTGTATGAAGCACATTGTCAGATTATGCTTAATATGATTATTGCCCTTTTCACAGACAACCATTGTGTATTACATGAACTGTAAAGGGTTGTTCTGCTACTACTAATGTGTATTTCGGCATTTGAAACCTAAAATAAGTCCCTTGTGATTGAAAACACTGATCATTTGTGATTTATGACAACCGCGGCGCGCGTCTGTCTGACCACCGCTGTAGTGAACTCATCAGGGGTTAATGAGCAGCCGCAGACTGAACTGTAAAGGCGGAGTTGGTTTATCTCCGTTTGCAGTTATTTTATTTTACTTCGTTATAAACAACAGACACGTGCAGATGGGGGGTTTGGGTGCTTGAGCTCCTGCCCTTTATTCACTCTGAGATAATGTTCATCCTTAAAATGAAAGTGCCCCCTCCTTTGTGCATGGATCTCCTTTTCGCTCTTTAGCATCGCGATCATCCTGTGCCCCGAACATTAACCAGAGTGGTTAACAAGCACCGGTTTTGCCTTCAAAATCTTTTTCAAAATGAACAACCATCTTTCTGTGGTAAAGTAATCACCCTGTGTGTTATTCTACTATGCTGCAGAGGTGTAGATGATGTTTGCAGCACAGAATGATGACGCATGTCGCTCAAAGATTATGTAAAAGTCACATGAAATCCGACATAACCGTTTACACTGCAGTCACATTGCAAAACATCAGATCTGTGTCTGATTTAAGACTCCATATGAAAGTGGCACAAATCTGAAGTGAAAAGATCAGATAACACGTGGTTTAGGCTGTTCACACTGTCAAGACCTGAGTCACATATGGGCGAAAAGATCAGATTCGGGCCACATTTGCCTGCAGTGTGAACGTAGCCTAAGTGCAGTTTACCTTCATTCATCAAGGTGGCAATGACACCCATGACAACCACTCCAATGTTCTGTCAAATTAAGCCAAGCTATGCACTATACTTGACCAAAGTAAGATATAGGCACCAAATACTTGTTATATGATTGTTATACGAATTCAACCACTATGAAAAGAAACATGTCTAGTTCACTTGGTAACAATGCAATTATCTTGCATCTTGAGCAAAGCTAGCATGCACTGTTTATAAGATTACACCATCAAAGACTTATGGTCCAAACAATCATTATTAAGCTTCTTTGTGCTTCAGCATTGTAGTTAAAAATGTAAACAGGGGCAGGTTAAAATATATCGGTATGCGGCTTATTTATTTCTAGTTATAAATTGTTCTTATTTTGGTAATAAGTCAAGATATGCCTAGTTTCCTGTCGTTTCTTGCTGTGCATACACTAAAGAAACAGATAACTGATAGATGTTTAAATATATCAACATCTATATGTTCAGTTTGGTTCTGTATACAGATGTTGAATGTGGTTGTCTTTCCCAAAATTTAGAGAAGTGTAAGAGATGAACATACAACCGAATTTTGCTGAAGAGTAAATGTTTCTAAACAGACAATAATTAGCCAATTTAATATTTATAAGAATAGCATTAAAAGCAAATCTATATACAGTACAGAACAGATTCACATGTGACCATAAATAATTACTTACACTTGAGCATCTGGACTGATGTTGAGAAGTTTGCTTAGAGCCACACACAAGCGCTCATGGAGGTCGTGATTCAACCTGATGTCTGCTTTGATCCTCTCAGCATTTCTCTCCAACAGGTCCAGTATCAGTGGTCGTAAGTGACGAGCGATGAGAAGAGTGTATTCCTTCTCCAACAAGAGCTGTGCAAGACATTCCAAAATGCACTGCCTGTCCTGTTGACTCCATATCTACAAGAAGAAAGATTTGTGACACTTGAAATAGTATAGAAATAAATATAATATGAAATAATAAAGCACTCTATAGGAATCCAACAAATAGATAAAAACACCCTTCTGAATAAATTCACACAAAAATTAACATTTTTATTTTTAATTCTTGTTCATTTATAGGCTTCTATTTTTAAAAACTAACTAATAACAATGTTGCGCAGCACAGTGGTTCAGTGGTTAGCACTAATAATCACGACAAGGAATTTTTCAATCCTAAAATATTTTAACCCATCAATAATCATCATCAATAAGTCCTACTGGAAGTCTGAGCAAAAGAATCTCATTTTGTTGGAATCTTTTAAGACATCGTCATACATTAGGGCTGCACAATATATTGTTTCAGTATCGATGCCGCAATGTAATCATTCGCAAAAGTCGCATCACGAATATACGAATGTTAAGTCTAGGGCTGCACAATACATAATTTCACCATAGATATCGCAAAGTGATCATTCGCAATATTGATATTGCAAAAACATGCAATGTTGAGTGCAGGGCTGCACAATATATGGTTTCAGCATCGATATTGCAATGTGATCACTCACAATATTCACATCACAAAACAAATATATGCAATGTTGAGTCTAGGGCTGCACAATATATCTTTTCAGCATTGATGACGCATTGTGATCATTCGTAATAGCCACATCACGAGTATACGCAATGATGAGTCTGAATTACAATTTTTACATGTTTGTGCCTGTGACTATACTATTGACCAATAAATAACTATTTATTTTATTGAATTGTTTATTAAACGAAGACTATGCAGTATTATTTTACATTTGATTGTTCAATTACTGGGGGTGACGCAGTGGCGCAGTAGGTAGTGCTGTCGCCTTACAGCAAGAAGGTCGCTGGTTTGAGCCTCGGCTGGGTCAGTTGGCGTTTCTGTGTGGAGTTTGCATGCTCTCCCTGCGTTCGCGTGGGTTTCCTCCGGGTGCTCCGGTTTCCCCCAAAGTCCAAAGACATGCAGTACAGGTGAATTGGGTAGGCTAAATTGTCCGTAGTGTATGAGTGTGTATGGATGTTTCCCAGAGATGGGTTGCAGCTGGAAGGGCATCCGCTGTGTAAAACATGTGCTGGATAAGTTGGCGGTTCATTACGCTGTGGCGACCCCGGATTAATAAAGGGACTAAGCCAAAAAGAAAATGAATGAAT
Source organism: Danio tinwini (assembly GCA_903798205.1). NCBI lineage: Eukaryota > Metazoa > Chordata > Actinopteri > Cypriniformes > Danionidae > Danio > Danio tinwini. The sequence goes on from CAIGQZ010035027.1 coordinate 6,705,283, forward strand.
GAATGAATGAATGCTCAATTACTGTCTAACTGAATACAGTTTGACTCCTCTGAAAACAATAAAACACTGTTTATTTAATTAGTATATTTTTCTTTATTGAATTTCTCTGTGCTTGCAGATTGTATATTTTATGCACTCCTATACAGAATCGTCCCAATCAGTCTAAATAATAAAATCTTTCCAAATAGTAATTCAACTAATCTGGTGAAATAATGTTCATATCGCAATATATAACTGCGAGATTAAAAATATAGCAATGTTAGTTTTTTCCAATATTGTGCAGCCCTAGAATACATATAACTTTCTTATTATTTCCAAAATTTGATACATATTCCAACATGGACTTATAACCTAGTTTATGTTCACAACAATGTAAGTGAATACAGAAGAAAGCAAATTGAAGAATTTCCTAATTGATTTTTATCTCTTCTTGTATATCTGTCAAAGCAATAGATTGACAAAATGTTTCGAAAACTCAAACTATGTTACAACAGCATCAGAATAACCCATCATGCTCAAAATAAACCAATTTACTCAAACAGACTAATATGTATTAAACTCAAGCATCAGCTGCTATTAAAACTAATGAATTTATACATTACCTCAGTACTAAAACAACCAGTAAAGCAGCATGTGTACTACAGAAACGTGGTACAGTGAGGTGTGACACACGTTGTGCTCTGCATCTGTTTAACAGATGAACGTCTCTTATAACGGTCCTATGAAGTAAACAAACCATGCAGTCTCACCTGTTTTGCGAGATATTTGCCGAGTTCGTTGTGACTTTTATCAATGTGTCTTGATATTGCACCCAGAGATGTCAGGCTCAACTCCAGGTTTTCCATTCTAACATTTGTCGTGAATATAGGGATTTCCGACAACGACCGTGTTGCTGATAAAGACTATACTATTGTAAGTATTCTAAGTGATGGGAACCACAAGACTCATCCCTCACTTGGCTGTCCAGGTTGTATCACAACACAGCGAGCACGTTCCCGTCAGTATTAAAATCCATGTCCACATGTGAGTAAATTAAGAGCACTTCCGGGTCATTTGCCTGTGTCGCGGAGCTCGAGTTCCCTGTGCTGCAAACTCGCGGCTCTGATAGTGTTTAAGTGAAAATATTTTGTTTAAAAATATTTTGTTTAAAAATATTTTGTTTAAAATATTTTGTCTGTAAAATGTTTCAGTCGCTGTACGAACGCTATTTACGTGTCTCACTTGTCTTGAATTCAGCATTATTTTCAATAGCTTGTCCAAATACATTAATTTAATCGTATTCGACCAACACACAGTAGCATTAAGTCATCTGTGACCATATTATAAAAACACCCAAGTAAGATTTAGTTTATTATATAGGCAATGTTTGTAATGTGGGTAATTGCTAACGTTATACGAAATGGGTTTTGTCAGCAGTAGTTTGAACTTTTAAAATATTAAATGCAGATATTTATAACAGCATTAAAATCATAATTAAAAAATGACTGTGTAAATTTAACCTGAAATAAAAATGGACATTGCTACAGTCAAAATATAAAGAAAAGTTGAACTGTTGCACATTTTAAAATAATAACATACATTGCTTGACTCAAAATGTATTTATTTACGTATTTGTGCTACGTAATTAACTATTTATTTTCTACTTTTTTCTGTTTCTCATGCAGTATCTGATTTAAAATATACAGAAACTATTGGTTTGAATACATTTATAAGACCCATGATCTTTGTTGAATGACTTTCTTTTAGAAAAGGAGAGACCGCGGGAAAATGACGTCACTTCCTGTTTGGCGAATGTGTACGGTGTTAGGATGGCGCGGAGTTGCTGGCTGAAATATGCTTAAAGAAAATTTTTAAATCGCCTTTTACGAGCTAATTGAGAGTCGCCGATTGACTGCAAACGACATTGTGCGCACGCGACAGCATGAGTGTCAGATCTTAAACTCTGCTTTATGGTGTTTGGTTCATATTTTCATATCCGCCTGTTGTGGTTAGCTCACTCCCAGAGATACAGGTAGGTATTGTTCATGTACTTTCTTTAATTTCACTTTATGCGCATGTTTTAACTATAATGTATTTTGATCGCCTTACTTATGTTTGTTCAAATCCTCAAGAAAGTTTTTTGCTCATGTATTTTTTTTCAAGATGTAGTGTAATTGCCAGGCGATTTTGTAACTTCTAACAACTAGCTTGTGTTTTTATTTGGTTTTAAACATTTATTTATTTTGCACATAGTTTTTTCTTTATGCAGCGTTTTTTTATTATATGACAGGAAGTGGTGCAGTTGAAGTGGCTCACTGTTGCTGTTGTTACTGATTCAGGAACTTCTTGTACTGTTCTCTTTCTGTCTTCCAGTAGCTGACAAAAAATGGATTTAATGGATGAGTTGTATGGAGACATTGTGGATGAGTCTTCTGGTAAGAGTCTTTCTCCAGCTCAACTTCTCACATGATAGAGAAAGTCTATGTATTATCTTGCATTTATTGTAGCTATTATCGCTAATTTATGTTCATAATTTAAATGATTAATGAAAGATTTGCGCAGTTATATACAGGAAATACTTCAATGGCACATTCTTGTTTATGTAAATGTATTACATACCTGCAGTACATACCTGCAATACCTGCAGTGCATTCTTGATGGCATAATTATAGCAGATAGTCAACCATTTCTTGAACGGCTATGAACCCCCTTTAAAAACTAAAATGATATGAACTAACTTTGCCATCTGAATAAATATAAACAAAGAACATTGATCATATACTTACCAAATCTGTAGAAACAGGACAATCAACACAAACTGGAACCGCATCTTTTTTTAAAAGATGAGTGGCAAATTCGGATTTCACTATTTCTATATTCCATAAGCTCTCCGGTAAAAAATGTTCCTTACAAACATATTTTTTGTCACGTGTTAGCAGACCACTGTAATCCACACGTGTGTGTCCACATGCCAACTGTGCTCTTATTGCAGGAAAATGGAAACAAAACCTTTGTTGCGGCACATTTATAAATGCAATTAGAAGACAATTCGTCTTCTAATTGTTTGAATTACAGTTGGCAACACAACGTGGCGTCTCTCTGAAGACTGTAACGGGGTAAAAGGAGTCTTCGAAGCTATATAATGCATGTTAATGAAGTTGCATCTTGTTCACAATATAGCGCGCTGATTGGTTTAAACCAAGTCTTTCTCATGAATGAACAGATGTGCTGAAAACTCAATGACGTCAATTTGTACAGGCCAGTACAGACAGCCCACAACACAAAAACAATCAATTTGAACTCTTTTTGTGAAAAAGATGTGTCCTAATAGTGTTTTCATCGATGTGGGATATAAATATGATTGTTAACATCTTAAAACATGAAATTTGGTGTTTCGTGACCCTTTAACAATATTGAGGTAAAGTTGGTGTTATATATTGCACATTCGCTCATTTTAACAGTCCTTATATTGTTTACCATGCTAATTTGAATATTCAGTCTGAAATCGCATTTAAATATGACTTAAAAACAACATTAGTACTGTTTAATTGACTGAACAATGTTGTACTTTTATAGTCATTGGCTGATAATAAGATTTCCCTGTTTATAATTAGAATATAGTACTTTTCTGAAATTTTATTATTAAGGAGAATGTCCGAATGTGCGAACATAAAACCAATTTTCCATTTTTTAACAATCTTAACAATTTCAATAGTTAAAAAGGCAAAGTCATGGAAAATAAACCAAATGTTGATGCATTAGTAGCACAAAACTAAGTAAATAAATAAATATGATTATTACATGTAGCAGTTCACCTGGGTTTGCTTTTAATAGCTAATATTTGTTTTTCTATATGAAAAGTACTTTATCCACAAAAAAAACTTTTGTTATTTGTACAGGTTAGGTGTCCTAGCCATGTCAAATCATAATATGCATATACATGTATAGGTGGAGCTCCTTTTGGATTATGACTGTATCTGTGTTTGTTTGATGCAGGTACACCTCTCCATCACAGTGAGGACTCTGTGGACATTTACTCTGGCCTGGAAAATAGCCCTAAGTGTGATGGGCACAGAGGTAAGTTTTTATCAATGAATATGTTGTAATTAAAATAATTAATTGTTTAAATCACATTACACTGATTTTTATGTTTGTTGATGCGAGGATATTAGAATATGTAGATGAAAGCTTTCAGATTATAATTATTGTCTTGTTCTTTTATTAATTGGTTAAAGTTAGCAATATCCTTTCTCCTCGGACCATGGAATCTATGGATATATATGAGGAAATTATTAGGGAAGAACAAGAAGAAAAGGAAGCAACTTACAATGAGGTTTGTAGGGAAGAAAAAGTTTTGCTGATGCAATTGATTTGGTTATTCTTAAGAGTAAAGAAATTGACTTATCTTTTAAATTTGACAATCTATATTTTATTACAGTTAAAGCAAAAATTTGATGGTGCACAAAAGCAAGTTAATGAACTCCTGTCAAAGTTACAGCTACTACAGACAAAGGTGTGTTTGTTTTAATGGTTTCTGATAAATATTCTCTTATCTTATTAAAAAAACCAAACAAAAAAATAAAATGTTTTTTATATATCTAAAGAATTCAAGTTTGAGCACTGAAAACGTTCTCCTGAAGAAGAACATTTGCTCTCTCATCAAAACGGCTAGAATGGAGATTGTGCGTAAGGATGAGGAGATTAGCCGACTCAGCAATAGGTAAGAACTCCAGAACTAGTCCTAAGATCAGCAAACAAATTGGATTGGATGCTGCTTATGTTACATTCACTTTCTTGTGTTTCTGTTTCCATCACAGGTCTGGTCGTGGAAGTTACGGTCACAGTTTTTATCAATCTCAAATGGGAAGTTTCCCTGCAAACACAAGACCCACTTTGAACAATTCTACATATTCAGTTTTAGAGTCACGAGGTGCTAAACAAGACAAAATTATGGATGAAGTAAATCAGCAAAAGAACAGAATCACTTCAACATCAACTTCAGCATCACAACCATTTGAGGTGCTCCAGAGATGCCCAAGAACTGAAAGTGAAAGTCCTCTGCAATGTCAGAATAAATCTGCTTCTAAAACTAACCGTGAGAACCTCAGTATTGAACCACAGCAAGAGTACGGACCAGTATATCCTAACAGAAAATCAGAGAGTATAACAAATTCCACCACATTGCCCAATATCTTGAATACTTCCAAAACGAAGAACTCTAAAAAGAGAGTTCCAGATGAAACTACTGATTGTCAGTTGAGTAACTTAAAGGACAATAAGAATTGTCCCTCAAATCAGGATGACAAGCTACAAAAGCCACAAAAATTCACAAGTAAGGATAAAATGTGTATCCCGAAAAATAAGGAAGTGTCACCACAGAGTAAAGCAGACTTGAGCAAGCCAGTAATAATGGAAAAAGAGCTGACAAAGGATAATTCTGTGTCTATTGAAAACAGGAATCAGCAGCCTGAGGTTTCAGTTATTCTTAAAAGTTTAGAGCAATCGAAAAGTCATTCTTCCCTGTCACACAAATCCTTGTCATCTGTTTCTTCTCACTCATCCAGAACTTTAATTAAGAATGCAGCAGACGTGGAGACGCAGAGTCAAGGGCACATGCATAAACAAAACACAAAAAGAACAAGCAGAGAAACAAGACAATCCGGATTGAGCAGTACAGAATGCACTGTGGTCAATGAAGAAAACCATTCTCAAAGCCACAAAGGAACGAAAAGAGATGCAAGTGGTCCTGAAAGAAAAGAGAAGAAACATTCTAGTGCAGAAAGGAGGAGCAGCAAAACTGAAAGAAGCAGAGACCATGAGAAAAAGAGGCCAAAGGAGAGTGACAGGAGCAGGAGAGATGAGGGAAACAGCTGCAGTAGCAGAGAAAGAAAAAGCAACAGGTCTGAGAGTAGTAGAGACCATGAGCGAAGAAGTACAAAGGGGAAGGATAATAAAGACCAAGAAAAAAGGTCTACAAAACAAGTTGATGGCTTAGATAGTAGGCGAGCTATTTCTTCTCCCAAACATGATTCTCAACGAAAGGATGTTTATAAGGAGAAATCATCAAGCAGAATCGATGAGGTTCCATCAAAAAGTAAAAGCTCTCATAGACATGACAAATCTAGAAAGACGGTGGACTTAAAATACCTCAGTAAAAATGGAAATTCTGATAAGACTTGTTTAGCAGATAAGGAAATAGAAAAGGACAGAAAAAGAAATGGACATTTGGAAGAGTGTTGGGTTGAGAAGCATGGAGAATCCCAAAAAATAATCAAGGATGACAGAAAGAAGTCCTCTAAAAAGCACAAAACTAGCAGAAAATGTCAAGACTTTGAGAATGGGCAGGACATGAATCTTGAATCTGTTCATTTAGAATCACCATCAGTGGTAGCTGTCAGCAGTAGTCCCTGCAAAACAACCAAGGATAATAGTCCAGATAGAAAACTGAGTTTCATGGAAACACTAAACCTCACCCTGTCACCTCTTAAAAAGCAGAAACCGTCTTTTGCTCCCAAAGAAGCCATTGGAGCAACATCTGAAGATGCCATCTCTCATAACAGCAGATGTTCTGATGCCGGGGAGGAATTCTTTGTCATAGATGAATTGAAGAACAGCATTGAGGAAATTGATGAGAACCCTGAGCCTATAAATGCAGAAGACCGTACCTGTTCATTCAAACAGTCTGAAAATGCTTTGGAGATGATAACAGCTGTAACCTCTGAGAAGTCCTCAACAGAAAAAATAGAAATAGCAATACAAATTGAGAATGTCAGCGAAAATCAAGAGACTGAGGACAAAGTGCCAGCCATTGTTAACACCTCAGAAGAGAAAAAAGACACCTCTTCAGAATCCAAAATATTAGGCAATTATTTAATTTCAGCAATAACTCCTACAAAAGAATCTCCCAATTGTGCAAGTCAGAGCCATGCTGAAGATTCTCCAGGAACTAAAGACAATGCTGTTGCTGTTTTTAATACTTCACCTACTAAAACATCAGAAGATGCAATTTCAGGTGTTCCTCAGTCAATAGTTGATGGTTGTCCGCAACCAGATCTTTTTGCCACTGTGTCTAAAGAGACTTCTCAGAAGGAAATACAAGGAAACACGCTGCCAATGTCTAAAGATATACTACTGGAATCAAATGAGTTTTTACAGGGTGATGTGTCATCATCTGACAAGGAACACAATAGTGCTACAATTAATTCTTCTGGGAATTCTGACAACATAGAAGTTTCGTCTAGCACAGTTTGTGCAGATCTTAATGGCCCAAGCAAAGTCATTTGTGATTTTGAACAAGTTGATTCTGCAGAAGACGATAGAGAAAGGGAAATATTTGAAAACATAAGAATGATAGAAACACAGCAGACATCTAAAATTTTAAAAATATCTGAATCCTCCCTTCAAAGTCCATTACGGAGTGAGAGCACTAAGGCTCCAAATGATGGCACCAGTGTTGAAAACGAGATCATGTCATTCTCTCAGCCTGGTTTCTCAGAGCCAGATTCCACAGAGAAAGAGGAACAAATACCAAAGTCATCAAACCCTGTTGTGTTTTGCCATGATGAAGACTCCATGATGCTTACACTAAGAAACATCAGAGTTATTCCAGAGCCCATCAGCCCTCTCACAAGCCCAGTCCGTCAGGTTAAGAAAGTACAACCTCCACTTGCTGAGAAACAACCACATGTTAAAAGTCTTAACAAAGGTGGGTGTGGGTTTTTATTGTCATGTTTTTTTTATAATTATCACAATGGCACTCGTTTGACTGAAATGCATGCTTGTATAACATATGTATAGATATAGATTTTGCTATATTATATATTTCTTTCTTTTCAAGATCTCTCAACTGTAACAGCTGGCAGTGAGAAGGATAAAGTCAACATGGACATGAACAAGGAGAACAAGTCACCCGACTCTTCAGTCACATGTTCATCCTACAACATGACAAAAGATACCCTTTCAGCCAGTGGGAATGAGGAAGATGAGTTGGAGGATGGTGAGATAGTGAGTGAGAGTGAAGAAGAGGGACCTCTGTTTATCCAAACTCCTCCAAGAGAAAAAGACAAATCAACCTCAGGGGCTCGTACAAGTCCAAAGCTATCTGCATCTGGGAAAAGAGTGCCCCAAAAGAAATCTTTTGTCCCTGCAAAATATTCAGAGCGAAGCAAGAGTTCAAAGTCAGCTTCTACTAATGACAGTCCTACCTCAAGCAAGAGGCGCTTTAAAACTGTCAGCCCACCACTGAAAGCAGCAGTCTATACCTTAGATGGTTTTATGGACATGTTAGGAACTATTCGACATGAGTTAAGGAAAAAGTACATGAAGCTTCAGAAAAATGTCACCAAGACTGCCTTCTGCTGTATAGTGGAGATGTCTCATGCTTCTTTTACAGAATTTATTAATGCTGTTGACTTGGATTCATTGTGCTGCAAAGGTAGCGACATCAAAGTTCAACTTAATAATATAGTTTCATCTATAATGAGCAAGGTCACCAAGAATGGCATTGTGAATCGTATCTTTGAGCAGAGAGCTGGAGACCTCAAGCAAAAGTTGTGGACATTTGTGGATGGGCAGTTTGATTTTTTGTTCAAGGAATTGAAGTTGGCACTCAAACGTGTATCCGAGTCATCTAAGACTACATCATCAACTCTTAAAAGAAAAGAGTTTGACAGTGAGACGCTAGAAAAAGAACCTTTTAGCACACCTGGGCCTCTTCACACTGCCAAGAAGCCAAAAGTTGACACAGAAAGTTTCATCAGAGAGGTCCTTCCACATAATCTGCCTCGAAGGGGCCTTGGAAGCAGGGGTAAAAACATAAAAGCTGTCATGAATGAAGATAATCAGCCAGCAAAATTGGCAACACCTCATACGCTTCCTACTTCATCCTCAGAAAGGTCTGTCCAGGAAGGTACCTCTGGATCTGAGAATAGAAGCTCTTCCTATGTCCGACGTCTTTCCCATAATGGATCGATTCAAGATAAATCTGACTTTGAACTTCTCACCGAGCAGCAAACATCAAGTTTAACCTTCAACTTGGTGTCTGACTCTCAAATGGGAGAGATATTCAAGTGTCTTTTGCAAGGATCTGATTTGCTTGAATCCAGTGTTCCCGTTGGTGAGAATACAAGTTGGCCTCTCAGCACACCTCGCAAGGAAGGACTTGCATGTGAGAGCTTGATTGGATTTATGACCCCCAACAAGACCCCATTTAAATCCATCACATCCTGGTCTTCCATTTCCCCCTACAAGTTTCCTTCAAACAGCAAAATGCTGGTAGACCCAGCAATTCTTGATGAGAGCTGCTTGTTAGAAGTTCCCTCTAATTCAGAACCATGCCAACTTGCTCTTCAGTCAACTGTAGTCTCCCAGAGATCCTTCTCCATCTTGGCGGAAGATCTAGCTGTATCCCTTACCATTCCCTCACCACTGAAGTCAGATAGTCACTTGAGTTTCCTACATCCTGGAACTGGACAGCCACTGTCTGCCCCAAACAGTGTCCTTAGTGCCCATTATAGTGAAGATGCTCTTCTTGATGGAGAAGATGCCACAGAGCAGGATATCCACCTTTCTCTGGACACTGACAACTCCAGTTGTGGGTCGAGTCCCAGTAGGACTTGGGAGGGTTCTGATCAATTAGGTTTCCAGTTCCAGCCCAATTTACCAATGCAGGCTGTGGTAATGGAGAGATCAAATGATCACTTCATTGTGCGTATAAGGCGGACATCCACTAGCCCAAATGAAGGAAAAGCAGTACCAACATTAGCTAAATGTCCAGAGCCATCTCTTAAGCCTACTCTCAATCTGACCCATGGAGACTTGAGCTCTACACCTAGAGAGATGTCGACCAAAAGTCCAACCAAGGTAAACGAGCCCAGTTACATTTCAGAAGCAGTAGAAGCGCAACCATCAAGCCAAAAATCCTCATATGAAGGTGATAACACATTCTGCAACAATGCCAAGCCTGTTTCCAGAGAAGTTTGTTTTCAAAGAAGCAGTGCTCTTAAGGAAAACAGTGAAACAGAGATTAAAACATTAGAGACGGTGTCAGAAAATATAAGCAACAACAGTCCTAGTGCACCAGAATCTGAACCTGAGAGGGTGTCAAGGAAACGCAAGGAGCGCCAATCGGTGTCAAAATCGAAGCGCTCAAAGGTAGAGAAATCTCAAGAAAAACATTTCAAGTCCAGACATAAGAAAAAGTCAAAACCCTCAAAAGAAGAAGGCTTAAAAACTGCAACACCCCCAGTTTCCCCTAGCAGCCTTTCTGCCAAGAATGTAATCCGAAAGAAAGGGGAAGTGGTGGTGTCATGGACCAGGTGAGTTTACGTCCATTCCAACGCTGTTTTGGGTTGTTTTTTGTACGTTTGCAAATAGAATTATGTTTAAGCATCCAGTTAAACAGTTGATGTCTTTTGAAGGGATGAAGATCGGGATATCCTTGTCGAGCTTAAAATGAAGGGAACTTCACCCAAGACATTTGCTGCTCTGTCAAAAAAGTTGAAGAAATCAACAGAGCAAGTATGCTTCCTTATTATTTTTTGATTGACTTATTTTTTTACATTGACTAATCTAACAGTTTTGTTGTAAACTAATGAATGCCATTTTTTTACAGATTGAGGAGCGATTTTCTCAACTTATGAAGCTTTTTAAGAAGAAAGAGAAAATGGAGAATTGATTGGACCAGCAAAAACTTGAATTAAATGATGATAGCATTACCTAATGGTACCATTATCCCATCTAAGGAAGAAATACAATGCAATGAACATGAAAGTCAGTGTATTTGAATGATGACTTGTTATTACAACGCATTTAAAGCTGTAACTCACCAAGAGGTCTGCAGTAAATGGTGTTATCTCTGTTAGAGCTTTAGTTTTTCCAGTGCTAATAGTTTATTACAGAGCAGATGCCTATTGGCCAACGTATTGAAGCATTTATTAACTTGATAAACTGGTGCTGTGTGGTCTACTCTGAATTATTCCTTAATATTTTAAGGACTTAAAATATACAATTAGACAAGATAATGGTTCATAGTATTTTCAGCACACAGAGCCTTTTATGATGCCAACATTTACTGAATTAAATCTTTCATCTAATTACGTGAACAAGTTTGGTATTAGAGTAACATGGTCCTAAATGTAGAGATGTAGATGTCTTCTTTGTTCACAACTGTCATAATTTTATTTTACACTCTTTGTTCACTGGTCACCATAAAATAAATTTGAGATTTTCATATTAATGATACAGGTAATGTTTCAGGGATTTATCCCTTGTGTGTGTATATTTGTAAAGTTAAAAAATGTTGATGACTTTTTAAAACAATTTCATTTTTTCTCACAGAAATACTGTAGATGTGGGGAAATTACCTTGTATGTTATTTGGAAATACATTTTGTAAATATTTGTAAGTTCTGACAAACCTTTTGAAATAAATCTTATTTATTTAAACGCCACGTTTTTAGGGTAATATTTCCGTTTCAAAACAGTATTTCTCAATCTGCAGCTATTATTTTGGATTAGTTTTTTTTAATTGCCTTTTTCTAAATCACATTAATTAAATAATGTGGAAACAAATGTAAAACGCACATTATCCAATCATAATTAACAATTAATTAATCAGCCCATGTATGAAGTTAGTTCCTCCTCTGAAATATCAACATTGTTTATGCTTAATAAAGAAATTTGAATCAGAGGGTATAAATGCAGAGACTTGTCGAATAATTGGCGGCTCTGTAGTCAAAGCTTATATGATATATTAGGTCACAGTCTAGCCGCTGTTAACCTCAATTCATCCCTTAGATCACAATTCTGTCCACATTGAGCTAAACTAAGAGACTTTAAAAAAATAAGGTAAAATGATTTAAATTTAAGTTAATTTATATTCAAAAATATGTTATAAAAAACTTATGATTTTCAAAAGTTACAATTTTATTTTAAAACAAACCTATTTGTATTTTGCTGATTCTTGTTCTTCATCTAATATAAGTCGTTCTTTATAATTATCTGTCACTAAATGAAATCTGAATTTCTTGATTGCATAAACCAATTATGGTGATAGTCATATTTGTTTTATTTTGGCTAGAATAAAAGCAGTTTTTAATTTTTTTAAAATACATTTTAAGGACATAATTATAAGCCCCTTTAAGAGGCTTATACAAACCAAACCATTGTTAAACAATAACTTGCCTAATTACCCTAACCTGCCTAGTTAACCTAATTAACCTAGTGAAGCCTTTAAATGTCACTTTAAGCTGTAAAGAAGTGTCTTGAAAAATATCTAGTCAAATATTATTTACTGTCATCATGGCAGAGATAAAATAAATCATTTATTAGAAATGAGTTATTAAAACTATTATGTTTAGAAATGTGTTAAAAAAATCTCCATTAAACAGAATTTGGGGAAAAAAACGGGGGCTAATAATTGGGACTTCAAATGTATGTATATATATATATATATATATATATATATATATATATAATGTATATATTCACTTTATATACACAAACATATATAACGTATATATATATATATGTATGTATGTGCGTGTGTACTGTTAGTAAATGAGCTGCAGCAGCAGGCAGAAATTACATCTGAATATTGAGTCTTGCGTAATTTGGTATATGAAGCTGAATGGTATCCGATTGTTAATTACATCTCTATCTGTGCAAAGCCATTAACAGTTGGCTCCCAAGGTGGTTTTCTCTTGTTACATCACTCACAGATTACAGAAAAGCCCAAAATAGCCCTTCAAGCGTTTGACAGTGAAATCGGACATGACTCATTGATCATCATGTCTCGTCTAGACGCAAGTGTTGTATGTTCAGAGGGGAATTCTGGCTTTCTGTTTACTAAATACTGCACAGTACACTGCATTCTACTTTCAGTGATTGGCATAATAATATGTATTGAACGGCAAATATTTTAAGAAGCAGTAGAATTGTTGTCACATGAAATAGCAATACATTTTAATTCAGTGTAAAAAGAATTTACGCTTTGCTTAACTGCTTAAGTAGCTGTGAAGAAAATATTTAATTAATCATAACACTAATCATAATCATGCATTAGAAAACAAAATAACTATAACATTTAGTCTCAAAGTTAATATGTGTGAACATCATAGATTAAACAAATCTACAGTAGCTGTTTAAATCTATATCACCATGAAGCAATCAAGAAATCCAGATCTCCTTTAGTAACCTAATTATAAAGAACCAATTATATTGAAGTACAAGAGTCATGTAAGTGTTGACTCTAGACATGCTGAGAATAAATTAATTCATGAATGGTGACCAGATGCTATGATGGAAAGTCGTTTGGAGGTGTCTCGAGAATCGGTAAGAGTACTGCAGGTAAGGTGCGTAGGGGAAAATCTACTACAGTAGTCTAATCATGAATCAGTATGAGAATTTAAAGCTGCCATTATCACTTTTAACACTGAAAATGGTGGGTCAAATTAAAAACAATGGATTATAGTATCATGTTAAGTTGTACAATGGCTGTAGTTGTTTATCTGTGCAATCAATTTCTGTTTGCATACTCTTAAAAATAAAAGTTATAACAAAGTGGTTACAAAGTGAACCATTTTGGTTTTCTCATAGAACAATAGTCTCAAACTCAAGTCCTGGAGGGCCGCAGCTCTGCATAGTTTAGCTCCAACCACCTCCAACTCACACCTGCTTAATAGTCTCTAGTGATCTTGAACACCTTGATTAGCTGGATCAGCTGTGTTTAAATAGGGTTGGAGCAAAACGGTTCAGACCTGCGGCCCTCCAGGAATCAAGTTTGAGACTCATGTCACAGAAACAAATAATTTCACTAGAAACAATTTTCACTACGGTGAAGAATGTTTTCACAGTCTAAAGGAACTTTTGAGAAATTTTAAGGTTCTGTGGAAGTTAAAAGATCTTTATGAAACCATCAATGCCAACCAAGAACCTTTAAGAGTATATACATAGTTTTCAGTCATAGAGTATTGTGTTAGCACTATGATTCATAGTCATTACCTGAACATATGCACATTGGCACGTTTCCAGACAGGTCATGACGTATTTTAGGATTGATGCCAACATGCTCCCTCTGACCTGCCCTCAACAGTTGTGATGCAAGTTAGCCCCCTTAGGGTACCGTCCAGCCTACAGATCGATAGCAGCATTGTATGAGTTGGGTGCACAGAATAATGAGTTCATTCAACAAAGTGATGTCAACAGAGGAGTACTAATTTCTCCCATGAGTGTGAAAGACAACTGATGTTGTGGGATTTTGCTTTTAGTGCGATGGACTGATGCAACAATTGTTCCGTGAATTCCACAAAAATGTAAGTTTCTTTTTTTTAAATGGATGTAAATGATTAAACCTTCATTTTGTGTTTGACCTAGTAAGGCTGAAATGATATCTATCTGTTCCAATTGTTCTTTTATTAACCTTCACTCCTCCAGTTTTAGGCCATGTGAAAATGGGAGATTGGAACTTGCTTGGGAGTATCTTAGAGGAGGTTCACATTCACTCCACCATTGTGGGCAAAATCTGGCTTACCATTCTTTTTATTTTCCGCATGCTCGTACTTGGGGTTGCTGCGGAAGACGTATGGGATGATGAGCAAAGCGAGTTTGTGTGCAACACAGAACAGCCTGGATGCAAGAATGTCTGTTATGACCAGGCGTTCCCCATATCCCTCATCCGCTACTGGGTCTTACAGATCATCTTTGTCTCCTCGCCATCTCTGGTGTACATGGGACACGCACTTTACCGGCTCCGAGCTCTGGAGAAAGAGCGGCACAAGAAGAAAGTCCAGCTGAAGGTGGAGCTGGAAGAGACTGAGGCTTTGGAAGAGCACAAAAGGATCGAAAAAGAGCTCCGGAAGCTGGAGGAGCAGAAAAAAGTGAGGAAGGCCCCTCTGAGGGGTTCCTTGCTGCGCACATATGTGTTCCATATCTTAACCAGGTCAGTGGTGGAGGTGGGATTCATAGTGGGGCAGTACATGCTCTACGGTGTTGGACTGGCACCATTGTATAAGTGTGAGCGTGATCCCTGCCCCAACAGTGTAGACTGCTTTGTTTCACGGCCAACAGAGAAGAACATCTTTATGATTTTCATGCTGGTCATTGCAGGAGTGTCCTTGTTTCTTAATCTACTGGAAATATTCCACCTTGGTGTGAAAAAGATCAAGCAGACCATATATGGATCCATGTACAGCGACGATGACAGCATTTGCAGGTCAAAAAAAAACTCCATGGTCCAACAAGTGTGCTTCCTTACCAATTCCTCACCACAAAAACAGTTGCATTTGACACACACTTCCCTTGCCATGGCACCTGATGGACAGATGGTACCTTTGCCTATGTATATGCAGACAGCTGGTCATGTGGTGTCCAACATTAACCCTAATGGATCTGTGCAGCCTCTGAGACAGGACCGTCTTCCAAGCCAACCCGAAATTCAAGTTCTTCAACTATTGGGAACCAAAGAACGACGGTCCATTCCAGACAACCGTCTGCAATCCTGCAGCAGTGAGGATTCTGGCCCCAAAGGTTCCGAACCACCAAAATATTCTCAGCAGCCCAGAGCTTCATTCAGAGCCAGTCATATAGAAATACCAGCAGCATTACGGAAGCACAGCCGTGTCAGTCAGTGTAAAGACTTCAGTGAAGAGAGTGATTCGGTGGAAAGCGGGAACTATCCTACTGCCAGGAAAGCCAGCTTCATGTCACGGGGACTTTCAGAGAGCCCATCTGAGAGTGCAGCCTCCAAGAGTGGATCAGACACAGAGGCCAACCGTATCACTCAAGGGGAGAGTCCCGCTATGACACCACCCCCTACAGCAGGACGCCGAATGTCAATGGTAAGTAAATAAAAAGATAATCCTAGTTACATTGAGAAATAAATACACTGTTGTTGGGTCCAAGTTTTAAGGTTTTGCACTTATGGGCTGTAGAGTGTTCAAACCATGGTGTGTGTGTGTGTGTGTGTCTATATATATATAT
This sequence comes from Danio tinwini, assembly GCA_903798205.1. NCBI lineage: Eukaryota > Metazoa > Chordata > Actinopteri > Cypriniformes > Danionidae > Danio > Danio tinwini. The sequence goes on from CAIGQZ010035027.1 coordinate 6,721,239, forward strand.
ATATATATACAGTTGAAGACATTGATTAGCCCCCGTTTATTTATTTCCCCAATTTATGTTTAACGAAGAGAAGATTTTTTCAACACATTTCTGCACATAATAGTTTTCATAACTCATTTCTAATAACTGATTTATTTTATCTTTGCCATGATGACAGTAAATAATATTTGACTAGATATTTTTCAAGACTCTTCTTTACAGCTTAAAGTGACATTTAAAGGCTTAACTAGGTTCATTAGGTTAACTAGGCAGGTTAAAGTAATTAGGCAAGTTATTGTATAATGATGGTTTGTTCTGTAGACTATCCGAAAAAAGTATAGCTTAAAGGGGCTAATAATTTTGACCTTAAAATGTTTTTTTAAAAATTCAAAACTGCTTTTATTCTAGCTGAAATAAAACAAATAAGACTTTCTCCAGAAGAAAAAATATTATCAGACATACTGTGAAAATTTCCTTGCTCTGTTAAACATTATTTGGGAAATATTTATGAAAGAAAGAAAATTCAAAGGGGGGCTAATAATTCTGACTTCAACTACACACACACACACACACACACACACACACACACACACACACAC